>CM058042.1:4377388-4514235 GCA_030169165.1 Centaurea solstitialis
AATTCCCCAAGTTGATCGTCTTCGGCGATTCTGCAATTTCAACATTACCGATATCGAGTTTCCCCATTTTGAGTTCAAATTTCGATTTAATCAACCTCCTCCAGTTGATATATCTTCCAAAGTTCACGATTCAACCTCCGACGCAATTCTAATTTCATTCGTTTGCCTTAGATAACATACAGGTACACTTAATTGCTTATCATGAATCATTCATATAACTGGAAATCTTGAAATTGATTTCAAGAAAGATGCATATAAACTGTTTGATGAAATTGATCCGCAAAGATTAATGTATATCAAGAATCATTCAAGAAAGATTAATGTATACCAAGAATCATTCATGTAAACTGTTTGATGAAATTGATTTCAAGAAAGATGTACTGTTTGATGTATGTAAACTGTTTGATGAAACTGTTTGGTGTGTTCTTGATAATCTACTAACGTTCTTGATCGATATAGGACAAAATGCAGACTGGCGGTGAGAATTGGTTCCAGGATTCAATCCTTCCGATAGGGTTCTGCTTTGTCCCTAAATTATTGTTTCCAAATACCACATAAATCATTGTTTTAAACCTAGAAATAGAAATAGAAATAGAAATAGAAATAGAAATAGAATTAGATAAGTGTTTGACATACCAACAAGATTGATAGGAGATACGAAAAATAACAAGGAGAAAGAGAGATGAACCCAGTTGTGAGAGAGATCGTATCGAGCAAATGGCGAAAATAAGCGTTCTGAATGATATGGTAGACGCTGACTGATTCAAAGGTTTTGTAATCATAACCTCTGATTGATCCACATGTAACCGGAACTGCATCGTTTAGCCTAGCCCAATATCCAGGCCCAACTACACTGCTCGATGGTTGGACCTACTAATCTATTTATTTGAAATTGAAATCAATGTTTTATGAGAATTGATTTCACCAGGCCCAAGGCCCAACTACACTGCTCGATGGTTGGACCAACTACACAGCTTCATCATATGGGCTCAATGTCATTAGATATATAGTTTCTCATAAAAGATTGATTTCAATTTCATTTTTGTGATTTGGGTTCTTTTTATTTTTGGGAATTTTAGCTTCACGAATCTTTAATTTTAACATAACGTTTAATCCGCACAGGATTTTCAAACAATCATATTTTATTCGATATGAAATCATACAAAGGGTTAAAATGGTAATTTTTTGTCATTCAAAACACTTATGAGACAATCACTCCTTTAAATTACTTTGATAACTTAGGCTATGATTGGCAAACTAGCTGATAAGCTAGTTGTTGATTGATAAGCTTGCTAGTAGCTGATAAGCTAGCTTATGAACAAATTATGTTTGGCAAAAACTAGCTTATGAATATGTAAAATGACCAAAAAGGGTATATTTGAATTTAATAATTAATATCAATAAGCATATAATTTGGAAAAGCTACAATAAGCTCCTCATAAGCTACTCAAAGTAGCGTTTCAAAAAGCTAGCTTCCTGATATATGTTTGGATGGACAAGCTTATAAACTAGCTTACTTTTGCCAAACACAACCTTTATCATTATGGACCAAGGGTTGGTTTCGGTGATAAGTTAAGTTAAGGTGAGAAGCACGGGAACTGGTTATCAATCGTTGGATGAAAAGTGTATGGACGGACATTAGGATCAATTCCTTTCTAAAACACAATTCACGGGAAAACATGAGATCAAAAGGGATTGATGGTTTAGATCCAATTATCACATTTCTCACGTTAAACTCAGCTTCTCACACGATCCTTTGTCTCTGCATACATCTCATCCCACAAGTCTTTGGGTAAATAACAGAGTCCGCATACATCCTATCCTTCATACTATACTTTCAAGTGGGATGTACTGCATTCCTTTGGTTTGGTTTTTTGTACTTGTACATGTAACATGCCAACATCCTTTTGAAGAAAGTTTGCATTTTGGGGTCCATATTGACAACAATCAAGGTTTTGATGTTGTACATTGTGTCAATCGACTACATGATAACTTTCTTGAGTCAACCACAAGGGTTGTGGGCTTGTGGCATAGTGGTTGAGGCCTTGGGGGATTTGGTGGAATATCCCCCGTCTGCCCAAGATTCAATTCCAGACGTATGCAACAATTGTGGCCACTCAGTTATCAGGGCTGGCTGATTTCTTATAGTCATAATTTGTCGGGATTATTCTGGGCATAGCCAGGGACACCCTTCCCAAAAAAAACTTTTTCGAGTCTATGATGTTATTTCCAGTTCATTCTTTACAACGTTGTTGAAGCTACTTAAATATAGTGAAAAATCCATATCACACTGTTGAGCAATGTCCCATATCGGACACAAAGTGAACTTGTAATGTGCTTATAAGGGTCCTGGGCTACTCTACTCATTGCCAATTGGTTTTGAGTTGGAACCTCACAAACTTACACACACTCACCTATCATTGCACAAAACTCTATAGCAAACACCCAATGAAGAAGTTATGAAGTGGCATGTCTTAAAACACAATTTGGTATAAGATACGTTATATAGTACGATTTGATGTATTTCTCCAAGCCATATGATGAATTTTCTTTTGACGCTATAACCTTCATTCATGTGATGTGTGTAGGAAACATCACCATCCGTGGTTTTCATCAAAGACCTTGAAATCGTCAATAACCCAAAAAGCTCTGATGAGGTTGTGATGGTAGATGATGAGAAAGGGATAGTCGAAGGGACAGGTTCAGGCTTCATTTGGGATAACTTTGGTCACATTGTATGATATCGTTCTATCGCTATATTTCATTTTGATACACAGGTCAAGCATGCGTAGGCTCACGGGAAAACCTCAAAAAAATAGCAAACTGAGGAACACCCTGATAGCCTTTCATCGGGACTGTATGCACTTGAGCGTATAAGTAAATTAAGTTGTTTTTTAGTTTTTATACAAGTTTTTGAAATTACTTGTATGCACAAGTGCATATCGTCCAAATGAAAGGTGTTCCCCAGTTTTCCACTTTTTTGGGGTTTGCCCTTGAACTTGACTCTATATATCTGGAAACGATTACTTTCGTGGGCCCGATCTCAATTTGTTCTCCTCGATGACACCATATGAGCGCCAAATGGTGTAAATGAAATGGGTTATTTGGGAGAACAACTTTCTAACATATATATTGTTTTAAATGCACGACCCTTTTAACAAATTTCGAGTCATTCTTGTGTTATGAAGAGGCATTCTAGTAAGCAGAGACATTAGACGTTCTTAAATCTGTCAGAAGGTCATGCATTTAAAAGATTTTATGGATGTGTAAATTAAGCATTTGTTTTTTATGGTATAACAAAATGTACGTTTTACTTACGCGCTATAAATGCACGGCAGGTGACGAATTATCACGTTGTTGAAAAGTTGGCTACTGATCAAAATGGGCGACAACGTTGTAAGGTTCTCATACTAGTCTATTGCATTGATACATGAATCATAATCAAGCCGTTGGGTTGGTTCTACTTTCTACTAAATTATAGCTTAATAAGTTCAGCTGGCTGTTTCTCATTCAGGTTTTCCTAGTCAATAAAACCGGCAAAAGTTTATGTAGAGATGCAAAGATTATTGGTGTTGATCCATCATACGATTTGGCCGTCCTGAAGGTAGGTAAAAAGCAAACAATACCGAAATAGGAAATGAACACCGGAGATGATTTATTCATACTTCTTTTTGCAGGTTGATGTCGAAGGGATCGAAGTAAAGCCGGTAAGTATAGGAAGTGCTCGTAAACTAAACGTGGGACAGAGCTGCTACGCTATCGGGAATCCTTATGGATGTGAGAACACATTAACCACTTGGGTAAGTAAGGCTTCCAAATTTTATAGCAACTATGCTATCATGCATGTATATTAAGGGTGTGTTTGGCAAACTAGCTGATAAGCTAGCTGGTAGCTGATATTCATAAGCTATAGTAGCTGATAAGCTAGCTTATGAATAAATTATGTTTTGGCAAAGACTAGTTTATGAATATGTAAAATGACCAAAAGGAGTATCTTGGGGTATAAGAATTTATATTAACAAGGGTATAATTGGAAAAACCTCCTGAAATAATACTCCAACTAGCTTTTCAATAAGCTAGCTTATGGTCCAATCCAAAAATGTACCGGCTTATAAGGTAGCTTATTTTTGCCAAACACAGCCTAAATCAAACCAAACAGACCCAGTATATCCCACGGTAACATATAAGATCTATTAGTGGCTTTCCATGGAAACATTATATAAACATAGAATGATGGCAGGTAGTGAGTGGGTTAGGAAGGGAAATACCTTCACCAAATGGAGGTGCCATTAGAGGAGCCATTCAAACAGATGCAGCTATTAATTCAGGTAATTTTGTAATCTAGACCAATAATATATTATTAGTGGTGTTATGGTTTTTTGTTTCTATGAATTTTTTGTTTAATTTTGTTGTGCAGGAAATTCAGGTGGACCCTTGCTTGATTCCCATGGTCAGGTTATTGGTGTTAATACCGCAACTTTCACTCGAAAAGGTATATAGTCGTCTTCCTTCATACTCATTTATTGGTGTTAAACAGGGGGCGTCTTTGGTCCATGAACGAGACTAGACAGGACTAAATGAGTAAATGGGCGAGAGTGAAAGAACTTGTGGAAGGTTTTTTAAGGTTTTAATCTAACATGAGTAGTTCAGTAATTTATCAATATTGTCTCATTGTCCCGTGAATGAAACACATAATGAATGTTGAAAATTGATGTGGTGCAGGGACAGGGGCGTCATCTGGGGTTAACTTTGCGATACCAATTGATACCGTCATGAAAACCATACCTTACTTGATCGTTTATGGGACTGCTTACCGAGATGGGTTTTGAAAGTTGGTCGACTTTGTGTAACGAAGCATAAATTACCCAATCTTTATTGTAAATGGAAACACTATTACAATATTCCATATTGAAGTTAGTCAAATCATCAGTATTACACTATTATATCAAGCAATTTTTTTAAATGAGTTTCTAATAGATACTTTATGATTTCTCTAAAATGTAGAAGCAAAGAGTTAAAATCTCGACAAAAATTACATCCCACTCCAATCTTCAAAGAAGCATCGTCAACAAATTACATTCAACTGTTTCTATAATTCTATCAAAATAAGAAATAGTCAACAAGAACGCAAACATCTCAAAATCCCGTGTTCAGTAACTTACTTTTGCTCCTGAAGAGAAAGTAACGAGAGTTGTTCATCAATCGAACAATCCACATGACAAGATGTTCTGCAAGACGAAGGAATTAGTATGAGACCAAGGCCCCTCTGTTCCATTGGGGAAGGAGAAGACCTTCGGGTACTTCGATACTCCACAGCATCTTGAAGAATTATGTTTCCTTGTTTGTCCATACAGTAAAACGCACCCATAAAAAACCGCCCATCATTTACCCCTATCAACATTCGCCTAAACAAGAGCTTCTTGACATGAGAAATCTTTGATTTGTTGTCCCCAAAAGATGTTTGCTCTGCTGCTTGTATCGTATTCTCCATTTCTGACAAGCAATTTGTACATAAAACAACCCTTAAGATTTTACAAACCAAACGAACCCACTATATCTCAGAGATAGGGGTCTTGACAAAAACAACCGCTCTAATCTTTTGATGAAGGTCAGGATACATCTTACCATCGTAGACCCCACCTTTAGATAGGATATACTGGGTTTGCTTGGTTAGGTTCAAAGGTGAGGTCTACCTCAGTACGATGTATGTAGACCTTACCTCCTTACCTCTACCCTAGTATCCTATCTGAAGTTTAATTATCTAGAATTCAATAAACTTAGGTGTTGTTTGTTTTTTAAGAGGTCTGCAGTCTGAATTTCACATCTAAAAAATAAGAGGTGGATGGTGCACCTCTTAAAAATTCAGAGGACAGTAAGAGGTTTTGAGGTCTTTTCTTAAAAATATAACAAGCAGTCTTAAGTCAACAAACCTCTAACTTACAGAGTTTAAGAGGTATATTTTTAGAAAAAAAACAGCCCTTAGCCTTGGCTGAAAAACTTGATTCCAAAGACAAAATTCCAACATTACAAAGGGAGCCTAAACCTAAACCATAATGTTAAATGAATCCTCTTGTTTCATAATTTCTATAAAAAGGGGACTACCATCATGTAATATGCAAAAAATTCTATGGTTGACTGCAAAAAATTTGTAATAGCAAGCTAAGTGCATCAGTGACCTGCATAAAATTCTCTTACATTTACAAAGAATCTATGGTTATTATCTTCACCAATTAAGCAGTATAACTTCCAAGATCTCATAGCAATTTTATATAAACAATAAATTTGTAACAGCCAAAGGTATGTAATGCAGCAAAAAGAATCTTATTGAGACCTTTTATCAAACACTTGGTGGTCAAGAAAAAAAAACATCACGTAAGTGAAGAAAAAATGGCGTATCTCAGAAACCGCACCTGAAATAAGGTAAGCATAAAGAAATGATAAAACATAACAAACCATTTAACTTGGGCATATATAATCATACACACCTAATGTCATTCTATAAATTCCATATAGCAAGAAGCTATATGATATTGCATCAATTTCAGGAAGTACATAGAAAGTCAATTAATTTAAAAACTACCATTTGTAATTTTATTATTTTGTTAATTTTTTGCACTTAACAAATGCCACATATGAAAAACATTTGAGTTTGAAGATATGAACCAAACTGATAAACAAACATATGAACCCTAAATCGATGGTAAACAAACATCTATTCATATGAACCCTAAATCAAACAAAGATAAAGATATGAACCCTAAATCGATGATGAACAGATATAAACCTTAATCTGGAGAATGACACGACGGTGATGACACCAGCGGCGGTGATGATGCCGGCGACGGCGGTGATGATCGCGACGGCGGTGGTGACGGCGATTTGTTTTTCAAGATGCTGGATGCGATTGTTGTTTGTGAATTTGGTTTATGTTTGTGTCTTCAACAATAGGTTTTTTTTTTACATTTTTTTTTAATTTAGTTTAATTAGCAATTATTTTAAAATACAAATAAATACAACTCAACGTCCAGTCAGCTGCCATGTCACATAAACCGGTGCCACATCAGCAGGTAACCTGTTATAACAGTTGGATACATACAATAGAACTTTTTTAAAAGTAAAAAAAATACCATTTAAACCACTGTATAATTTAATGTTGAATGAAATATGATTGTTTGGCAAATGTCTTTAAAATACAAATTACATTGCATATATATAACTTCGCAAACATGAATTACAAACACACATAAATTACTATTGCCACACTGCAAATATAAATAAAAACACAATATTAATCATTCAAGTTCTACATTAAACGAAAACATCTTTTTTTGTTGATCGGCGTGGAGAGGGCCAAAATCACAAAGATAAGTCTCAAACACGTTGACAAATAACAACCACGCCTTTCGATCGATGTTGTTGCATCTTTAAACCCATTTTTGTTTGATAAGATACACCTCTTAAAACCTCTTAAGTCTGAAAATTAAGAGATTTGCAGACTTAAGACTGTTTTATTTTTAAGAAAAGGCTTGAAAACCTCTTACCATCCTATGAAATTTTAAGAGGTACACCATCCACCTCTTACTTTTTAGTTGTGAAATCAGACTTCAGACTTTAGCATTGGCTTAGAAAGTAGATTCCAATGACAAAACTCCAACATTACAGACCTAAATCTAAACCATCATGTTAAATGAATCCTCCAATTTCATCATTCCCATAAAAAAGGTAACTACCATCTTGTAATATGCAAGAAACTCTATGGTTGTCTGCAAAAAATTCTAATAACAAGTTAAGTGCATCAATGACCTGCATAAAATTCTCTCACATTACAAACAATCTATGGTTATTGTCTTAACCAATTAAGCAGTATAACTTCCAAGATTTCTTAGCCATTTTATATAAACAATAAATTTGTAACATCCACAAGCTATATACATATAATACAAAGTCTTTCAGCAAAAAGAATCTCATTGACAACTTTTATCAAACACTTGGTGGTCAAGAAAAATAAAAACACGAACCCAGTAGAATAATAACAAATCAAAGATAAATCAAAATGGGGTAATCAAGAATCAAGAAAGAAAGATGTTGAAACTAAATCTTTAAAAAAAATACCATTAAAAGAAATCATTCCACAAACACAAATTATTGTTTCCAAATACCACATAAATCATTGTTTTAAACCTAGAAATAGAAATAGAAATAGAATTAGATAAGTGTTTGACATACCAACAAGATTGATAGGAGATACAAAAAATAACGAGGAGAAAGAGAGATGAACCCAGTTGTGAGAGAGATCGTATCGAGCAAATGGCGAAAATAAGCGTTCTGAATGATATGGTAGACGCTGACTGAATCAGAGGTTCTGTAATCATAACCTCTGATTGATCCAGATGTAACCGGAACTGCATCGTTTAGCCTAGCCCAATATCCAGGCCCAACTACACTGCTCCATGGTTGGACCTACTAATCTATTTACTTGAAATTGAAATCAATCTTTTACGAGAATTGATTTCACCAGGCCCAACTACACTGCTCGATGGTTGGACCACATAACCCCTTTGCCCCACCATCTATTGCTTCGATGTCGTTAGCTTCATCATATGGTGCTACAGTATAACACCCAAATCCAAATAAAACAACCTTTTAATAAAGAATGACTAATTTTACGGTTTATTAAAAATTAAATTTTAAAACTAATAATTATATATACTATACAAATGGCAGGCGCACCGGCTCCGACCCGCCAGTGCGACCCGCCCCATACCCAAGATCCAATTCTAAATTTATTGTTGATTTTACATATTAACCCCCTGACTTATAATATTAATTCATTTTATACCTTTTACTTTTCAATATTTCATTTTACTTTTAATCATATATCGTATATCGGCTAAAATATGCTAAAAAGTTACGTTTTAATTTTAACAAATTACGCCATTATAATCGTATCGTCGACACGATCGAAATGAGCCTAATATTGAATATTTTTTGATGTAATTGTTTTATTATATACTATATGTACACTTCAAGCAACCCAAATCCTATACCCATTTTCAAATTTACATATTAGCCCCCTAAACTTATAATATTTATTCATATTATACATTTTACTTCTCAATATTTCATTTTATGTTTTACTCATATATCGTATATTTGCTAAAATATGTTAAAAATACGTTTTAATTTTAACAAATTACGCCATTGTAATCATATCGTCGATACGATCAAAATGAGCCTAATATTGAATATTTTTTGATGTAATTTTTTTATTATATACTATATATAGTACGATTATATGAAGCCAAAACATTGTTCATGAACAACAGCTACCGACGTTTGGAGAAATTACATTTTTCCTTTTAAACTTATAATATTTATTCAATTTACACCTTTTAGTTTTCTATATTTCATTTTGTGTTTTAGTCATATATCGTATATTGGCTTAAATATGTTAAAGTGTTGGTACCTATTGTTCATGAACAATATTTTGGCTTCCTGGTATTAGTATTATTAAAATCTACTAAAATTAAATTTTTTGATTTTTTGATTTCTTAGATCTTTTATTTATTTTATTAAATCTTTCGTATGATAACATTTGTATAAACTTTATGTTTCATATAGATTCATGTTACTACTTACGATCAAATCTACCATAGTTTATAACACGGCGTAAAGCTCGGGCTCTTAATAGGTAACTTCCTCTAAAATATTAACATAAAATTCATGTTACTACTTACGATCAAATCTACCACAGTTTATAACCCGATGTGAAGCCCGTGTTCTTAATAGGTAACTTCCTCTTAATAGGTAACAACGAACCTTTACAATATTAACAAAACTCCGCGCAGCGAAGCGCGGGCAAACCCACTCGTTCCAAACAATACTTAGTCAAACATTAACAAAACCACAGTTTTAACGAATGTATAAATAAATAATAACGTCAAGGTCAAGTGCCGTCGGAACATCGATCTCGAAGTCACGCTGGAGCCTTGCCCTTATTCTTGCTCACGCTAGCACTTGGAAAAGGGGAAACAACTAATGGGGTAAGCGATAACGCTTAGTGAGCTAGCGCCGTACATAAACCACAATATCATACGCACATATACCGATATAGGTTCCCAAGCAATCACAATCATCACATATCGCATACATTTAAACCAAACAAAACTCGACTCTCATGAGGTCATAAACTCCCGTCAGTTTGGACACGGGTCGGCCCCCACAACTCACCAAGGGCATGTGGTTCCCTATCCACACTATAAAGTGCACACATATATATAACACCATAATTTATGCAAAACGTAACTCACCTTATTCGCGTGACAAACAATGCACAAACACCGCTACCGCAACTCTGAAATTAAATAAATAAATAACACTTATTATTTCATACAACATTTATCCCAAAAGCTATGGTTTCACCCCAACTAACACTTCCCGCAACTAACCCAAATGATCCTATTAGATATCTCGAGTAACCAAATCATCACAACAACTCGGGTGACGGACGGGTCAAGAACGGTTTGACCGTGACCCGACCCGTACCTCTATCAACCTAACCGGACAGCCGCTAAACAGCTGCCACGATACTCGTCGGACAGCCACCAGGCAGCCGCTGCGAGGCTCGCCGGACAGCCGCCGAGCAAGGCCGTCCGTGGCACCAATACACGACCCCAACATGTCACCCTTCGACCTTTTCTAAATCTCTCGGACTCAAGTACAAGCTAACAACATTTGAAAAGACACGGTACCAAACGCGAGAACAACTAACGGGTCTACACGGTCTAACCGCGACCCATCTCGCTCCGCACGAAACCGACGGACGACAGCCGGACAGCCACCGTGTGACCGTCGGACAGCCGTCGCACCACCAGTCGGCGACAACAATCGACACACACCAGCGGCGGTCTGGCCGCATACAACATTACAAACGTCATCACCGGCTTTTGTCGGCGATAACGGCTACCCCTCTCCGCCTATCGCCGCCTCTGCCGCCGATCTAACACCACACCGCCGTCGAACAACGGCGCAACCACAACCTTGTTGCTCTCTCGACGCAACCCCACCGCAACCGTCAACCGAGCCGCACCACCGCTACCGGCCATCGCCGGAGCAGCCGCACCCCCAACAAACTCGGAGCACCGGCGAACTACAGCCACCACAGTAGCCGCCGTCGCCGGCCACCGGTGCGTGCGGGAAGCAACAACAAAAACAACAACCGGCGGCCAAACGCCACCGGCCAAACGCCACCAGACCCGACGACCCAAAAGCCACCGCGCCGTCGGACAAGGGATACGGCAGCGGCTAGGCGCCGCCAACCGCCGTGAGCCGGCGGTCGCTCGCCCTACGACCGGAATTACGCCGGTATCACCCGGCCACCGTACGCCGCCACAGCCAACCTAGCTACGAAACGAGAGATCTAATACCTTACACGACGAACTCTGAACTAGCTCGAATCCGCCTTCTTCCTCGATCTCCCTCGACCGGTCTCTCTCTCTCTTTCTCTCGGTCCCCTCTCTCTCTCTCTCTCTCTTACTTTCGTTTTCTCCGAGTACAAGGGGGGGGGGGGAGGGGGGAGGGGGGGTATAACCAATCAGATTTAGCCTTATCTTTATCTAGAAGCCAACTGACTCACCTTTATCTATTTATCAAATAAAATTTTAAAATAAAAGAATAAAAGAAATAGAATTTATCTACCTAGAGTTTTGGGGTGTTACATACAGTACTACCAGATATCCTCCTACCACCACCAGATACCCTCCTTGAACCTCTACCACCACCAGATACCCTTCTTGCACCTCCACCACAACTGTAGATACCCTTGCACCTCCACCACCACCAGATACCCTTCTACCACCACCAAAACCCCCTTTGCACCACCATCTATTGCTTCCATGCCGCAATACCAGCACCAACCGCTTGACGCAATGCCACAGTATGAACCACAGTACCAGCACCAACCGCTCATCTAATCTTAGGTCTGCTTAAATCTATTGATGAAACCAAACATCTATTGAATTAGATTACTCATCTAATCTTAGATCTGCTTAAATCTATTGATTTTAATAAATGAGCACTTTTAGTTTCAGACAAAGGCCATGTTTGATACCATTTTTTTTAAATTCTAGTGGTTAATAAATAAATTTATTAGGTTGAATTCACGTGAAACCATATTTTTACATTTCATATTTTACAACAAATATTGTGACAATAAAAAAATATTTGAACATCTATTGCAAAAACACCTAATAGGTTACTTTCATAATATTTTATTATAAAATTTCAAATACAAAAAATAATGTCACCAAAACAGATCCATCTTACATAATTCCAAAATAGGGTTAATTACATGAGTATGTTTTTCGAACTTGAGGTTTTGATAAAGTTGGATACATACAATGGTAAGTTTATAAGTTGAGTACATACAATGATAAAACGTGACAAGTTCGATACATACCCATGTAATTAACCCTTCCAAAATAAAACTAAAATCTACAAACTAAGATCACCTTAATTAACCCCAATGGGGCAGCCTACTGGTTAAGGCTTGGTGTTGGGGAAAAACCCACCCAAGTTCGAATCCGGGGGTGAGCAACCAGGGGCCACTGAGTATTAATCCCAGGGAAGCATGCTTTAGCTCTCGGTAAAAATTGCCAAGGATGTAGTCTGGGCAAACCCAAGTGAACCTTATCAAAAAAAAAAAAGATCACCTTAATTAAATTTTTTTTTATTGTTGCTAATATATTTTATCTTTATTGGTAAATAATAAGAGGGGTAGTATGGTCTTTCCGTTAACTCTTGCCCTTACTCGTAATTTTCCCTTTCCTATAAATACCACCCATTCTCCCCTTTTATTCATCAATCAGATTCGGGTCATTTTTAGGATTCGGGTCATTTCTAGGGTTTATCAAAATAATTCAAAATCTATATGTGTATGAACAACTCTACGAAATCGATCTCTCTGAGATCTTCAACACCCTAATTTCATCCCGAAAATCGTCAAATTCCAGTGGAATTCGGAAGAATTCACTTCCAATTTCGAATTCCACGAACCAAACGGTACGCTCCAATACCCAATTTTGTATTGTATATTAGCGATTTCATTCACATTAGGACTCCAATTCTTTCAACTTCTCGATCTCGAATTAGTTCAATTTTTTGTTATCGAGAAGCCCTTAATGATACCAAGGTTTGAATATGAACAATGGAGGTAGAGTAGAGGACAATGAGTTCGACGAAAAGAAAATTCGGGTAGCTTCGGATGAATTCGGTAGAGCTATATCGAAAGTGGCGGTCGCTCAGATATGCGAGCGTGTCGGATTTGAAAGCTTTAATGATACTGCATTAGAGGCACTTGCAGATGTTGCTATTAGGTATGTGAGAGATTTAGGGAAAGTTGCGAAATTTTACGCTAATGTGGCGAATAGGACCGAATGCAATGTGTTTGATGTAATTCAGGGTTTGGAGGATTTAGGATCTTCCACTGGGTTTCCGGGTGGGTCGGAAGTTGTTACCAGTTTGGTAGGTTCGGGTGCTATGAAGGAGGTCATGGAGTATGTTGAAGTGATTGAGGAAGTTCCTTTTGCTCAGCCTGTGCCTAGTTTTCCGATTGTTAGAGATAGGAAAAGAACGCCGAGTTTTGTGCAAATGGGGGAGACGCCAGGGTCGGGGTTCAAACACGTCCCCGATTGGTTGCCTGCGTTTCCCGATCCCCATACGTATATCCACTCACCTGTTTGGAACGAGCGGACATCGGATCCGAGGTCGGATAAGGTCGAGCTCGCTAGACAGAGGAGGAAAGCGGAGAACTCGTTGTTAAGCTTGCAAAAGCGTTTGCTGTCTAGTGGTTCAGCCGTCGCATCGACCTCACAAGTTGCTAATGGGGGTAAAAAAAGCAGGTTTCTTGCGGAAAGCGAGAGCGTGTTTCTTGCTTCTAGAGGGGAGGGAGACGGGAGTTCAATTGTTTTGCCGACTAAAGACGTGAACGAGGCCAATACGGAGAATCGTGTTTCTATATTGGAGACGTTTGCGCCTGTTATAGAAGCGTTGAATGGTGGTGTTTCTGAGTCAGGTGAGAATGGTGAAAGGGAACTTCCGGATAAGAGGCCTGCGGTTCGTTTGAACTTTAATAGCGGTAGGAAAATGATTGGTGATTCGTTGGATTTGCGACTATGGAATAGGGGTACGGGGAGGATTTCGTCTTGGTTTGGACGCGATGATGTGATGGACGACAAGAAGAGGAGAGCTGAATATATTCTCAGACAATCTATGGAGAACCCATTGGACCTTCCTCAGTTGTAGATGATTTTACTGAATTGCTCCTGATGACACACTATACCATCTAACTTTTTCAGAAAGTAAGCAATGCTGAAAATTAGATCCATTTGTAGGTGCTCAGTGTGAATCTTTATAGTAGTTCCTCATAGTTTCCAGCCTTCAAAATTCCTCCTAGTTTTTATAATGTTTGATATGAAATTGTAGTTTTTTAAAATCAAGCAAAGAAATCATTTCGACAAGTGAACAAGTTATAGATTTTGAGGTTTTGGTTGGAGGGCAAATGTATGTGATTATCTGATTGTCTTTTTTTTTTCCCTTCCTTTGTTTTCCTTGTGAAGTATGATTACGAATTCTTTGTGGAAATTTGCACCATTTAATAGATGTCGATTTTTCTGTATGTGGAACTTGGCGTAACCATGTTCTAGTTGTGCAAGTTTGCGTTTTGATGTGGAATCTAAGACTGGCTATTGCTACATTCAGACCTGAACTCTTTTAGATGGCTGATTAATATGCACACAGACATCATAGGGTAATGCTGATGCTGGGTAAGCTAATATAGTGGATACTTGCTTTCAAAGTGAACAATTAATTATGCATTTACAGAAACAAGATTTGGATTTGGATTTGGAGATTAGGTTGTGCCATTGCTTGGCTGACCATTACTTTGGGTAATAGTTTCTAAGAACATCATTCTGCATCCTAATTTCCTATTAAGTGAGGACAGTTGCATATATTGGCTTTTAAGCTCTAAAAAGATCCCAACTTTGCATTCCCAATTCTTCTTGTTAGGTATTTCCACTATTTTGTATGATATATAATAGGCCTATATGGATTGATTTTCAGTGGTCTAGACAGGAGGATCAATATATCCAAGGTTAGGTCTTGGTGGCTTTCTATCTGGAAACTCGTGCTTCTTAAAGACATCCATGTGTCTGTGGCTGTGTGTGATATGTGTAATTGATGCATTATACATTCTGGTGTGTGTAATATATAGGGTTGGGGTTCAGTGAGACCAACATACAAAAATAGTTTGGTCTTACATGATCCCAAGTGTGTGCGTGTAAACTCAACCAGCTGTGATGTTGAGAGTCACGTATAGATATTATGGCTCTAGTCTTTACTTGAGCAGGCAAGTAGTATTAGCAACCTGTAACTGTAACTAGAACAGATGAACTAAACTGGTGGATTTGTAGGTCTGGTTTAAATTGTGACACACCTAACTTGCCATCATTATAAATTAAGTTCCCAACATGGGATTGTTGAAACTTAACCTGATATCTTCTCCAAGGGGTTGGGGTTGTCTATTCGAGCAAAAAAAGTTGATTACTAGCAACCCTGCCAACCCCAAGGAACAAGATGTGAGGAGGCATTTTAGAGTTGACTATGACACTAGTAGAGGGGTTCAAGCCATCTCCTGCAGGATTTGAGCTTAAACCTCCTATGTATTTGAGTGAAGTCGTGCCATCTCTTTTCTAATTGAGCTACAATGTAGGGCCTTCAATGTAGGCAATTGGTGTTCGCCTATTGGTTCTCATGCTTGGAACCTGAACCATAATGTAGGGCCTTCAAATATTAAGGGAGTGTTTGGTTACATGTATTAGTAATCAATGGAAATGATAATAAAGAAACTGTTTGGTATTTTATAATATAATGGACTCATTCTCTCGGAAAGCCAAAATTGCATTCCTCATTAAATTGGGGAGAATGAAAACTCATTCTCATTTTCATCCCCTGTCATTTTCATATTCATTTCTCTGGTTGAACCAAACAGATTCTAAAAATGTTATCGACTCTTAAAAAGGTCACGTTTATTGGTCAAAAAGTCTAGAGTTTGCCGATGAAACAGTGTCTGGCTCTGGAAACATATTTTTACATGAACCAATAAACCTCATGGAATAGTTGTGTCGAAGATGTTGCTTCTTGGATAGTTGGATCGCATGAAGGTTTTTTCGGGAGACTCAAGTACCCACCATACTGGGTTGTGTTGTTGAAATTTGTTATAGCATACTCATTCATATATTCAAAGAGATTTAAACTTGCACCTAAAGACTATGGAGGTCGATTGCGACTTGGCATCCTTTGCGCCAATGCTTTGTTTCCATACATGAAACCGGAATGACCAAACATAATTCTAGACAAACCTTTTAGGCCTTTTTTTTTCTAGTTGCGCCAAAATAGCAAAGATCTCGCAAATGCCTATTTTGCATCTTGCAAAATAGACTATAAATAAAATATGATTTCAGTGGGTTATTTCAAAAAAAGTTAGCCATGGAATGAAGTAGGCAAGAAACCATTCCCACCCATTGTCTTTCTTTCTAGAGCACAATGGTTTTAACACTACCAAAATCCAAAATTCATAAACCTGGTCAATTTTTAAGAATAACATTTTGAAGCATTACTTGTGTTGCAATGTCAAATTTCTTAAAGCCATCTGCTCGTATCGTCACAAAATAACTTTTTAACTCCAACATATGTTCACTATTAGACTCGAAACAATCTACTATAAAAAAAAAAAAGCAATGCATATCAAAATACAAAAAGGGGAGAATTCAAAATCTTTTGAAATATCAAACAAAAAACCAAGTTAGCAAAGTAAATAGTCTACTAAAATCCAACATGGGTACTTCTAAGATCCCCATGAAATGGATACTACACAACTACAAATGATGGGTGCTCCTTTCACTTGAGCTTCAAATCGGCTTCTGTAGGGAATGCCTTTCCACGATGGTTGAAGATCATGAAGTTCATATTCGAGGGTAGAGACACAACCCTGCATACCAACAACTCACAAAAATTACAACTTTGCTACTACAAACGATACTGAATCAAAGTTTAATCGTATGCTAGAAGCTAGTTTCTAAGTTATGAACTTGAGCAAAGAACAAAGCATATGATATAAACATTATAAATGGTATGAAAGCAAAGACAGTGGCTTGAACCTGGGACAGATCAACATTAACTCAATAGGAACAGGTTCAAACTAGAAGCTAAACATTTTGTGAGAAGTCTCAATATCATATATCATTACATGCATGATACACAAGCTTAATTATACATGAATAATACACGTCGTATTGACAACACATAGACGCTTAATCATATATTAAACACACCCAAAGTATGGTATTGAGACTTCTCGCCTTCTCGCAAAATGTTTAACTTCTCGCATGATCCTTCCTCTCTCTCTAAGTCCCTATATATATAGAAGTATATAGCATTTATATATGCATATTCATGCACAAATGCCCAGATACTTCTGGGCCAAATTCCCTTTGGTTTCTTAGCCATAGTTATTGTCAGAGCTTGACACAACCAATTAATATTTCATATTTTGCTGGACCATCTTGTGTGCCTGTCTTCTAGTGCTAATAATATCTGTTGATCATGGCAGATCTGCCTACATACCAAAAGAGGTTGCCCGTCAATAGTCTTAAGACATGGACTACTTGGCCCAACTTCTTACACCATGTGCTTATCCAAAGACCAACACCATCATCAGTTTCTCGATCCTCTCAAAATATCAACCCTAAGTCCCTAACCACTGCATGATATCTTTGGTCCACCCATGCTCACCACATTTTACATCGTATTCAAGCTACTAAAGAGCTGAATTAATCAAGTGCAAGATATCTCTAGTCCAACAATATTCTTCACCACACTGTAATCCTTTGCACTGAAGCTAAGAAAGTTGCACTTGGTCTCTTTTCTAGTCTTGATGAGTTAAAAGCCCTTAGAATAAAAAAGTATTCACTGCCCTAGTTGTCATCTAGTCTAACTGATTAGCATTACGTTATCAGCGAAGAGCATAAACTATGGAGTTTTGCTCTCTCTGTCCTTCAGAGGAAATTTCCACAACTAAAAAAAGCTTAACATTGACACTGCGCAATCCTACAGATGTATGTATAGAGCGTATAAATACACGTAATACCCATGGATAGCAGGATAGGTAAAACTGAGTATGGAAGCTGAAATTATACATTACACTTTTTACAGAATGAATGCATCTTGACCAAAAAACTACGAGAAACTGCACTTGAATTTTTTTGGATATAAATAATTTGTCTAACTCCTCCCTTCCATGTAATGCTCTTTTCTTTCAGGTCAACCTAGAATGCTTCTTTACTTAGTACTATTATTAGAGAAACTGCACTGAACTCCTTTAAAAATAGTTTGTAGAGGTAGGACGTAGGACAATATACCATAGGATGGAGTCTCCTCACTGCCGAATTATACACATTCCTTGTGTATCTACCTCCTGAACATAAACCTCTAGCAACCACTACGAGCATTGTTATCACTTATCAATGGAGGTGGCCAGGTGGCCGGCGGTAGATATCAAGTCTAACTATTAGTGACCGAGTACTACTTCAAGAAACTAACACAATGGATTTACTTAGTTGTTTCTGTACCTGTGTAAAAAACCCATAAATATGTGGTTTTCAGAAGAGGTTGCAAGAGAGTGGAGAAGGAGAAAAGATAGAGACTCGAGAATTCAATAATCTTCTTTTCGTTGCTATGGAGTCCGTGGGTGATCTCGTATCCATAAGGGAGGGCAACAAGGAGAGTTGTCCTTTTTTGTTTGTTTCTTATTTTTCACTTCCTTTTTTTCATTGATGCTAAAATCTTCTTCTTTTAACATGGCCTACAAATTTCTAAAAGGACCCATACATGGTCATGATGTGATATGAGGATACACGTGCTAACTATGCCAACATATCATAGGCATATGCAATTAAGCTAAAACTACGAAAGTCGTTACCATTTTCCTATTATCATTTTGGTGCTGATTGGAACTTTCTGAAAGAGAGAAAAACCGGATGACTAACTGATACACTGACTTTTATGTGGATTAGATTTGTTTTTGGCAATACAAATTTGAGTTTGCAATATAATAGGTGTACGAAAATTGAAATATGTGTCAACCATAGGTTCTTAACTATTACACAAAATTCGTGCATGAAACAACTTGTCTGTTTTTTGTGTAAACTGGTGTTCTATATCATTGCCATTTCTTGTGGTCGAAATCGAGAAATAATGCAAGTTATTAAAGTCCTAGGCACATAAATCACGCGTAATCAAAATTCAATCAAATCTACTTGCAAGTTGCAACCATTGATGACTAGCATACATGGACAAGGATTTCATTAGCAACACTAGCAGCTTCGGTTTTACGGTATTGAGGGAGCATGTTAGAAGAAGATTGGACTCTTGTTAAGTCTCAAACTAATGCTTAAGTAATTTACAGAATTCTCTAGCTACCTTGATTCAACATTATTATGCTTCGCAGCGAAGCATCTGTAGTGATGCTCCGCCCTTTGGTGATTTTTGGTAATGTTTTAACTAACATGTACCCATATATCTTCACTTACTTGGTCATGATTCTTTCTTGAAGGCCTTTGTCAATTTAACCGAAGATTTGGTTTTCTTTAAGAGAAGTAAATCAACCTAATCTTTTTCCAATTAGATATTGTAGACTGAGAGCGGAATTTTTATTCTTTGTGACTTTTCTTTAATGCAGCCATTAGGAATAGAGAAACCATTTCAAAGAAAATCCCAACAATAATCATATCCATTGGTAAATGATCTATAGTGGAAAATGAGATTGATAAATTCGATGAAGGTATAGAAATAGAGGGACTCGAACCCTCATAAGCAAAAAATCTACGTTCATTTTTAATATCAATCTTACATCAAATGCTCATTTATGCTACATTTCTTATAAAGTTTTATGTTAAAATCATTCTAGCTTTCTTCTCTATAATGTAAGAACTATTTCACATCATGATTTTCTAGGTAGTTTAAGTTTGAATATCATTTGTGTGATGCGCCTTTTAATTGGCAACTTGCAAGTACAAGCAATGAGTGGTTGAAGCCTTCAATATGCATGCCCTAGTAATTGCTATAGCCCCCATCATTCATTTGTTTGCCATGAGTTTTTTGATCTTTAAAGAATCAATACATATAATCCTATATAACTATATTGTACCGGACTAGGCAGTGAATAGGATAACTATACTTGTTGTAAAATGGAAGCTTGTAATTTCCTATAAGGATGTATCATGTATGTGCGGCATTAAGATAACTTGTTTACATATTCTCAGTCCTTCCCATTTTCTTTATCTTTTATATTTTCATCTCTTAATCACTTTCATAAAATGCTCCTTGTATGAAGATATATCAAATTTTATTGTCTACCATCTTATTATTTTCTTAATAAGTTACCATCCATTGAGTTGAAACAACTCACATTACAATTTGTTTTCATAGTATCTCTCTCACTTTCCCTTTTGTTCTCTATTTACCAAACTTTAGGAGTTGTGACACAAATTGCATGAGGTATCATCTACAAATAGTAGTCTCGTTGCTCTACTGTTAGAAATCATAATGCGAAAATTTTCTAACAGTAGAACTAGACTATTATTTGTAGATAGATGCCTCATGCAATTTGTGTCCCAACTCCTAGACTTTGGTAAATAGAGAACAGAAGGGAAAGTGAGAGAGATACCATGAAAACAGATTGTAATGTGAGTTGTTTCAACTCAATGGATGTTCTAAAATTTATTAAGCAAATAATAAGATGGTAGACAATAAAATTTGATTTATCTTCATACAAGGAGCATTTTATCCAAGTGATTAACAGATGAAAATATAAAAGATAAAGAAAATGGGATGGACAGAGAATTTGCACACAAGTTATTTCAATGCCACACATACATCATTATAGGAGATTACATGCTTTCATTTTACAACAAGTGTAGATATCCTATTCACACCCTAGTCCGGTAACAGTTATATAGATTATATGTATTGTTATCAAAAGACTCATGGCAAACAAATGAATAATGGGGCTATAGCATTATGAAGCTTTGAGTTTTCTATCAAGTACTAGAGCATGCATATTGAAGGCTTCAACCACTCATTGGTTGTACTTGCAAGTTGCCAATTGAAAGGTGTATCACACTAATGATAATCAAATATAAACTACCAAGTAAATCACGATGTGAATAGTTCTCAAACTATAGAGAAGACAGCTAGATAGATTTTATCAAAAAACTTTTTAAGAAATGTAGCATAAATGAGCATTTGATTGCAGATTGATATTAAAAATGAGCGTAGGTTTTTTGCTTATGAGGGTTCGAGTCCTATTTCTGTAGTCTGTACCTTCATTTACCAATGGATACCATTATCCCAACTGTTAGGATTTTCTTTGATATACTCTATTCCTAATGGTTGCATTAAAGAAAGAGTCGACAAAGAATAAAAATTCCACTCTCAATCTATGATACCTAAGTGGAAAACGATTAGGTTAATTTACTTCTTTGAAAGAAAAGTAAATCTTCAGTTAAATTGACCAAGACCTTCAAGAAAGAATGATGGCCAAATAAGTGAAGATATATGGGTACAAGTTAGTTAAAACATTGCCACAAATCACCAAATAGCAGAGCATCACTACAGATGCTTCGCTGCGAAGCATAAAAATGTAGAATCAAGGTAGCTACAGAATTCTGTAAATTACCCAGGCATTGGTTTGAGAATTCACAAATGTGGAGCGATATAATACTTTTGTTACATACTTCTAAACAGAGTCCAATCTTCTTCTAACATGCCCCTTCAATATCATAAAACCGAAGCTGCTAGTGTTGCTAATGAAATCCTTGTCCATGTATGCTAGTCATCAAATGGTTGAAACTTGCAAGTAGATTTGATTGAATTTTGATTTCACATGAGTTATATGTTCCTAGGACTTCAATAACTTGCATTATTTCACGCTTTCATTGACCACAAGAAATGGCAAAGATACGAAAGACCAGTTCACACAAAAACAGACAACTTGTTTCATGCACGAATTTTGTGTAATAACTAAAAACCTACGCTTGAGACATATTTCAATTTCCGTACACCTATTATATCGCAAACTCACATTCGTATCACCAAGAACAAATCAAATCAACATAAAAAGTCAGTGTATCAGTTAGTTGTCTGGTTTTTCTCCCTTTCAAAAAGCTCAATCAGCACCAAAATCCAACATATAATGCTAAAATTCATTCAGATACCAAACTTACACCTAAATCTAAATAATCAAACTTCACCAAAGGTAAAACCAAACACCGTTGTTATATATAAGTACCTATTCTCATCTGAATCTGGGAGGATCGAACGGAAATTCCCCGGCACGGTTAATCCGGCAAACAGACTCAAAATCAATACTAGTGCCAACTCAACTACCACCTGCACATCGTAACCAAGATAATAAAGGAAACAAATTAGACTCATAAATAACCCTAATATATACATACATAATATACATATATATACATGTATAAATCACATAGATTACTTCAAAAGGAGGTCCGGAGAACTCGTCCTCGGTGATCTTGAGCAAAGCCCTATCTAATTACAGAAAAAGTATAAAATTTGTTAGTTTCGATTGATTGATTACAATTTTTAAAACTAGAAGCATTCAATTGAAGAAAAGAAGAGAGATTGTTACATTGAATAGTAGAGTAAGCAGCGTGTGATAGCATAAGAACTGCGATAACGCCGACGATGAAGCTCATACTCTTTGCCATGGTGGAGACGATCGCCGGCGATGGCTTCTATCGGAAAATTTGGATTTGGGGTTTACTCGAGAATGAAAAAGGTATAGTCTTCTTCAGATTTAGCACAAAAATTGGATTTGGATAGTAACAAGAAGGAATTATAAAAATAGACCTTATATTTATAGGTTTATGACCTTTTTGGTCCCTTGAGTAAACAAGGACGCTTCCTTAGTCTATCTATTTAATTTGGGTAGTTGCATGGAAAAATCTAATTGGTTATCTATGGTTTACAAAGTTCATACTTTATACCATATACATGATTCACAAAAGAAAATTGATATATACAGGGTCATGACTAGGGGAGGACGAGCAGGGCGTATGCCTAAGTCCCCCAAGAAATAAGGGTCCAAAATTTTTAGACTTCAATATATAGTAGTAAGAAAAAGAAAAACTATAAATAAAAAACACAACTTTTTAGTATCTAATAGGATATTAAAAAAAAATTGGTATTATATTAAATGCCAAAACTGGTGTTCTCTAGATTTTTTTTTAAAGATTTTTATTTAGTATTAAAGCTAAAACTACTTGATTAGAAAACCTTGACATATTTAGTATTATCTTCAATTCAATAATATGTTATTTCTTATGATAAAGATGATAGAGATTAAAGGTTATTTTGTACTTAGCGATACCTATTTTTATATCTTGTCCAGGGTCCATAAAATATCAGAAATGACCCTATTCATCAGGCAAATTTTCAAATTTTAGTGGAATTCTGGAGAATTCACTTCCAATTTCGAATTTCGCATTCATTGTCCAATTTGTAGAATTCCAATGGAATTCTGGATAATTCACTTCCATTTCAAATTTCAAAAAGCAAAGGGGTAGACTCCAACATCCCATTTTGTATTGTGAAGTAGTGATTTCATTTACATTATTACGTAGTTTTCTTGAATTAAATTTTGGTGAAACTGAAGGAGTTCTTGAGTTTATTGGTTGACGAGTATAAAACATATATTCGAAATTAGATAAAAATAGCGGTTAATTTAAGAAGAATCTTGACCTAGAAAGGTTTTTGATGATCACCAAGATTCTATATATATTAATCTACTCTATATCTATATATGTATAGAGAAAAACTCAAATGTGAACCACTTTTTGGTTGTGAACGTGAGGACAACCGAGAGCGCGACACGTGGCGACTTTGAGTATGGTCCGCCCTTTAATGCAATGCACTCCCATGAATCGCGCCTAGTCATCCGCTGTGGACCTGACGTGACGCCTAGTCATCTGCCACATGTCGCGCTCTCGGCTGTTCTCACATTCACAACCAAAAAGTGGTTCACATTTGAACCCACCCATGTATGTATATATGTATGTGTGTGTGTATAATTCTTTGATTTTATAAAACATGGTTGGGTTAATCATCATCGAGATGCAGACGAATCAGTCGCAGAATTGGTTTGAAGATGGCTTGCTACTGATAGGGTTTAGATTTGTACCAACTAATGCGGAGCTAATTACATATTACTTGCTTAACCAGATTCTGAATAAACCGATACCGTGCACGAATTATATACATAAAGTTGATATATTTGGGAATAGCCTAGATAACATTATATATAAAAGCGTACCGAAATTACCGATTTGATCGAGAAAAAAACCGGTTTAAGATTAAAAACGGTTCAAAGAAACGGGCTAAAATCCGGTTTTCACACAAACCGGTTTGGATTTGGTCTTTTTTGTGAGCCCAAAGGTGTAACATATCATAATATGCATAATATACCGTCTTTTTTAGAGTAAACTACAAATTTGGTCCCTGAAGTTTACCCAAATCTGCACGTTTCGTCCTTGAACTTTAAAAACTACAAAAAGCGTACCCAAGGTTCCATTTTCGCAACAGGTTTCGTCCCTGCTCACTAACGCCGTTTGAACTCAGTTAAGTGAGGGGCTCTTTTTGTACATTTATAACCTTAGGGACCATACTGTAACTCTCTCTTTCTCTCTCTTATCTTCTTCATCTTCATCATCTTTATTACACCACCACCACCACCAACCACCATCACCCACCCACCACCACCACCAACCACCATCACCTACCCACCACCACCACCACCTCTACCACAACCACCACCACCACCACCACAACCACACCAACACCACCACCATCTCCACCACACCAACACCACCACCATCTCCATCACAACCACCACAGCCACACCAACATCACCACCATCGCCACCACAACCAGCACCACCACAACCAACACCACCATCTCCCTCACAACCACCACAACCACACCAACACCACCACCATCTCCACCACACCCACCACCACCACCACCACCACCTCCATCACACCCACCACCACCACCACACCACCACCAGATCTGAAATCAAACCCCCACCAGATCTGAAATCATAACCCCACCAGATCTGAAATCATAACCCACCAGATCTGAAAAATCGTTGAAAGAAATCATAACCCCCACCAGATCTGAAATCATAACCCACCAGATCTGAAAAATCGTTGAAAGAAATCATAACCCCCACCAGATCTGAAATCATAACCCACCAGATCTGAAAATCGTTGAAAACCACAACGACGGTTTGGAGGTCGCAGCGACGGTTTAGGATCTGCTCACTACCACTTCAAATCGGGCGGCAGCGGGCGGCGGTAGTTTGGAGGTTTTAGACAGGCGGCGACGGCGCTTTGAAGGTGGCAGACGGGCGGCGGCGGTTTGGAGGTCGCAGGAGGGAGGCGACAGCAGTTTGGAGGTTAGAGGTTTAGAGGTTTCAGGCAGCGGTAGTTTAGATGATTGTGGTGTTTGATGGTGGTGGCGGTAATTTAGAGGTTTCAGGCGGTGGCGGCGTTGGTAAAAGGGGCCGCCGGTAGGGTTGGTGGTGGTGGCTGTGGTGGTTTGGAGGTGGTGACTGTGGTTGTGGTGGTGGTGGTGGATGTGGTGGTGGTGGTCAGGGGCGGCCCTGGGGGTGTGCTGGCGGTGCCGCCGCACGGGGCCTCTGGCTGCGGAGGGCCTCCGGTTTTTTCAAGCATTATATATGTATATATATATTACAAGATGCATTAAGAGACATAAATATTTCTGTAGCCTAATGGTTAGCGTGTTTTGGCTCTACTGGAGAGATTAGTGTTCGAGTCTTGGAAGCTACATTTTTATTGCTTTTTATGATTTTAAAGTGTGTTTTCACTTTTCAGCATTACACACCTCCGGCGATTAATTCACTAATTCCTATTGATGCCTTTTTTTGTCAATTAAAAAAAAAATATTAAAACCTATTTTTAAATTTTGTTTAATTAATTTCCTTAAATAAAATAAATATATCATGTTTTCAAATTTTATTTCTCTCCAAGTTTATTGTTTTTATTATTCATTTACGATTGTCATCTCTATAGCAAGTTCAATCTCTTATCAAATTTTTGAGATTTTTCGTTGTTTTAATCCTTGGAACTATGACGAGTATTTACACATTAAACATAACACATCCATTACAATACTAATTTTTTTAAAAGAGTAAACCCTTATCCAGTTTCATGTCTTGCATATAGAATTTTGTTGACTATCCATTACAGCTGAAAGAAGCTTTTCAATACTAAAACTTTTGAAATTTTATTTGCGATTGACTATGTCTCAAGAGAGATTAAATGTTTTGACTTTGATTTCAATTGAAAATGAGTTTCTCGTAAATCTTGATTATGAAATTATCATACACGATTTCGCTTTTCAAAATGCTAGAAAATCCATGTTTAAAAAATATTAACAACTAGTTGTTTGTTTTCATTTGAAAAATGTGCATGATAGTTCCAATTTGTTTTTGAAGAATGAAGGACCAATTATGTTCACTAATAAGGTATTAAACTATGCGTGTTATATATTATAATTGTTCTTATTATGTTATTATTTTCAATTTTGTTATTAATTAACTTTTTTATTTTATCCAACTGATTAATCATTGGAAATTTTTGAATATTAGTTTAATGATGCAAATGTTAGTTTTATTTTTATTTGGATATTGTTTATGAACAACTTATATTTCCAAACTTTATGGATTTTATTTTTAATTTTGTACTAAAAAATTTCATACACAACACAATAAAAAATTATAGGGCCACATTTATGTCTTCGCACGGGGCCTTCAAAATGTCAGGGCCGGCCCTGGTGGTGGTTGGTGTGGTGGTGTTAGTAGATGAAGATGATGGAGATGATAAAGAGAGAGTGTGTGATACTTACAATTTAGCCCCTTGTCTTTCATTTTTGGAAAATAACCCCTTACTTAACTGATTTCAAATGGCGTTAGTGATCAGGGACGAAACGCGTTGCAAAATTGGAAGTTCAGGTACGTTTTTTTGTAGTTTTTGAAGTTCAAGGACGAAACGTACAGATTTGGGTAAACTTCAGGGACCAAATTTGTAGTTTACTCTCTTTTTTATGCATGATATCTAAAAAACTATGAATTATAAGTTCTTAAACACATTGTAGAACTTGTTGATGCATTACCTTAACCCCCTAACCCACACCAAACAGGTACATGTCAAACTTTCTTCTCAAAAAAGTTTTTTTCTTCTAGTTTCGGCGTTCACTTTGAAAAGTTTCTTCCGAATGTCTTTGACCCATCATCTCCATCAATCTTTACTTAAAAAAGTGAAGATTTATCTTCCCAATCACTTTCACAATCCACATGTTAAACCATGTTTAAATTTAAATTCAATTGGCCTACGGGGGTCACTTGATTGGAGGTATTGCAGAGTCAGAAGTGAGAATGATAATGAAAACAGTTACTTGATCTGATATTTTATAATGAAATCATTCATGCAGATCCATTAATTTATATTCCTGACCAAATTTGAGGAAATACAAATTTTATTTCTACTTGGTTCTTTTTTTCACATATCATTCCATCTTTTGATGTTAAATGAAACATTTTTTGTATTTTCAAAGTGGAGAAAAATATATTTTTTAATATAAAACAATTTTTCATTGATTATAGTGAGATAACCAAAAAACATTAATACAATGCTCATTTTTATTCCCATTTCATTTTCATTTTCATTCTCATTCCCTAAAACGAACCAAGCACCCCCTAAATCTTATGGGTCAAAGCCCCATCTAGGTGAGATTTCCTCGACATATCTCTTGCTCTCTCCTATTGATTTTCGTGTTTTTATTTCTCTTTGTAAATTTGATTGTTTCATTTGTTTTTTTGTTGTGCTAAACACTGCCTTTGTGGTTTAATAGATGGTGACATTGGCCTTCAAAATTACATCCGTAAAGGTAAGTTCTTCACTGCTCGTAAAATTTTTACATTCACTTTGAGAGTCGATTCATTTTGAGAACGACTTTCATGTTCTTGTGGATCAATCCCTAAACTAATCTCGCAATGCTGGAACTTATCTACATGTCATAGTCAAACTGTGCTTGTGGTGCCTCCGGCGTATGAAATTGTGCCGGTGGCTGATGATACCGTTGTGCTGGCAACTGATGATACTGTGGCAGCGGCACCACCAAATAACTCCGGCGGCTACAACAACTTTTGGCAACCTTCATCATATAATATGGCTCCAATTACTTCAGCATCATCGTTCACCAAACACAACTCCCTTATTTGGCTTTGGCGCCACCGCCACCACAGTATCAACAGCCGCCACCACCACAATATTCGAGTTCACCGGTGGGTAGATTGAAACATCCTTCTAACACATGTGCATGCTTGGCTCCCAAAGTTCATGCACCTTCATTGAGAAATTTTAGGTTAAAAATAATACACTTGAACCTCTACACATTTTGTGTTTTCCTGTTAAACAAAAACAATTAAGTACATTTTCTCACAAAATGTAAAAAAGTGGAGATTCAAAAGTAGGGGTGTAAGTGAGCCGAGCTGTTTGTGAGCCACTCGGGATCGACTCGTTAAAAGCTCGACCCGAGCTCGAGTTAAACGAACCCGACCCGAGCTCGAGCCTTATTTCGAGCTCGTTTAATAAACGAGCTCGAGCTCAAGCTTTTACAATTAAGCTTACGAGCCTAAACGAGCCTCACCTAATATATATTATATAAATATATATTAAAATATAACTATTAAATAATTAAATAATAAATAATAAAAATACTAAAAAATAAAAAATACATAATAAATATTGATTTATAGGTAAACGAGCCGAGCTCGAGCCGAGCCCGAGCTTGCTTAATTCTTGACGAGCTCGAGCTTGACACATAAGGCTCGAAACGACTAACGAGCCGAGCTTGAGCTCGAGCTTTATACACTTAAACGAGCCGAGCTCGAGCCTAATCGAGCTCGAGCTCGGCTCGGCTCGTTTACACCCCTATTCAAAAGTGTACAACAACAGGAAAATACAATGGACATTTACTAGAATAGCAAAAGTAAATTACCTTCTGCAACACACCACTTGTGACAAATTTGACTCCATTTTGATATTGCAAGATCTTTTACATGGATCTAGGTTCAACAATATCTAAACCATACAAGATGCATCTTTCCTATAAAGAATCTAACTAAAAACGGTGATGCCTTGTCCCGTTGAAATGTTGCACTTTTGGAAAATGGCATAATGTGCAATGCCACATGTAAAAAAGGCACAACCAAGCACTAACAGCATATTTGATAAGTAGGATCTTAATAGTAATTGTTAAACAACTCCAATCACCCCATTCTATAATGCATATATCGAAGCCAGATCACTTACATTAGCAAATTATTCTACTAAATGTTAATAATCATGCACTCAATACAGCAGCAATGCCCTGCACATTCATGCTTTCATATCTAACAAGTGTTGACTTCGAATGATGCATGAATCACAAATAGCATGATTACTAAAATGCTTATCATCATACAACGGTTAATAATGCAGCAATTATAGAGATCTTTGACAAAAATAACCAACCAATATGAGCTATTACCTTTGATTCTGTGAATGTCAAGGCTAAAAGGAAAAACACAGACTTCAAAATTAAATAAGAGAAGAGCCATCAATGTTAAAGATGGTATAAGGCCACAAGCAATATAGAGACTAAAGGTGCGTGAGTGGTATGGGTATACATAAAGTATATAACAACTATCAGGACCTTAAATTGACAACAAGACAAACACTATGGGAGGAAGGTCTCATGAAAAAAGAATACAGTTGCAAAACTTTTGGCAAATAAACTACCTCGAAAAATATTAAATCAGGGTTCAAAAACCAAGAAGAAAAGTGCTTATAAATGCAAAATTGCTTATAGTCCCTGTGGTTGAACCGGTCAAACCAGGAACCGGTAATCACACCGGTTCAACATACTTAATTTGTCTATCTCCCCCCTTCCATGTAATGTTCTTTTCTTTCAGGTCAACCTGAAATGCTTCTTTACCTAGTACTATTATTAGAGAAACTGCACTGAACTCCTTTGAAAATAGTTTATAACGGTAGGACATAGGACAATATACCATAGGATGGAGTCTCCTCACTGTCACTGCCGAATTGTACACACTCCTTGTGTATCTACCTCTTGAACAAAAACCTCAGGTGGTGGCAACAGTAGCAACCACTACGAGCATTGTTATCACTGATCAATGGAGGTGGCCAGGCGGCTGGCGATAGACACCAAGTTTAACTATTAGTGAGCGAGCACTACTTCAAAAAACTAACACAATGGATTTACTTAGTTGTTGCTGTACCTGTGTAAAAACCCATAAATATGTGGTTTTTCAGAAAGAGGTTGCAAGAGAGCGGAGAAGGAGAAAAGATAGAGGCTCGAGAATTCAATAATCTTCTTCGCTATGGAGTTTGAGGGCGATCTCTTATCCGGCAAAAGGCAGGTCAACAAGGGGGGTTGTTCTGTTTTCCTTCTTTGTTTGTTTCTTATTTTTCATTTTAACATGGCCTACAAATTTCCTAAAGGGGCTCATACATGGTCACGATGTAATATTGTGATATCATGAGGATACACATGTGCTAAGTATCCCAACATGCCATAGGCATATGCAATTAAGCCAAAACTACGAAAGTCATTACCATTTTCCTATTATCATTTTGCAAGTTGTATTTCAAAAAATGGAAAGAAATATTTGTCATTATTCAGAAAACATAATCCTTGTACTATGAGTGACCATAATGCGGCATATTTCTAACAGTAGAGCAACGAGACTACTATTTGTAGATATATACCTCATGCAATTTGTGTCCCAACTCCTAAAGTTTGGTAAATAGAGAACAGAAGGGAAAGTGAGAGAGATACCATGAAAACAAATTGTAATGTGAGTTGTTTCAACTCAATGGATGGTCTAAAACTTATTAAGAAAATAATAAGATGGTAGACAATAAAATTTGATATATCTTCATACAAGGAGCATTTTATGAAAGTGATTAAGAGATGAAAATATAAAAGATAAAGAAAATGGGAAGGACTGAGAATATGTAAACAAGTTATCTCAATGCCGCACATACATATTCTCGGTCTATGTGGCCAAAGTCATGACTGGAGTTCGTCGATCCTTGGCATCTATGGAGGTTTGCTTTTAAAAATAGAATAATATAAAGATGTACACTTTCTCTGAATTTGGTACGCAAACAGGATAGGGCACGACAAGTATACGAGATAGGACGGCAGGACTGACTAATTTACCAATTTACATCCTAGTGACCTGTTCGTGTTTTTTAACCAAATAATCAATCTAAATAAAAACAGATACGACACTTTTCCAGTCAAAGTTATACTCAAAATTTACAACATTCTTGTTTGTTAGACATGTTATTGTGTATTCCTAGAAAAGCTACAAGCAAATACATTGGAAACCTCTAAAAAATTCAATATCACATAGTAAATGCCATAGATTTTTGTAGAGAAAACATGATCTATCCATTTTCTTTCTTTCTATTGATTTCTTACAAAGAGACCGATGTAACATAAATCGATTGATCAGTTTAGAAGCAAGAAATGGCAATTGCTAAATACACCCGACTTTTTACCAAATGCACCCAAAAAGTGAATGCGTCATACACACCCATGTCAACGTCAAAGGCTACTTTTTCAATTCCCGATGCTACTTTTTCAATTCCCGATGCACTTTTTGGGTGCATATAGCAACCCCCGCAAGAAATCAATCGACCTAGGGTTTAGAGAGAAGACAACGATTTCAGAGGAAGAATCGGTTACCTGAGAAGGGTAGCATCAATCCATCGAGAGAGTCAAAAGAAGTCGAATCTATATGAAGGAGTGAGAATGAGCAAATTTGGTTGAAGGGTTATAAAAAGATGGGTTTATGACTTATTTGGGTAACCAACTATTCCATTTGTATTAATATTACCATCAAACTATTTTTTGTACTCAAACTTTTTTTTTGTACTCATAATACCATTATGAGTGGTAATAGCCCATTTTTTTTTACGTGGCATTTAAAATTATTAAAAAAATGCTTATGCGGATATGACGTGTGTTCCACGTGGATCTGACGTGTGTTTTTGACTTTTTATACTCATAATACCATTAACTTTTTATACTCATAATACTCATAAAAAGTCAAAAACACACGTCAGATCCACGTGGAACACACGTCATATCCACATAAGCATTTTTTAATAATTTTAAATGCCACGTAAGAAAAGAAAAAAAGTTCAATGGTATATTGAGTACACAAAATAGTTTGATGGTAATATTAGTACAAATGGAATAGTTGGTTACTCAAATAAGTCATAAACCCTAAAAAGATTAAAGACACTAAACGAAGTGACAGGTAGGTAAGATGGGAACATACCTCTTTCATGTTTGATCGAGGTAGTTCAGTTAAATTTATGTTCATAAAAAGAAAATGATTCCATTTTGAAACTCCTTTTTATATTATTGGCTTTTCCAAGAAGTCAATAAGTTAAAATTATGTTTGGCAAATACAAAAGTCATTTTAAAACTCCATTTTGGCTAGGAAGAAAACGTAATTTTGGAAAAGTAAGAAAAACTTGACTTTTTGTTTATGAAAGTGCTTTTAGATTGGTAAAAAACATAAATACCCTTCATTTTCTTGACCTAATTCTTCCATATTCACATATGAATATGCAATGTTTTTTTACATATGGATTTGTGCATTTGATTTCTGCATCTGTATATGGTTTTTATGCATTAGATATGTATCAGATTTGTTGATTTTTATACATCAGATTTGTTGATTTTTATGCATCAGATTTGTATATATATATATATATATATATTAAAAAAACGCAATGATCAATCTCAACCATTCATCTTGATCAACAAATGCGGCTTTGACCGGTCCTTTCCTTTAATAATCTCTATCCTCTCATGAATCGTGTCAATTCTTCGTGATCACGTCTACCGTAACCGCAAGATGAGTGACTGAGATTTTTCCTTGTTTTTTCTTAAATTGACATGCTTTTCGTTTGAACCTTCCCTTAAAGAGGTAACCATGATGACCAAAATTGTAATTAGTTTTAAAAAGAGGCCAAAGTTGATGATGAGTGTTAACCAGATAGACCAAAAATGTAATTTACTTTAAATTTGGGGTAGAAACTATGAAAAAAATGAAAAATTGTCGAATTGAGGGTTAAATGGATAAGAAGAGAGATTGTTACATTGGATAGTAGAGTAACTGAGTAAGCAGCATGTGAGAGCATAAGAACTGCGATAACGCCGTCGACGAAGCTCATACTCTTTGCCATGGTGGACACGTTCACCGGCGATGGCTTCTATCGGAAAATTTGGATGGGGTTTACTCGAGAATGAAAAAGGTAGTCTTCTTCGTATTTAGCACAAAAATTGGATTTGGATACTAACAAGAAGGAATTATAAAAATAGACCCTATATTTATACTTTGATGACATTTTTGGTCCCTTGAGTAAACCATGCTTCTTTGGCCCATCTATTTAATTTTGGTAGTTGCATGGAAAAATCATTCATGGTTAACAAAGTTTACACCATTTTTTATACGATTTATCCGGGCTTTGCCCATACTACATCATTGGTAATTTTTATCGAGAGCTAAATCATGTTCCCCTAAGATTAATACTCAATGTCCCATGGTTGCTCATCTCCGGATTCGAACTTAGGTTGGTTGTTACACCTTCCACAAGCCTTAACCGGTAGGCTGTCCCATTGGGGTTGAGTTTACACCATATACTTGATTTACAAAAGAAAGTCTATATGTATATATAATAGAGGGAAAGAATATATATATATATATATATATATATATTCTTGATTTACACCACCAGCACCGGCATCACCAACACCACTCCATCACCAACACCACCGTCATCATCACCACCAGCACCTACGGCACCACCACCAGCACCTACGGCACCACCACCAATAGAGGTGGTGCTGGTGGTGTAGGTACTGGTGGTCTTGCAGCTGCTCTTGATGTTGGTGGCGGCATAAGTGTTGGTGTTGGTGGTGCTCGCGGCGGCGTAAGTGGTGGTGGAGTTGGAGGTGGTATGGTTGGTGGCGGTGGTCACAGAGGTGATGTGGGTACTGTATTTGAAGAGAAAAATTATTGGCTAAGAATCATTCTCGTATTCCCTTAAATTGATGCCGTTCTCGTTTGAACCCACCCCTATATATCTATATCTATATCTATATATATATTCAATCACAAATTAATATAAATAAAATGTTTAATCTTAATTTTAAAACTATTAAACATATATAAACATCTTAGCCTTAAAATTTAAATAAATAAAACGTTGGCTTCTCATTTCCAACCTAAGGCCATCCGTAATGAGCCGGTGAATGGGGCGGTATCGGGGGCGGTACCGACGGTAACACCGCCGCGCCTACCCGGTATGGCAACTGGTAGGGGACCGCCCGATACCCCCATGCCGACGCCAACACACCCCACCCCCTACCCCCCTCTCTCATTTCTCTCTATCTCTCTCTTCTTTCTCTTTCTTCTTTTCTTTTTCTTTTATTTTTTTAATAATTATTTAGAGTGGTATGGAAGGGGTACGGTTAAGGATGGTATGGTATGGTATGGTGTTGGTAAGGTGTTGGTAAAGCTGATGTGGCGCTAAGATGGTAACAATATGAGGGATACGGTTAAGGAGGACCTAATTGACTTCATATTCATTTGCTCATAAAGTTTTACCTATTTTAACTTCAATATCATTTCAATCTTTCAGCTTTTATTTGCAAACTTTTTATTGTCATTCACAATTTTTTTATATTTTCTTTAAAATAATAAGATAACATCAAATTTTCTAAAAATAAATTACGTTCGACCACAACATTTTCTTTATTTTCTTTACTCTAATTTTTTTTATCATTATTTATCTTTATGTAAATATTTTATAATCTTATGATCATAATAAAATGAACTTTATATAAAATGATGTTAAGTCAACTTTATTAATGAAATAAACAAAAAACTCATTTATCCCTATTTAGATTTAATAAAATTCTTTATATTTAGAGTTCACAGTTCTCTATTTTAAAACATAAAATAGGGAAATCATTGGACGATTATAAAAAACAAAAAAATTAATATTCACTATTTTAGATAAGTTATTAGAGACTTTAAAAGATTGTCAAATGACCACTTCAAGTATTGCAGGACACACATGCATGTGTATGAGAATTTCATTTATGAACCAATAAAATGATCATAATCTTGAGAATCATCACTATCATATGCTATTTGACATGATTTTGTATAATTTGGAGTTGGAGTTAGAGTTAGAGCATCTTCAACACCTTTTCCAAAGTTTCTCTAAAATAGAGATTTAAAAGTCAAAATCTACATTAAAAATTAGGGGTTGCTGTATGCTCCAATTTACTAAGGGAAGTGCTATTTGCACCGTAAAAGTTAAAGGCACTAATTTTGAGATGCATAGAAAATTGGACAATCATTTTTATTACTAATCAATCATTTTAATTTAATAAATAAAATGATTTATTATATATATATATCTTATATTATTTCTGTTTTATTTTATAATACATTATGTTATTATTATTATATATAAGGGATTTCATTTGTAAACCATTTTTAGAGAATCATATCGGATACAAGCTATGTAATTCTTATAAACTATATAAATCATTATATCTGGAAATGCTAGAGCTATTTATAAATGATTATAATGGTTCATTGATTAAAAATACCATGAACGTAAAATTTGTTTTACTATGAATGTTGGTCTCATCGGTTTTTTTTATAGTTGAATGTTAAAAGAAAGAGCCAAAGAGGTAGAAAAAGAAGGGAAAAAACATGTAATAGAGAGTGTATTAGACCGGTTTTCAGCCCGGTTCGGGTTCAACCCGGGTTCAACCCGAAATTTGCGAAATATCTTCAACCGGTTCAGGCCCGCGGGCTGAGGACCGGGTTTGACCGGGTTCGGGCCGGGCCGGGCTGGTCAACGGTTCGGGTTCGGTTTAGCCCGTCGGTTCGGTTCGGTTCGGTTCCGTTTGGCCATCACTAATAGCAACCCCCTAAATCAATTCACCTTTTTGGGTGTACATAACAAATCATATGGTATATTTAGCTTTTTCCTAAAAATTACATCAATCTCTAACATATTCCTCATTTTAAAGATACAGTATTGATTATATTATAAAAATATTATTTATATTTAATAAAATAATATTACTCTCCCCTAAACATTTTATTTGAAACTCTCTCATTGGGATGTTATAAAAAACAATTTCTCTCTCCTTGGCAACCCTAAACCCTAGAGTGATCTCCAAATACGGAGAAAAAAACCTTCTCTCCCCAACTTCCTCTATTTTAAAGATAAGTTTGGAAAAACTGTTGGAGCAACATATTAACCCAAAATAGATGTACAAGTGCATGACTGATCTGATTCAAAACCAAACATTTCTTAACTTCCCCCACTACTAACCAAAAACCCGCATATAATATAAAAACATGTCCTTGTAGTCTAATACACCGTTACGTATACAAAACAAGTAGGTAATGCTAAACGATTCTCAGTTTGTCATTGTCTTTTATAGTTATAAACAAGTCTAATACACTCTCTATTACTGGTGTTGTAGTTCTTCCAGGTGCACATCATTATGTCCATCCAACATCCTTCTTTCACGCCACCTCAAAACAAATTTCTCCTGTTCTATTTCATACTAGAGATGCAACAACACTCTTGTAATTGTGTTCACTTCAAAATTAATCATCATAAATGGTTTCATTTAACTATTTGCTATATAAATATGCAACTTGACCATGAATAAAATGCCTAACAACAATAACCTAAAGATCTTAATAAATCACAAAAATAGGGGCTTTAGCCATATATGCATGAACAAAAATCAAATGCCTATATAGATTTTCGTGTTTTTATTTCTCTTTGTAAATTTGATCATTTCATTTGTTTTTTGCAGGTGTTAAACACTGCATTTTTGGTTTAATAGATGGTGACAATGGCCTTTAGAATTAAATCGACAAAGGTAAGTTTTCACTGCTCGTAAAATTTTTACATTAACTTCTAAAGTCAATTCATTTTGAGAACGACTTTCATGTTCTTGTGGATCAATCCCTATGTTAATCTCATAATGCACTAACTTTATCTAGAGATTATATTCATATTAAAAAAATATGATGGTGATTGTGGCATTTGAAACGCATCAAATTGTTCATGTGGTGTTTCTGCATCAAACCGTGCTTGTAGTGCCACATGTCCATGGAACTGTGCTTGTGGTGCCTCCGAATGGCACTGTGGTTGTAGTGCCGCCTCCGGCGCATGGAACTGTGGTTGTAGTGCCTCCGACGCATGGAAATGTGGTTGTGGTAACGCATGGAACTATGATTGTGGTGCCGCGTCCGGTGCATTTAACTGTGGTTGTGGTACCGCATGGAACTATTGATACTATGGTGCTGGCGGTTGATGATACGGTAGTGGCGACGACTGATGATATTGTGGTGGCGATACTGCCTAAGCCAAAGAAAGGGGTTGCACTTGATGAAACGATGGTGCTGAAGTAAGTGCACCCATATTATATGAAGTTTGCATAATGTTGTTGTAGCCACAGGAGTTCTCTGGTGCTGGTACCACACCCGCTGGTGGTGGTAACTTAATAGCTTGTGGACCCACCTTTTTAAAGACTTGCGATTACATAGTCCTTTGCCTGTGATTAAAAATAAATTAAATAATAATTAACATATTATGTTTTAGAAGGAAAAATATACCGTTGGTGCATTGTTATTATACTGTAGATTATGGTATTACTCATTTGAAACGTAGTATTCATCCAAATTCCAATCTGTTTTTTTGGGAATCACCACGATGACTTCCGATATGAAAGACTTCTTAGTTCCAGTTACTTGACCACCTTCATCTTTGAAGCACCTTAACGTTCACGTGCACTTCCAAAATCCGTTATCGACTGTGCGGTTATTTGTCCTCTTTGGACTATTCATCAAAAAGTACCATTTTTCATCGTCTTTGGCATGCAAAAGAAACACTACACAAATTAATATGACGGTGACTGTGGCATTTGAAATGCATCAAACTGTGTGCTTGTGGTGCTTTCGCATCAAACTGTGCTTGTAGTGTCGCATGCGCATGGAACTGTGCTTGTGGTGCCTCCGCACGGTACTGTGGTTTTAGTGTCGCCTCCGACGCATGGAACTATGGTTGTAGTGCCTTCGGCGCATGGAACTGTGGTTGTGGTAACGCATGAAACTGTGGTTTTAGTATCGCCTCCGACGCATGGAACTGTGGTTGTAGTGTCGCCTCCTACGCATTAAACTGTGGTTGTGGTACCGCATGGAAGTTGGCGGCTGGATACTATGGCGGCAGCGGCTGATGATATTGTGGTGGCGATGGTTGATGATACTGTGGTGGCGGCGCCACCCAAACCAAAGAAGGGGGTTGCACTTGATGAAACGATGATGTTGAAGTAAGTGCACCCATATTATATATTATATGTAGTTTGCAGAATGTTGCCGTAGCCACTGGAGTTCTCTGGTGCTGGTACCACACCCGGTGGTGGTAACACAATAGCTTGTTGACCCACATTTTAAAGACTTTTGCAATTACATAGTCCTCTGCCTGTGATTAAAAACCAATTAATATATTTTAGAAATAAAACTAACGAATGTAAATAACCAATTAAATAATATGTTTTAGAAAGAAAAATATAGTATTAACCCATCATTATTATAATGTAGATTATGATACTACTTTGAGACGCAATATTCATCCAAAACAATCTGTTTTTTTGGGAATCACCACGACGACTTCCCGTATGAAAGACAGGGACGGATCTAGAACTTTTTTCAGACGGTGGCACCATTTAACTATAAAGAACATATTTAAAAAAAATTCACAAAATCTCTATTGGTCTAGTGGTTTGTTCATTGACTTTCAAAGGTAAAGTCTCAAGTTCAATTCTTGGTACAAGCAATTTTTTATATAAACACTAAATATGAAATTAAAAGCAAAAATCTAAAAAAAATGTCTCTAATAGGACTTGAACCCATGACCTCTTGGCTACAAGGCAAGTAACTAACCAACTCAACCAAAGAAATTTTTTGTTTTTATTGTATTTTCAAAATATATATGGTGGCACACGACAAATTGATACGGTGGCACCGTAATTTTTTACACTACGACGGAGGAATTTGACGGTGGCCCGTGCCACCGTGTGCCCCTCTTCAAATCCGTCCATGATGAAAGATGAAAGACGTCTTAGTTCCAATTACTTGACCACCTTCCTTTTTGATGCACTTAATGGTTCGCGTGCACTTCCAAAATCTTACCGGTTGTGCGGTTATTTGTCCTCTTTGGACTATTCGTAAAAAAATACCACTTTTCATCGTCTTTGGCATGTAGAAGAAACGTACACAAATTAATGTTAATCAGATCAGATATATTAATTTATGCAGCGTTTCTTCCGCAAGCCAAAGATAATGAAAAATGGTATTTTTGACCAATAGTCCAAAGAGAAGAAATAACCGCACAGCCGGTAACGGATTTTGGAAGTGCACGTGAACTGTTAAGTGTATCAAAGATGAAGGTGGTCAAGTAATTGGAATTAAGAAGTCTTTCATCTTTTATACGGGAAGTCGTCGTGGTGATTTCCAAGAAACAGATTGGAATTTGGATGAATACCGCGTTTCAAAGGAGTAGTACCATAATCTACACTATAATAATGATGGGTCGATGGTATATTTTTCTTTCTAAAACATATTATTTATTATTTAATTGGTTACTAACATTTGTTAGTTTTATTTCTAAAATATGTTAATTATTATTTAACTGGTTTTTAGTCATTGGCAGCAAACTATGTAATCACAAAAGTCTTTAAAAAGGTGGTTGCATAAGCTATTGAGTTGCCACCACCACCACCACCACCACCGGGTGTGGTACCAGCACCACAGAACTTCAGTGGCTACAGCAACATTCTGCAAACTTCATATAATATCGGTGCACTTACTTCAGCACCATCATTTCATCAAGTGCAACCCCTTTCTTTGGCTTGGGCGGCGCCGCCACCATAGTATCATCAGCCGCAAGCACCACAGTATTGTCGATTTCATCATATCTTCTCCGTCTGATCTCGTCACGGTTCAACCGTTCTCAAAAGAATTTCAGCGACTTGGCAATCTGATTTCATTTTCTTTTCCGGCGTTATTTTCCAACAGATAAAATAGATGCGTTCTTGATCCACGATTAGTCTATATCTCTACACTTAATGGGTATCAAGAAACATTATTGTAACTTAATACATATGGTTTATAATACCCACTTGAAATCTTGAGCTATATGAAGTTGATTTTGAGAATTTATGTGGGTATTGATGCTGAATTTTAAACTTTTTCATAGCTTTAGAGTTGATGCCCATAAATGTCTCATGAAAGTACTTAAAACTGTGAATCTATACCTATATATGTATGTATGTATATACACTTACTTTCTAGATAATCTCTCTCTCTCTATATATATATATATAACACTAATTTGATTATATAATGTGATTTAGGTCGACATGCAGATTGATGAGGATGGACAGAATTGGTTCTACTTACTCAATTTCAAAGAAAGCTTTGAATAGAGAATTGAAACAAAAGTAATTAAAATGTTATATATATATATATATACTTTCCTAAAAGGCTATGATTAAACGAAATAATTAATGTTTCCTTTATTAACTAAGTCATATTTATATTGTTAATTGGATATTACGATTGATTTGTGGTGAAATATTTATGAACTTTTGGGTGCAAATATATATATTCGTATTAGAAATTAAAGCAATATGTTTAAATAGTCCGTGTATTACACGGGTCATTAACTAGTTATTTATTATATAATGATTTAAATGTTTATTTGATTATGGGCAAATGATTTTGTACTTGGGAAATTATACAAAAAGGACGATTATGATGTACCAACACTACTACAACCGCCGCCACCGCCACCACTACAACAACCACCGCCACCGCCACTACTACAATAACCACCGCCAAAGCCTGACTAATCCCCGACAATCTTGGGGGCTAAACATGGCCCCACTTAAATGTCCTCAGAAGAAACGTAGCGGTGGCGGTGGCGGTGGTTGTAGTAGTGTTGGTGCCTCAGTATCTTCGTAATCGTCTTTTTTGTATAATTTCCCGAGTACAAAATCATTTGCCTATAATCAAAAAAACATTTAAATCATTAAATAATAAATAACTAGTTAATGACCCGTGTAATACACAGATGATTTAAACATATTGCTTTAATTTCTAATAAGAATATATATTTGCACCCAAAAGTTCATAAATATTTCACCATAAATCAATCGTAATATCCAATTAACAATATAAATATGACTTAGTTAATAAATGAAACATTAATGATTTAGTTTAATCATAGCCATTTAGGAAATTATATATATATATATATAACATTTTAATTACTTTTGTTTCAATCCTTTATTCAAAGCTTTCTTCGAAATTGAGTAAGTAGAACCAATTCTGTCCGTCTCCATCAATTAGCATGTCGACCTAAATCAGATTATATAATCAAATTAGTGTGTGTGTATATATATATATATAGAGATTATCAAGAAAGTAAGTGTATATACATACATACATAGATATAGATTCACAGTTTTAAGTACTTTCATCAAACAATTTATGGGCATCAACTCTAAAGCTATGAAAAAAGTTTAAAATTCAGCATCAATACCCACATAAATTCTCGAAATCAACTTCATATAGCTCAAGATTTCAAGTGGGTATTATAAACCATATGTATTAAGTTACAATAATGTTTCTTGATACCCAATTAAGTGTAGAGATATAGACTAATCGTGGATGAAGAACGTACCTATTTTATCAGTCGGAAAATAACACAGGAAAAGAATGAAATCATATTGCCAAGTCGCTGAAATTCTTTTTGAGAATGGTTGAATCGTGACAAGATCAGCCGGAGAAGATCTGATGAAATCGACAATACTGTGGTGCTTGCGGCTGATGATATTGTGGTGGCGGTGCCGCCCAAGCCAAAGAAGGGGGTTGCACTTGATGAAACGATGGTGCTGAAGTAAGTGCACCCATATTATATGAAGTTTGCATAATGTTGTTGTAGCCACTAGAGTTCTCTGGTACTGATACCACACCCGTTGGTGGTGGTGGTAGCTCGATAGCTTATAGTTGCACCTTTTTAAAGACATTTGCGATTACAGTGTTCCCTGCCTATGATTAAAAACCAATTAAATAATAATTAACATATTTTAGAAATAAAATTAACGAATGTAAATAACCAATTAAATCACAAATAATATGTTTTAGAAAAAAGAAATACCGTTGACCCATCGTTATTATAGTGTAGATTATGGTACTACTCCTTTAAACGCGGTATTCATCCAAATTTGAATCCGTTTTTTCCGGAATCACCACGACGATTTCCCTTATGAAAGACTTCTTAGTTTCAATTACTTGACCACCTTCATCGTTGATGCACTTAACGGTTGAATACAGCCAGTAACGGATTTTGGAAGTGCACGCGAACCGTTAAGTGTATCAAAGATGAAGGTGGTCAAGTAATTAGAACTAAGAAGTCTTTCATCTTTCATACGGGAAGTCGTCGTGGTGATTCAAAAAAAAAGATTAGAATTTGGATGAATACTGCGTTTTAGAGGAGTACCATAAATCTACACTATAATATATTTTTCTTTCTAAAACATATTATTTATTATTTAATTGGTTATTTACATTCGTTGGTTTTATTTATAAAATATGTTAATTAAGGATATAAAGAATGAAGGCTTACCAATTAACATGAAGAATTGAATCAAACAAACACAAAAACTTACTTTTAAGCTGAAATCAATCGAGAGGATCTAGGGCAAAATCGGAAATACCAACAACGCGAACTCAGCCGATATATATATATATATATATATATATATATATATATGGGAAGTATCAAATACAAACCAAGTAGTTTGTACAAACTCTACAAACCTACAAACCTAATCTTAACCATTGATTTTCTATTTATTTTCATTGATTTTGTGTATAACCTAATTTTTAGGCAGTTTTTTCAAATGTGGTTGACAGAATTTAGGAACTTAATTAATCTACACCATTGATCATGTATATGTATAGTTGAGATTGGTTTGTATAGTTTGTACAAACTATCCGGTTTGCAACGGATACGACCCCTATATATATATATAGGGGTGGGTTCAAATGTGAACCACTTTTTGGTTGTGAACGTGAGGACAGCCGAGAGCGCGACACGTGGCGGATGACTAAGCGCCACGTCAAGTCCACGGCGGATGACTAGACGCGATTCATGGGAGGGCATTGAATTAAAGAGGGGGACCACACTCAAAGTCGCCACGTGTCGTGCTCTCGGTTGTCCTCACGTTCACAACCAAAAAGTGGTTCACATTTGAACTTTCCTTATATATATATATATATATAGGGGAAGTATCCGTTGCAAACCAGGTAGATGGTACAAATATACAAACCTAATCTTAACCATGGATTTTGTTTATATTTTGTTTATCTCCTAGCTTTTAGGTGATTTTCAAACATAGTTCAGAGAAAATCTAGGAACTGATTTAATCCATATTATTGATCATGTACATGTATGGTGGAGATTGGTTTGTATAGTTTGTACAAACTATCTGGTTTATAACGGATACGACTCATATATATATATATATATAATTACAGAAAAACTATAAAACTTGTTAAGCATTGAAGAAGGAAGAGAAATATAGCAGTTTCCGTTTTAATTGTGGGAGATGGTTACGTTTTGTTGGGTTTAATTTTGGTTCTTATCTCTTGAATGTTTTTGTTTACGTTTTTTTGTTTCTTTCAATTATCCCATAAAGTCGCACGAATTTGGATTTGGATACCAACAAAAAAAGATTATAAAAATGGACCCTATATTTATATTTTGATGACATTTTTGGTCCCTTGAGTAAACAAGGACGCTTCTTTGGTCCATCTATTTCTATTTATTTTGTCAAAAATTGGGCCTTGAAAATTTCCTATTCTCTTTCTTTGAGTTCAAATTTTCCAACAAGGGGGGCCAAGCAGTGGCGGAACACATACATTATTGCTTCGGGGGCCGAAAAATTAATTTATAAATATTCGAAGCCCTAAAATATATAGTAATATAAAACCATTGGGCTCTATTTATACTTTTTTGAACTCGATATACCAATAACTTTATAAAATTAACCACAAGGTTGTGGCGTACTGGTTAAATTTATGAGGAAAGTGGCTAGTTAACCCTTCTACCTCAGGTCTGAATCCAGGCGCCTCAGGGCAGCATGTTTTAGCTGTCGATGAACCTTGTCAGAATTAGTGTGGGAAAAGTCTCAAATACCTTTCCAAAAAAATATAAAATTAAAAAAAGTGAACACTGATTGATTAAAAATTTACAATACAAAATCATTGTTTTTAAATAAATTTAGAATATAATATATTAATAAATATTATCAAAAATAAAAAAATAAAAAATCATTAATTCATACTATAACTTAGAACCTTTAGAGCATCCACAATGGAGGTTCTTCGTGAGGTTCTTCATGGGGTTTTTACAAGAACTTCCACTGTGAGACATAAGTTTTTGCCTAGTCACAGGTTCTTATTGGAACCCGGGTGCTTGAACAAGAACCCAAGTTCTTGTAATAGTTTTCTTTTTTGTTATATAATAGTTTTCCATAAATAAAAATTATATTATAAATAAGAAGAGGGAAGTGGGGTTTTTGTAAGAACCTTCATTGAAGAGTTTTAAGGAAGTTTTTGGTATGTTGAGATGACAATGACGTAGAAGAAAAAAATATGATAAATAAGGTTCTTAAAGGTTCTTAAAGGTTCCACCAGTGTGGATGCTCTTATATCGTACTGCCGTAAATAAATTTTATGAAACTTAAAAATGGAACAAAATTTTAATACAATTAACCAGATTTATAATCACTATACAATTAAAAAGTCATATATAATAAATAAATGAAAAGAAAAGTTAAGTTATTAATCAGCAATTAAAAACTAATTTTTTTCCATGGCATCTCTATATTTACACACGTGGCCAAATACTCTTAACCATCAAATAAGTGCGATAATATATATGAGTTTAATATAACCTTCTCTATTTATTCCGTATGGCACAGGGGCCATGACCCCTTTGGCCTCGATTGAGTTCCGCCATTGGGGCCAAGAGAAACGAAGTGATGAAAGTAAATATCTTTTTAACATCTTTCACATGGACATTTTCTCATACCACCACCACCGTTTGATCATGTAGGTTAAAAAATAGTAAAAGTTGGTGCAATGCGGAGCGGATTCAGAGATTAAGGGGCCGTTTACTTGGTCTAACCGGGTAAGTACTGGCCTGGGTAAGAGCATTGACCCGGCTAAGTGTTGTCCCGAGTAAGTATTGTACGGATAAGAGTGTTTACCAAATGTTTTTGGTAAGTGGTTACCAACAAAAAGAAATACTATTTTAACCTTTTTTATAGTTGGATGTCTAAGAAAGAGAGAAGAAAAAGAAGGGGGAAACATAGAATAATCAAATCCGACCCGAGTAAGCATCATTTTTGTGCTGGCTCAGTCAGAGCTCGGTCAGATCCTTGGTCAGATTTCTGTCAGAGCTCGGTCAGGCCTCAAACTTGGTCAGATCTCGATCCCCTAACTTCCATTATTGATACATAAGTAAAATTGAAAATTTGATTTCCTATTCATTCGATGAAGAGCTAATTTATATGTTTTTATTGTAACATACCATTTTGGGTTACTCATTTCTTCCTTTTCCTACACCAACCTTTCTATATGACAAACAACCACATACGTGGGTGATGGTGAAATCGAAAATATAGATAGTTTATCGTGTTTAGTTATACATAGAAAGAAAAAAAGTTCATTAGGGGAATCAAAATTGACAATCATTAAACATACATGATATGGAGATATTATCGCATACAATCATATTCATGAAATGCTTGTTTGGGTGAAATGGGTATGCAAATAAAAGAGATCAGAAGTAAACAAGAAGAAAAAAAGCAATATAGTTTTGAATTAAGGAATGTGTTTTGCAATGAAGGGCAAATTGCTTTCAAGTGTGTGATGTTATTCATGTTGATGCCATTCAGAGGGGAGGGGTGGTGGCCACAGTTATTCCAATAGCTATGAGAGCGATATGTGCATCCCAACTAATAGCCAAGTTGTGATTACTCTACCGGAGCCGGTGTATCTAGTTAAGATTCAGGTACCCAAACAGGCCCTTGGTGGAGTCTACAGTGTGCTGAATCAAAGGTGTGAATGTGTGTGAGGTCTGTTCGGGTACCTGAATCTTAAACAGGCCCTTGGAGAGGCAGAGACCTGGTACCTGCCTATTAATCCCACTACAACATACTAACGAGTCTTTTGAATTTTCTGGTGCTTTGAGAGCAACTACTTCAGCTGAAGCCTTCTTGGAATCTGTATTTGATCATTCAGACATGATCATGCCTTCTGAGAATATGCAAACTAGTTACTTGAATGCCACACATATATACATTTTACATGCTTTAATTTTACAACAAGTATAGCTATCCTATTCACACCCTACTCCAATACAATACACTTATATAGGATTATATGTATTGGTTCTCTAAAGATCAAAAGAATCATGGCAAATGAATGAATGATGGGACTATAGCATTATGGAGCTTTGAGTTTTCTATGAAGTACTAGAGCATGCATATTGAAGGTTTCAACTACTCATTGCTTGTACTTGAAAGTTGCCAATTGAAAGGTGTATCACACAAATGATACTCAAATTTAAACTACCTAGTAGATCATGATGTGAATAGTTCTCACATTCACATAATAGAGAAGAAAGCTAGAATGATTTTATCATGAAACTTTTTAAGAAATGCAGCATAAATGAGCATTTGAGTCGACAAAGAATAAAAATTCCACTCTCAGTTAAATTGACACCGATAGTTATGTTTGACCACATGTTCACTATGGCAATATGAAACATGGTTTCATCAATGAAACAAACTATGTTGGTTACTATTTTTGTATAAATGTTTGAATTTTTCCCATTACTTGTATCCCTCACGTTATAGTGATTGTCATCGACTCTAACCTTTTTACACTATTATAAACCTTTGCCTAAATAACAATTTTCACTAACCATAATTTTAACGTATCAAACTTTAAAAAAAATTCTATTGTATATATCATGCTACCTGCTAAGCTAGTAACCTCTTTCAACTTTTACAGTTGATAATTATTTCTTCGAAGATGTGTTGAATGCAAGTTTATAGTTACTTTCTATTTTAGATTTTAACCCAAAAAACTAGTTGTAACATGCTAATCTATTAAAAAGGTAATCCCAACAAGGGTGTTGTTAGGTTATGCGGTTGAGTTGAATGAAGAAGACAATACTGGAACAATACGAGCGAGTCTCAATTGTGTGCTTAGACATAACGAAAGATAGATGATCAAAAATCCCCATGTGCAAGGTCGATTTCATTAATTAAATCATCCACTTTTAAGTAATCAATTGATAGAAACTGGTTTCACAATTAAAACTACAATCATTCAACGAAGAGAAAGAGAGTTACATTGGATAGTAGAGTAAGCAGCGTGTGAGAGCATAAGAACTGCGATAACGCCGGCGATGGCTTCTATCGGAAAATTTGGATTTGGGGTTTACTCGAGAATGAAAAAGGTATAGTCTTATTCAGATTAGATTTAGCACAAAAATTGGATTAGGATACTAACAAGAATGGAATTATAAAAATAGACCCTATATTTATAGATTTATGACATTTTTGGTCCCTTGAGTAAACAAGGAAGCGTCTTTGGTCCATCTATTTAATTTTGGTAGTTGCATGTAACAAAGTTTACACCATATTCTTGATTTACAAAAGAAAATCTCTCTCTCTCTCTCTCTCTCTATATATATATATATATAGAAAAGTTCAAATGTGAATTATTTTTTCATTGTGAACATGAAGACGAATATCAACCACTCATCCGGTCGATTCACCCCTCTTTAATAATCTCTACCCTCCCATGAATCACGTCAATCCTCTGTGATCACATCCACCGTAACCGAAGATGTATGGCTGGGATTCGTCCTCAAGGACTCACGGTTCACAATGAAAAAGTGGTTCACATTCAAACCCACCCCTATATATAATAGAAGGGAAATAAAATTAATATATATATATATATATTCAATCTTAAATTAAAATAAATAAAGTATTAAATAAAATGTTTAATCTTAATTTTAAAACTATTAAACTTATATAAACATCCTAGCCTTAAAAAATAAAACGTTGGCTTCTCCTTTCCAACACAATTGACTTCATATTCATTTGTCGTAAAGTTTTACCTTTTTTAACTTCAATATCATTTCAAACGTTGAGCTTTTATTTGCAAACTTTTTACTGTAATTCACATTTTTTTATAATTTCTTTAAAATAATAAGATAACATCAAATTTTCTAAAAATAAATTACGTTCGACTACAATTTTTTTATATCATTATTTATCTTTAGTGTAAATATTTTATAATCTAATGATCATAATAAAATGAACTTTATATAAAATAATATTAAATCAACTTTATTAATGAATTAAACAAAAAAAAACTCATCTCTCATCTATTTAGATTTAACAAAATTCTCTATATTTAGAGTTTTCTTCACAATTCTTTTTTTTAAAACATAAAATAGGGAAATCATTGGACGACTTCAAAAGATTGTCAAAAGACCACTTCAAGTATTGCACGATACACTCTCTGATATTGGTGTTGTAGTTCTTGCGTGCACATCCGACATCCCCCTATGTCCATCCAGCATCCTTCTTTCAGACCATCTCAAAACAAATTTTTCCTGTTCAATGTCATACCAGATATGCAACAACACTCTTGTAATTGTGTTCGCTTCAAAATAGTCTCTTCTCTGTTAATCATCATATTTGGTTTCATTTACCTATTTGCAACAAATGTGCAACTTGACCATGAATCAAATGCCTAACAACAATAACCTAAAGATCTTAATAAATCACAAAAACAGGGGCTTTAGCCATATATGCATGAACAAAAATCAAATGCCTATATAGATTTTCGTGTTTTTATTTCTCTTTGTAAATTTGATCATTTCATTTACACTGCATTTTTGGTTTAATAGATGGTGACATTGGCCTTTAGAATTAAATCGCCAAAAAGTTTTCACTGCTTGTAAAATTTTTACATTCACTTCCAAAGTCGATTAATTTTGAGAACGACTTTCATGTTCTTGTAGATCAATCCCTAAACTTATCTTGCAAGGCACCAACTTTATCTACGGATTATATTCATATTACAAAAATATGATGGTGATTGTGGCATTTGAAACGCATCAAACTGTTGTGGTGCTTCCGCATCAAACTGTGCTTGTTGTGCTGCCTGCGTATGGAACTGTGTTTGTGGTGCCTTCGCATGGCACAATGGTTGTAGTGCCGCCTCCGGTGCTTTTAACGGTGGTTGTGGTACCGCATGGAACTGTTGATACTGTGGTGCTGGCGGCTGAGATATTGTGGTGGCGGCGCCGCCCAAGCCAAAGAAGGGGGTTGCACTTGATGAAACGATGGTGCTGAAGTAAGTGCACCCATATTATATGAAGTTTGCAGAATGTTGTTGTAGCCACTGGAGTTCTCTAGTGCTGGTACCACACCCGGTGGTGGTATCTTAATAGCTTGTGGACCCACCTTTTTAAAGACTTTTGCAATTACATAGTCCTCTGCCTGTGATTAAAAATCAATTAAATAATAATTAACTTATTTTAGAAATAAAACTAACGAATGTAAACAACCAATTAAATCATAAATAATATGTTTTAGAAAAAATAAATACCATTGACCCATCGTTATGATAGTGTAGATTATGGTACTACTCCTTTGAAACGCAGTATCATCCAAATTCCAATATGTTTTTGGGAATCACCACGACGATCTTCCCTTATGAAAGACTTCTTAGTTCCAATTACTTGACCACCTTCATCTTTGATGCACTTAACGGTTTGCGTGCACTTCCAAAATCCGTTACCGACTGTGCGGTTATTTTTCCTCTTTGGACTATTCATAAAAAAGTACCACATTTCATCGTCTTTGGCATGCAGAAGAAACGCTACACAAATTAATATGATGGAGACTATGACATTTGAAAACGCATCAAACTGTGCTTGTGGTGCTTCTGCATCACTATACTTGTAGTGCCACATGCGCATGGAACTGTGCTTGTGATACCTCCGCATGGTACTGTGGTTGTAGTGTCGCCTCTGGCTCATGGAACTGTGGTTGTAGTGCCTCCGACGCATGGAACTGTGGTTGTAATGCCGCCTCCGTCACATTTAACTGTGGTTGTGGTACCGCATGGAATTGTACTGCTGGCGGCTGATGATAATGTGGTGGCAGTGGCTGATGATACTGTAGTGGCGATGGCTGTGATAATGTGGTGGCGACGGCTGTGGTATTGTGGTGGCGTCGGTTGTGACTTGTGGTGGCGGTGTCGCCCAAGGCAAAGAAGGGGGTTGCACTTGATGAAACGATGGTGCTGAAGTAAATGCACCCATATTATATGAAGTTTGCAAAAGTTGATGTACCCACTGGAGTTCTCTGGTGTTGGTACCACACCCGGTGGTGGTGGTAACTCAATAGCTTATGGACCCACCTTTTTAAAGACTTTTGCAATTACATAGTCCTATGTCTGTGATTAAAAACCAATTAACATATTTTAGAAATAAACTAACGAATGTAAATAATATGTTTTAAAAAGAAAAATATACTCTTAACTCATCGTGATTATAGTGTAGATTATGATACTCCTTTTAAACGCATTATTCTTCCAAATTCCAATCTGTTTTTTGGGAACCATCGCGACGACTTCTCGTATGAAAGATGAAAGACTTTTTAGTTCCACTTACTTAACGCCTTCATCTTTGATGCACTTAACGGTTCGCGTGCACTTCCAAAATCTTACCGGCTGTGTGGTTATTTGTCCTCTTTGGACTATTCGTCAAAAAGTACCACTTTTCGTCTTTGGCATGTAGAAGAAATGGTACACAAATTAATATTAATCGAATCGGGTGTAGCGTTTTTTCTACCAGCCAAAGGTGATTAAAAATGGTACTTTTTGACGAATAGTCCAAAGAGGACAAATAACCGCACAGCCGGAAACGGATTTTGGAAATGCACGCGAACCGTTAAGTGCATCAAAGATGAAGGTGGTCAAGTAATTGGAACTAAGAAGTCTTTCATCTTTCATACGGGAAGTCGTCGTGGTGATTCCCAAAAAAACAGATTAGAATTTGGATGAATACTGCGTTTCAGAGGAGTACCATAATCTACACTATAATAACGAAGAGTCAACGGTATATTTTTATTTCTAAAACATATTATTTATTATTTACTTGGTTATTTACATTCGTTAGTTTTATTTCTAAAATATGTTAATTATTATTTAATTGGTTTTTAATCATAGGCAGCGAACACTGTAATCGCAAAAGTCTTTAAAAAGGTGCGACCATAAGCTATCGAGCTACCACCACCACCGGGTGTGGTATCAGCACCAGAGAACTCCAGTGGCTACATCAACATTATGCAAACTTCATATAATATGGGTGCATTTACTTCAACACCATCGTTTCATCAAGTGCAACCCCCTTCTTTGGCTTGGGTGGCGCCGCCATCACAGTATCATCAGCCGTCGCCACTACAGTATCAACAGCCGCTACCACCACAGTATCAACAGCCGCAGTACCACAGTATCAACAGTTCCATGCGGTACCATAACCACAGTTAAATGCGCCGGAGGCGGTACTACAACCACAGTTCCATTCGCCGGAGGCGGCATTTCAACCACCGTGCCAACGTTCCCTTGGAAAAACTATTAACCCAACCTTCTCCATTTTAGAGATAAATTTGAAAAAATTGTTGGCCCTTGAAAATTTGAATCAGATCAGCCATGCCCTTGTACATCTATTTTATTAATTATTAGTTTATTGCCTCCGAGACCGAAAGGGCGTTCTTTTGGAGTGTTTGCTATATCGAAACTGCAGGCCAGAATGCTGAATCTTTAGAAGATAAGATTGTAGTGAACTGTGACGCAGATAAAATATAGAAAAATACTAGACTCTTTAGATGGTGGAGGTAAGAACATTCTGTAGTGTAGTGTCAGATATCAAATTACCATTGTTAGGCAACTGAGAACTGATATTGGGCAAGGAAACATAACACAATATGTATTCTATTGCTTAGTTTAAACCATTTTAACTTTAAACGTACCATATCTGAATTTTAGTATGGAGTGTCCACTGAATGTCAACACACATACATTGATGAACCTCTATCAACTTTCTAATATAGCATGTCATCAATTATAACATGGAGTAAAACCTTCGCATGATTTATAATTAGATGAAAGAAAATACACCAATTTTAAGCTGTAGGTGTGAGGATCAACACTCTACATTAAGCAAATAGCTTTTTACTATACCTGGATGAATGATATTGAAATCAGTACATGTGACATCCGTCAAATTTGGACACTCAGGTTAGCTACTCGTTAAATTCACTCAGTAGCATTCCTGTAGGCTAAAAGGTAGAATTTAAGTTGCCTGGATAATCTAGGTTAGTTTGCGTGAAAAAGTTAGGCTAAAAACTAAAAGTCCTGAAAACTGCCCGAAAAAGCCCGAACCGGCCCGAAATCACCCGATAATCCTAAAATGCCAAATTTAAAATGAATCTTGAAAATTTAAGTTATTTTGTTTAAAATATGAGTAAACTGACCTAAATAATCTAAAACCACCTTCGAAAAGTCGGTTTTTGCCAAAAACGCCGAAAAACCCGGTACCGAATCGAACTAACAGTGTAAGAATTTGTTCAAAAAAAAAAATAAAAGAAAAAGAGAGAAGGAGGTGGGACCCACTAGGGGGCCGGCCACCCCCCCCCCCTATCTCTCTCTCCTCTCCTCTTTTCTCTACAAAATCAAATCATCATCATCAATTCACTCATTTTTCAAAAATCCTCTCTCTCTCTAAACTCTTTCTCTCTCTAAATTCTCTCAATCTTCTCTCAAAATCCAGCCCTAAGAACCTCTTCAAGATCAGATTTCTTTGAAGATTAAAAACACATTCAAGTTATTTTAATCACAATCTCAAAGGTAAGAAGGTTAGGTTGAGTTTTGATTCGATTTTCACCCCTTTTAAGCTCTATTTTCATGTTTTTCTTGAGGTTAAACCTCCTTTTATGGATTCTAAATCCATATGGTGTTTGGGAAAGAGATTCCACCTTAGAAATGTTGGAAAAACAATCTAAGAAGGTGAGAGTCTATGATCTCCCCATAAGAACACCATTTGGAAGCAAAATTCTTGTTAAATGATGTTCTTAACCACCAAACTTGGGCTAAACTTCATCAATAGTTCATGCATGAGTATGGATGGTATGAAAGCACATATTAGTTGTATTACATTTGAATATTCTGAGTTATGGGTGAAATTGCAAGAAAAGCCCCGAAATGGTATGATTTTATGTATTTTGGTATCATGTTGGATGTTAGTTTGGAGACAGATTCTGTCAAAAATCTTGCATGCACTTTGTACGACTCAAAAAGGGTCTTATTGTAGTCATTTCTTTATGAAATTTTTATGGGATGAAATTTAAGGTGTTAGGGTTCATACCCCACTGATTTTGCATAAAAACACCAAGATTTGAGTTCAAACCATCCAAAAACATTTTTGTGTGCAACAGTGTTTGGTCAGAAACTTTGGTCAACTTCAAACTAGCATAACTCCTTGATTATTCATCTAAAGCACAATTTTCTTGATCCTAAACTCAAGTACTTTGAGTTAGCTTTCTAAAAAGTCCAAGATCATGTCATTTAGAGGAGTTTTGAGACTTCAACCAATGAATTTAAGTTGGTGGTGTAGGCTGTCCTCTTATGACAGATTACACATGCACCACTTGAAGAGGTCATATCTCTCTCAAAAACCATCCTTATTACATGAAACTTGTCTCAAAAGTTTGGTATATGTTTTAGCTAGAAAATCTCTTTGGAAATTCGTGATAAAGTGGAGTATTGAATTATTTATGAACTAAACTTTATCTAAAGGTATTCTGGAATTTCAGCCCTTACCACTAATTTTGTAAAAATGTTTAAAAATAGTAAAAATTCTCTAAAAATTATGAAATTTGGTGGAGTTGTTCCTAACATCCCATAATTCAGGGGGTAAAAATTTAAAGACTCAATAATTAGAGGACCTAAGTTCAAAATAGCAATTTTTACAACTTAAAATTTTTGACAGATTCTGGAATTTCTTAAAAACTCATTTTTATAAATTTTGAACTTCTAAAATGTTTAGGAGACTTTTTTTTTAGTAACAAAATGAGTTTTATTGGATTAAACCATAAAAATTAATATAATGGCATACTATGGATTTCGGTACGATTTTAGTTAAGGACCGTTGAATCTAGGACTTACGTTAAAATTTCGTTTTGATAGGACGACCCTAGTTTGGAGCCGGAATTTAGGTTACGCATCAACCCTTTACAAATCCGCACTAAGCACTCGAGGTGAGTATTCACAGCCCCATTTTACCGTTTTTACGAAATTTTTGGGGTGAAAAGCATGTATATGAATAAATGTGTTTGATTGTGAACTTGTTGCGAAATGAATTGAATTATCAAAATGAAACGACTTATTGTGACAAAATGAAATGAATTGTATATCTGAAATGTTATGAAATGTTTTATAAAATGAAGTAAATTGAAATGTGAGTATGATATTAAAACGAATTATTGAAATGAAATGTTTTAAGTTTTCTTTTTTGAAATGAATTGAAACGAACCCATGCTTCGAGTATCAAATGAATTGAAATGAAATAAACTCGAGCATCGAAATGAAATGAAATAAAATGTTTTATGAGATAAATTTTCGATTTGTTGAAACATGATATAGTGAGCAATAAATGAAAATGTCCCCTGCACTACTATTAACCCTTACAAATTGGGCCTATGATACACGTGGATAGCGCTATTTGGATTGACATACCCACCTAGAACTGACGAGTAATAGGTGCACTGTATTGAAAAATATTCACCCCGGCTGGAATTAGTTTCCCCCGGCAAGGCTGGATAGGGGCGTAGCAATGTCACGAAATGAAGGATTGTAGTAACTCACTGATATATATCATGTAATTAACACCTCGTTTGGAAAATCTACTCACTGTTGTTTTCTAAACTGTTAATTTTAGGGTGAATGAACTGATTCACCAAACTGTTTACAAAACATATTGCAAATAAACGTCTTATTGGGATGAATATTGTACATAACTGTTTTGCATCTATAAAACCTGTGAACTCACCAACTCTTGTAGTTGACACTTGTTTAACATGCTTTTCAGGAATTCCGAAGGTTTGATAAGATCGTTAAGGGAACTTTTGTATAACACCAGTCATGTCATTTCATATTTTGCTTAAATTTGTAAACCTGAATGAAGGATGGATTGTAATACTTGTAGTACTGTATAAACTCTTTTAAACCTTTGATATGAATGATTGGTGTGATCTATCTCCTATCGCGATGGAATCTTAGCTGTATCACCTTGCGGTTCCGCTTTAGCGGGGTGTTACAGATTTGGTATCAGAGCCATAGGTTATAGAGAACATCGGTTTTCATAAAAACCAAGTACTATAACCCGCTTTTTTTTTCCAAAATAAGTTAAAACTTTTAAGATTTCAAAGAATAGGAGAATTAGGTACTAGTATGATTAGTATAGGTGTTATTCTAATATATCATGGATATGCGGAGCCTGATCAACTACGCCTAGCCACGATATAAATAGGATAAGACTTATAGAATGATCATACTATTAGGGTTTAAAAATTTAAACTTTCCGAAAATTCCTGAAAAATGTGAATTTGTGTGTGAGTTTGCATATGATATGTACAAAATTACTTATTTAAAAAAAAAAAAAAAAAATTTTTATTTTCCCGTAAATTAACTAAATTCTTTTATCGCAGTATCATGTCTCACGAGTCAGACCCATCCGAGTACCGATCTCACGGGTCCCCTGAGCACCCCGGTAGTGAGAACGGTAACTCCCGATCTCGGACCACCGTGCCAGAGCGGGATCCCTATAGCGACGATGACGCTGACTCTCGACCTGTCCCTGCTGTCCGGACTGGACTCCGGATTCGCACCACCGCTCGGAAGAGCGTGCCACTGCCTACCCGAATGACCTTCCGCATTCCCACCGGGGATGGGGCGGGACCATCACGGGTCAGGGGCCAGGGTGGGTCATCGTCGTCCTCGTCGTCCTCATCATCAGGATCCCCGCCGCCTTATCGACCGTCGTCGCCGATCATTCGAGTACCTCCACCGCAGCCTGCCGCCCGACCGCAGCCGGTCGCCCGACCCCCGCACATGGCTCGTGCCCCAGTCCTTTGCCTGAGAGGCATGACCCCGACCGAGCGACAGGAGGTCGCCAGGCTAGCCCGAGGCCAGGACATCCATGAGCACCTTCTGGACCACCATGACCATATGATAGACTCCCTCCTTGGTGTAGCTGGAGCGGACAGCCAGCAGTTGACCAGGATAGTGGCTCTCCTCAGCCACACCATGGCATCACTCCACCACCTGTATACGGTGGTGTATTTGGTGGTGACCGTGGTGGTACTCCTGCTTCTGTGGGCTGTTTGGAGGGCGAGGACTTAGGAGGTGGATTTGGTGACTGATCTTTTGATAAAACTCTTATTTTTGGGGCAGTATGCCTAGATTTGAACAATTTATGAATTATTATGGATGACTGTATGGATGTAATCGTATTTTGAACTTATCTGGTAATTTTATGACTTAGATCTTATTCTATTGAATGGTAGTTCTACGGTTTGATTTATGCTTTGCTTATGCGTTAGAAAATAACTACATGGTTGACATGCTTATTGTGGTTGCTTAAAATGTCTAAAAACGCTAGGTTAAAATGATAGCATAAATTAGTATGGCGTTTAAATTGCGAAAAATTAGAATTGTGATTACACTTAGAAAATGGAAGGTGTCATTAAAACTTGTGGGCATGCTGTTGCTTTAGAAACATGCCTCCAAGAAGAGAGAACCCGGACTTGTCGAGGCTCGTATCGGAGCAAGTGATGGCTTCGTTACCCGGCATAGTTAGCCAGGTGGCTGCTGGGCTGAACACCAATCAAAACAACAATCAAGGGTCAAGGGAACGAGATTGTACTTACAAATCCTTCCGAAGCTGCAACCCTAAAGAGTTCCATGGAACAGAGGGAGCTGTTGGATTATTAACATGGATTGAAAGTATGGAATCAGTCCTTCACATAAGCAAGTGCCTGGAAAGGAATAAGGTCGAGTATGCCGCTTGTCTACTCCAAGGGCGAGCTTTGACTTGGTGGAACACCCAGGTACAAGTCCGTGGCCGTGACGCAACCGGTCAGATCACCTGGGAGGATTTCAAGAAGATGCTGAAGGAGGAATTCTGTCCAAGGAGCGAACTTCAAAAGTTGGAAGCTGAATTATGGCGCCACGAGATGAAGGGAAACGACATCACCTCATACACTACCCGATTTCACGAGTTGGCCAAGTTAGTACCCCATTTAGTGACACCCGAACAAAACCGAGTCGATAGATATGTTTGGGGTTTATCCCCCGAAATCAGAGGAAACGTGACGGCAGCTGATCCAAAGAGCCTACAAGAGGCAGTTAACTTAGCAAACCGCCTTACCAACAACGCTATCCGATCGGGAACTTTCTCGAATGACAAGGCAAAGGGAAAGAGGAAGATGGAGGAGGCACCCAAACCGCAATTCAGAGGAAAGACGGGAAAGGATAGAAGAGTGACTAGGAGCTACGGAATGCAGATGCAAGTAGCAGAGAAAGAAAAGGGGATGCCTCAGAGGTGTGGCAAATGTGGGAATCATCATGCTGGGAGATGTGTTATCTGTTCCAGGTGTGGCAGGGGAGGCCATACTGACAAGGATTGTAGAAAGAGAGCCTGTTTTGAATGTGGGAGCTACAATCACTACCGGAATGCTTGTCCCAAGTTGAATCCAAGGCCTTACGCAAATCAGGCGCAGCCGGCGAATCCAGGAAACCAAGGAAACCAAGGAAACCGCGGAGGACTAGCTCGTGGGAGAGCGTTTGTTATTGGGACGGAGGAAGCGAGGCAAAACCCAGACGTGGTTACAGGTACGTTTCTTCTCAACAACTATCCTGCCACTGTGCTTTTTGATTCCGGAGCAGATATGAGCTTTGTGTCGTTAGAATTCAGACCTAAGATAAATAAAAAGTCACAGAACCTGAAAGAGGATCATGTAATCGAATACTCCAACGGAGAATTAGTTAAGGCTAACAAAGTAATCAGAAAATGCACTCTAGGTTTAGCTGGAAAGGATTTTAGCATAGACTTGATCCCAATCAAGATAGGGAGCTTTGACATAATTGTCGGTATGGACTGGATGTCCAAGCATCGAGCAACAATATGTTGTGCTGAAAAGATAATCGCATTACCATTACCTGATGGAGGATTACTCGAAGTGTATGGAGATAGGCCAAAGAGAGACATCAAGATTGTGTCGTTTATGAAGATGCGAGGTCATCTACGGAAGGAATGCATAGCATTCATGGCGCACGTCATAGATACAGAGGCGAAGGAAAAGCGAATTCAGGATATTCCAGTTGTGCGAGAGTTTCCAGAGGTATTTCCGGAAGAATTACCTGGATTGCCTCCACAACGACAAGTGGAGTTTCACATTGACCTAGTTCCTGGAGCAGGTCCCATAGCAAAGTCGCCTTATCGACTAGCACCATCCGAGATGCAAGAGCTGTCACATCAACTTCAGGAACTATTGGACAAAGGATTCATCCGACCCAGTTCATCACCGTGGGGAGCCCCTGTGCTGTTCGTCAAAAAGAAGGACGGATCTTTTCGTATGTGCATCGATTACAGAGAGCTGAACAAGATCACCATTAAGAATCGCTACCCTCTTCCGCGCATCGACGACCTGTTCGATCAACTGCAAGGAGCAACGTACTTCTCCAAAATAGATCTTCGATCCGGTTACCATCAAATGCGAGTTCGTGAGGAAGACATCGCAAAGACAGCGTTTAGAACCCGCTATGGTCACTATGAGTTCTTAGTCATGCCTTTTGGTCTGACAAACGCTCCGGCAGTATTCATGGATTTGATGAACCGAGTATGTCGGCCATACTTGGATAAGTTCGTGATTGTCTTCATTGATGACATTTTAATCTACTCTAGGAGCAAGGAGGACCATGAGCATCATTTGAGGCTGATTTTGGAACTGTTAAAGGCCGAGCAGCTGTACGCCAAATTTTCAAAGTGCGAGTTTTGGATTCGGGAAGTTCACTTTCTGGGACATGTAGTGAATAGAGATGGAATACATGTTGACCCAGCTAAGATCGAGGCTATAAAGAAATGGGAAGCCCCGAAAACCCCGACGGAAATTCGGCAATTTCTTGGTCTAGCAGGTTACTACCGAAGGTTCATCGCAAACTTTTCCAAAATCGCGCAGCCGCTGACAACCTTAACACAGAAGGATAAGAAGTTTATTTGGGGAGAGAAGCAAGAGGAAGCGTTCCAGGTACTGAAGCATAAATTGTGCAACGCACCCATTTTAGCATTACCCGAAGGGACAGATAACTTCGTGGTATATTGCGATGCTTCACATCAGGGCTTAGGATGTGTTCTGATGCAAAACGAGAAAGTCATCGCTTACGCATCCAGACAGCTGAAAGTTCACGAGAAGAACTACACCACTCACGACTTGGAGCTTGGAGCAGTGGTGTTTGCCCTTAAGATATGGAGACATTATCTCTACGGCACCAAATGCACTATCTATACGGACCATAAGAGTCTCCAGCATATTCTTGATCAGAAAATGCTGAATATGAGACAAAGGAGATGGGTTGAATTGCTCAGCGACTACGACTGCGAAATTAAGTATCATCCAGGGAAAGCGAATGTTGTTGCTGATGCGTTAAGTCGAAAGGAGCGGGTAAAGCCCATAAGGTCACGAGCGATGGGACTGGTGGTGCAGACCAGCCTAAAAACTCAAGTAGTGGAAGCACAAAAGGAAGCTTTGAAGGCTGACAACTTAAACAAGGAAACTCTTCACGGCGTAGAAAAGGAATTTGAGGAGAAAGAGGATGGAGTGTGTTACTTCAAGGGAAGAATTTGGATTCCGAGGGTGGAGCAATTGAAAAAGATGATCATGGATGAAGCTCATCAGTCGAAGTATTCGATTCATCCAGGGTCTGATAAAATGTACAAAGGACTGAAGGAGCATTACTGGTGGCCCGGTATGAAAAGAGATATCGCCATCTACGTAAGTAAATGCTTAACTTGCGCAAAAGTTAAAGCAGAGCACCAGAAACCGTCCGGACTTCTTCAGCAACCGGAAATCCCGGAGTGGAAATGGGAGCAGATATCGATGGACTTCGTGACTAAGCTACCCAAGACTAAAAAGGGTCATGATACGATTTGGGTGATCGTTGACAGACTCACGAAATCAGCGCATTTCTTGCCAATAAAGGAGACTTATAGCATCGATAAGCTTGCGCAGCTGTATGTCGGTGAGATTGTCATGCGACATGGAGTCCCGATATCGATCATCTCTGATAGAGATAGCAGATTTACCTCGCGATTTTGGCAATCGCTTCAAGCAGCATTGGGCACTCGTGTGGATTTGAGCACGGCTTACCATCCTCAGACCGATGGACAGACTGAGCGAACCATCCAAACATTAGAGGATATGTTACGTGCCTGTGTGTTGGAATTTGGAGGAAGTTGGGACGATCATCTACCCTTAGTCGAGTTCTCCTACAACAATAGCTATCACGCCAGCATTCAGTGTGCGCCATACGAGGCACTGTATGGACGCAAGTGTAGGTCCCCACTTAATTGGTTGGAAGTGGGAGAGAATCGATTGTTTAGGCCTGATGTCGTGCAGGAGACCACCGACAAAATCAAGATGGTTCAAGAAAAGCTGAAAGTGGCCAGGGATCGCCAGAAAAGCTATGCAGATAATCGGCGAAAGCCATTGGAATTCCAAGTAGGTGATAGGGTACTGCTAAAAGTATCACCATGGAAAGGGCTAATAAGGTTCGGAAAGAAAGGGAAACTGAACCCTCGTTTTGTTGGACCATTCAGGGTCATAGAAAGAATCGGACCTGTTGCCTATAGGTTGGACTTACCTATAGAGCTGAGCTCAATTCATGACACGTTTCACGTGTCCAACCTAAAGAAATGTCTGTCGGAGGAGACAGTAGTTCTGCCTTTGGATGAGATTCAAATTGATGAGCAACTGCGTGTTTCCGAGGAACCAATCGAAGTTCTTGATCGAGAAATCAAGCAACTCCGACGCAGCAGGATACCGATAGTCAAAGTGAAATGGAACTCTAGGCACGGGCAAGAGTTTACTTGGGAGCGGGAGGCCTTTATGAAAAGCAAGTACCCGCATCTTTTCACAGAAAACCCCGGCTGTAACAGCAAGAATTAAATTTCGGGACGAAATTTCTTTCAACCAGGGGTAACTGTGACATCCGTCAAATTTGGACACTCAGGTTAGCTACTCGTTAAATTCACTCAGTAGCATTCCTGTAGGCTAAAAGGTAGAATTTAAGTTGCCTGGATAATCTAGGTTAGTTTGCGTGAAAAAGTTAGGCTAAAAACTAAAAGTCCTGAAAACTGCCCGAAAAAGCCCGAACCGGCCCGAAATCACCCGATAATCCTAAAATGCCAAATTTAAAATGAATCTTGAAAATTTAAGTTATTTTGTTTAAAATATGAGTAAACTGACCTAAATAATCTAAAACCACCTTCGAAAAGTCGGTTTTTGCCAAAAACGCCGAAAAACCCGGTACCGAATCGAACTAACAGTGTAAGAATTTGTTCAAAAAAAAAAATAAAAGAAAAAGAGAGAAGGAGGTGGGACCCACTAGGGGGCCGGCCACCCCCCCCTATCTCTCTCTCCTCTCCTCTTTTCTCTACAAAATCAAATCATCATCATCAATTCACTCATTTTTCAAAAATCCTCTCTCTCTCTAAACTCTTTCTCTCTCTAAATTCTCTCAATCTTCTCTCAAAATCCAGCCCTAAGAACCTCTTCAAGATCAGATTTCTTTGAAGATTAAAAACACATTCAAGTTATTTTAATCACAATCTCAAAGGTAAGAAGGTTAGGTTGAGTTTTGATTCGATTTTCACCCCTTTTAAGCTCTATTTTCATGTTTTTCTTGAGGTTAAACCTCCTTTTATGGATTCTAAATCCATATGGTGTTTGGGAAAGAGATTCCACCTTAGAAATGTTGGAAAAACAATCTAAGAAGGTGAGAGTCTATGATCTCCCCATAAGAACACCATTTGGAAGCAAAATTCTTGTTAAATGATGTTCTTAACCACCAAACTTGGGCTAAACTTCATCAATAGTTCATGCATGAGTATGGATGGTATGAAAGCACATATTAGTTGTATTACATTTGAATATTCTGAGTTATGGGTGAAATTGCAAGAAAAGCCCCGAAATGGTATGATTTTATGTATTTTGGTATCATGTTGGATGTTAGTTTGGAGACAGATTCTGTCAAAAATCTTGCATGCACTTTGTACGACTCAAAAAGGGTCTTATTGTAGTCATTTCTTTATGAAATTTTTATGGGATGAAATTTAAGGTGTTAGGGTTCATACCCCACTGATTTTGCATAAAAACACCAAGATTTGAGTTCAAACCATCCAAAAACATTTTTGTGTGCAACAGTGTTTGGTCAGAAACTTTGGTCAACTTCAAACTAGCATAACTCCTTGATTATTCATCTAAAGCACAATTTTCTTGATCCTAAACTCAAGTACTTTGAGTTAGCTTTTTAAAAAGTCCAAGATCATGTCATTTAGAGGAGTTTTGAGACTTCAACCAATGAATTTAAGTTGGTGGTGTAGGCTGTCCTCTTATGACAGATTACACATGCACCACTTGAAGAGGTCATATCTCTCTCAAAAACCATCCTTATGACATGAAACTTGTCTCAAAAGTTTGGTATATGTTTTAGCTAGAAAATCTCTTTGGAAATTCGTGATAAAGTGGAGTATTGAATTATTTATGAACTAAACTTTATCTAAAGGTATTCTGGAATTTCAGCCCTTACCACTAATTTTGTAAAAATGTTTAAAAATAGTAAAAATTCTCTAAAAATTATGAAATTTGGTGGAGTTGTTCCTAACATCCCATAATTCAGGGGGTAAAAATTTAAAGACTCAATAATTAGAGGACCTAAGTTCAAAATAGCAATTTTTACAACTTAAAATTTTTGACAGATTCTGGAATTTCTTAAAAACTCATTTTTATAAATTTTGAACTTCTAAAATGTTTAGGAGACTTTTTTTTTAGTAACAAAATGAGTTTTATTGGATTAAACCATAAAAATTAATATAATGGCATACTATGGATTTCGGTACGATTTTAGTTAAGGACCGTTGAATCTAGGACTTACGTTAAAATTTCGTTTTGATAGGACGACCCTAGTTTGGAGCCGGAATTTAGGTTACGCATCAACCCTTTACAAATCCGCACTAAGCACTCGAGGTGAGTATTCACAGCCCCATTTTACCGTTTTTACGAAATTTTTGGGGTGAAAAGCATGTATATGAATAAATGTGTTTGATTGTGAACTTGTTGCGAAATGAATTGAATTATCAAAATGAAACGACTTATTGTGACAAAATGAAATGAATTGTATATCTGAAATGTTATGAAATGTTTTATAAAATGAAGTAAATTGAAATGTGAGTATGATATTAAAACGAATTATTGAAATGAAATGTTTTAAGTTTTCTTTTTTGAAATGAATTGAAACGAACCCATGCTTCGAGTATCAAATGAATTGAAATGAAATAAACTCGAGCATCGAAATGAAATGAAATAAAATGTTTTATGAGATAAATTTTCGATTTGTTGAAACATGATATAGTGAGCAATAAATGAAAATGTCCCCTGCACTACTATTAACCCTTACAAATTGGGCCTATGATACACGTGGATAGCGCTATTTGGATTGACATACCCACCTAGAACTGACGAGTAATAGGTGCACTGTATTGAAAAATATTCACCCCGGCTGGAATTAGTTTCCCCCGGCAAGGCTGGATAGGGGCGTAGCAATGTCACGAAATGAAGGATTGTAGTAACTCACTGATATATATCATGTAATTAACACCTCGTTTGGAAAATCTACTCACTGTTGTTTTCTAAACTGTTAATTTTAGGGTGAATGAACTGATTCACCAAACTGTTTACAAAACATATTGCAAATAAACGTCTTATTGGGATGAATATTGTACATAACTGTTTTGCATCTATAAAACCTGTGAACTCACCAACTCTTGTAGTTGACACTTGTTTAACATGCTTTTCAGGAATTCCGAAGGTTTGATAAGATCGTTAAGGGAACTTTTGTATAACACCAGTCATGTCATTTCATATTTTGCTTAAATTTGTAAACCTGAATGAAGGATGGATTGTAATACTTGTAGTACTGTATAAACTCTTTTAAACCTTTGATATGAATGATTGGTGTGATCTATCTCCTATCGCGATGGAATCTTAGCTGTATCACCTTGCGGTTCCGCTTTAGCGGGGTGTTACAGTACACATCAAAAGTGCACAACTGTACCCTTTTATGGAGTCTCTTTTTCATGATTTTTTCAAAAGCGTTTATTCTTCAGCACCCATAGCTGAGTTTTGGCAATTAAGTTTGTATTCCTTGGATGCTAGGTTAACTTTCTAGAGATTGGTTAGGTTTTCTTAAGACACATTTCCCCTCTTGAAAGCTTGGTCTTTAATGTTTGAAATAAGAATGAAAGCTGAATGTGGACATGCTCTGTGAAATTATTTTTCTAGTATCTTTTGTGCACTTTTGCCACCTCTTAATTTCTAAATGGATTAGCTGCATATGCGCCATCCAGAGTACCGGTAGGCATATATAAGTGTATCTGCACATCATCAGACCATAGCTGATAGTTGATTGCTAGTTAGTAGTTTGAGCTGATGATTAGAAAAGCTACAAGCAAATACATTGGAAACCTCTATAACTCAATATCACATAGTAAAAGAAACCACAAATCACATAAATGGATTGATCTGTTTAGAAGCAATCACAAATCAAGAAATCAATCGACCTAGGGTTTAGAGAGAAGACAACGATTTCAAAGGAAGAATCGATACGTGAGAAGGGTAGCATCAATCCATCGAGAGAGTCAAACAAGTCGAATCTATATGAAGGAGTGAGAATGAGCATATTTGGTTGAAGGGTTTTACTGGTACAAAACATAAAGATTAAAGACATACGAAACGCAGGGACAGGTAGGTAAGATGGGAACATACCTCTTCCATGTTAGTTTTTTAGGTTCAAACGAGGAGCATCTCAATTTAAGTGATCACGAAAAATTGACGCAATTCATGGGGGTAGATATTATTAGAAGGGGACCGGTCAAAGTAGCCTTTGTTGACCGAGATGAATGGCTGAGATGTTTTTCACATTTTCTTAAATTGATATGTTTTTCGTTTGAACCTCCCTCTTGTTCCATACGGATAGCGTTTGTTATCTAGGATGATAGATAGAATAAAACAGAACATAACAATTAAGTTATATAGATTAGTACATGTTGCACAAATGAAACTATCTAGTTATCAATTCTGCTTGATTATAATCTTTGTAGTTATAAATGTATGATTGCTAAATTTGCAATTAGCTCTATTTTTCTTCAACTGGATGTAATGTAGGTATATAGATTACTACATGTTGCACGAATAAACTATTTAGCCCGAAATACATATTTTTTTTCTCCATTGCACTAAAATGTGACAGCCATATAAACGTCGTGTTTCATAGTGGGGAAAATTACCATTTTTGTTAACATATTATTCATTTTCTTCCAATTTTACCAACATTTTTTAATTTTTACCAATTACATTATTAAACTATAAAAAAATAGTAATAATAAACCCAAGGTTACCTTTAGTTTTTACCCATTTAACCCCTCAATTTGACAATTTTTGGTCATTATCAACTTTGGTCCATGTGGTTAACACTCATTATCAACTTTGGTTTCTTTTTAAAACTAATTACAATTTTGGTCATCTTGGTACCTCTTTATTTTAGTTTTGGTCCATTTGAATAAATTTAACTATAAAATTTACTTAGTTTAAGAGTATTTCTCTACTTTCAACCTTATAACTATAGTTAGTTTAAGGATGTTTCTCTACTTTCAACTTATAACTATAGTTGTGCAATAGTACATAATTTGTGCACCGGTTATACATCAAATTTCACACCATTATTTTGCTAAATCACAACTATAATGTCCCACTAGTGACCTATTAGTCTTTAATACATACTCCATGACCATCACAAATGTTCACCAATGAAACATTTGTTTTGACCACTTACTATTTCACCATTGCAATATGAAAACTTACATTTCACTTGTGAAACGAAACACAATAGGCACAATTGTTTTTTGCATCGCATTCCCTTGTATTTCACTTAACTTCAATACCATGGTTACTATTTCATCTTCATCTTCGGTTTCGAGTTGGGTTTTATGAATTTATATGGTTTTATATCGCAAATAGGAATGTATATAAATATAGTAGTGTACCAAACAATGCAAGAAGTTTTATAATTTTATTTTGTAAATTGGAATTAAAAAATACAACCAAGACAAGTAAAATGAACATTAGCATATCTTTATAGAAACACGTGATTACAAGTTCTATATGAAGCATGAAGAGTGAACAAACAAAACTTTAGTTTTCATAAGATTTTCTAGAATATGAAGAAAATGTGATATTTTAGACAAGTATAATGTAAAACAAACATATGCATACTTTTGACGGGAGGGTTGGACCTTGCAAATAGTTCCTTGCACCACTCATCACGCAAAAGGTCATCATCTCTCGTCATGTCGTCTTTGACGAAACCCATTTCCCGTTTCCTGATTTTTAGCGTCGTCCCTCCTCGGAGGACTATGACTCGTTTGAAGCCATTTTTGTAGATGTCAACAAAGACGAAAAATATAACATTTTAAGAAAACGCGATGAGCAATCTCAACCATTCATCTCAGTCAACAAAGACGGCTTTGACCGGTCCCCCCTTTAATAATCTCTACCCTCCCATGAATCGGGTCAATCCTCCTTGATCACGCCCACGGTAACCGCGAGATGAGTGGCTGAGATTGCTCTTTATTTTTTCTTAAATTTATATGTTTCTCGTTTGAACCTTCCCCTATACATATACATATACATATACATATACATATACATATACATATACATATACATATACATATACATATACATATACATATACATATACATATACATATACATATACATATACATATATAGGGAAATGTTCAAATGAGAAGTGCTAAAAAAATACGAAGTAGAGAAGTGATCTCCATCACTCATCTGATCAATAAAGAAGGCTTTGACCGGTTACGGTGGACGCAATCACGAATGATTTACGCGATTCATGGGAGGGGGTAGAGATTATTAGAGGGGGGACCGGTCAAAGCCGTCTTTATTGACCGGATGAGTGGTGGAGATCACGTCTTTACTTCTCATTTTTTTAGCACTTCTCATTTGAACCTAATACAATATATATATATATATATAGGGGTGGGTTCAATGTGAACCACTTTTTGGTTGTGAACGTGAGGACAACCGAGAGCGCAACACGTGGCGGATGACTAGACGCCATTCAGGTCCACGGCGGATGACTAGGCGCAATTCATGGGAGGACATTGAATTAAAAGGGGGGACCACACTCAAAGCCGCCATGTGTCGCGCTCTCGGTTGTCCTCACGTTCACAACCAAAATGTGGTTCACATGTGAAAAACCGCAAAAAATGAAAAACCGAGGAATACCTGAATATATGTATTAATGTATTGGCACTTACATTTGAATTAACAAAAGAAAACCAAAATCTATTGGCACTTACATTTGAAATCAACAGATGAAAACCAAAATCAATTGTTTTAAAACCAAATGTCGAACAAACTTTGAAATCAATAGTTTTGAAATCGTCACCTTGGCGGACAAAGAAACCCAAAATCGATTTTTAGGACCGTTATCGGGTTTCCCTAATTGGAGTATGTTGTTGGTTAAATTTTCTTGTACCAACAATTTTTTTTAGTTGTTGCTATAAAGTAATTCACCAAGGTGTCGTTTGTTTTTCAGATGTTTTAAGTCTAAAGTATGATTTTACATCTAAAAAAATAAGAGGTGAATAGTACACCCCTTAAAATTTCTAAGGACAGTAAGAGGTTTTCAGTCGTCTTCTTAAAAATATACAAACATTTTTAAGTATGCAAACCTTTTAATTTTTAGACTTAAGAGGTTTTAAGATGTATTTTTTGAGAAACAAATAACCCCTAAAGTCTAAATAAATGTAATAAATGTAATGATAAAACGTGACAAGTTCGATACATACCCATGTAATTAACCCAAATGGTGTGATGGTCAAAATCTAATTGAATCATGACTCATAACTAGAGATGCACAACAACCTGATTTTAATTTGATCCAGTTTTTTGGGTTTTTCAAAAATCCGGATCAAATTTTATCCAGGTTGGAGAGGTTGAAAGTGTGTCCGATCAAACTGGTTACCGTTTACAAATCCGATGTAACTATCCTTAATTTAAAAATACAAAAAAAAAAAAAAAAAAAAAACTGAATGGTAGATAGGCGGGTTACATCGGCTTCATAATCTAGAGGAGTTGTATTTGAAGTTTGAACGCTCCTCTAACCTTATAATGCACAAGAACGTTCGGGAGTTCTATTTAGATGCAAAAACAATATTTAATTCAATTTCCGTATATAGATGAATGAGATAGGAAAACAAAAGCAAGTATCTGCAGAAAAAATTGAAGGAAGCTGGCTGTTAGTAGCAATCAATGAGTATATTGATTGGGTGACACAAAAGTCTCGATGTAAATTCCTATCTGATAAATGGCAAGGGGAGTACTTGAAGACAAGTGGTCCTTGGTGTTCTTCTTTGGGTCTACTTTGCAAATGTCGTTCTTGGTACACATGAGCCAATTTCCATTCCTCATCAAATACAACGGTCCCAGGAAAGACAAGTCTTGTATTGAACAAATACTATTTACCACTTTCGTCCAACTGCCATCTCCATCCATCCGCCATTCCTCGATGGTCCATGTTCTAGAAGAAAAATCTTCTTTAAAAACCGTCAAGTGAATGCAACCCTTTACAACCATTAACCTCAAAAGCCCATCTCGGCAAGTAGAGGGAACCGCTATCTTTGTGAACCTTTCCGTCTTCAAGTCGAGCCTTATAATTAAGTTTCTTGTCCTGTGATTCACTAAGAAATGAAGGTTTTCATCCAACAAATTATGATGATCACCAGCATAGGGTATGCTGTCAGGGTGGTCCAGTTTTGACTCGAGCTTTCTCCATGAGTCGGATTTCAATGAGTATATATAAACATTGCCATGAACGTTTATACGTAAAATCTTGTAGTCGTCATCGGTACAAGTGTAACACAACTCATGCACCAAAAAAGGTATGTTGTAGCATTTTCGATCAACGGGTATAGGTAATGTTTTATACTCGTCTGTTAACGGATTCCATAATATTATATCAGATAATGCTTTAGCGTTGTTCCATACGCCTACGCATACAAGTCCATTTACGGAAGACGTTATTTTTGTCGCCGCAGTATTGCCTGGGAACGGGCAATAACGAGGCGGGGCGATTAAACCATCTTCGCAATCGATGGTCAGGAATTTGCATCGTGACGTTGATCCTGGAATAAACAAAATAAGTTTTTCATGGTGGTCGACAGTGGTTGCATAGTGGAGCTGCATCTTGGTAAAGATCGATGTTGTTAGGAAGGACCTCCATTGCTTGCAAACACACTTGAAACGGAGTAAGGATTTGGCCGGCAGCCTTGGTAGTATTTGGAATAACAATATCTCGGGTGGAAGCTCCGGCAGTGTGATCTTTTTACGAGCGGCCATGGTATCAATGTGTGTGTCCCGGGGTTTCTTCTGATGCATATAGAAAAGGCTAAGAAATTAGAAGTTTTTGAAAGGGTCATTCCATTCTAACTTATTATTTAAAACAAGTAGTTATCAACAAAGTTATTTTTGCAATCAGAAACATCCTCTAAAAACCAACTTATAGCACCATCGTAAGTATATCCAAACACTTTATACACAGAAAAACATAAGTTGTACAAATTTGTTTATTCAAGTTATCAAGTAGATGTTAAACATTGGGTGGAAGATATATAATAGATGTTCAAAATAATCGATTGCTTCTGATAAATCTTTTAAAGGACAATTGGAATCAATATAGCCAGCAATTAAGGCTCAAGAATGAAGGCTTAACAATTAAGATGAAGAATTGAAGCAAATAAACACAAAAAAAAAAACCTTACTTTTAAGCTGAAATCAAATGCTTGGTTGAAAGAGAGTGTGGTTAATCCTCTAATTCCCTTTGGGCTTAATTTGATTAATGTTTATTTGATTTATGGCTTAATTTATACAAGGCGTTGAGAAGAGTACGCTTCCTTCTCCCTCTCCCACTGCCACATGGGTCCTCTTCTCCTCATTTAATAAAATTGTCATTTTTTTATATTATTATTATATATATAATTTCAACATCAGTTTTATTTTCTTTGGAGTTTGGATGCTAAATAGATACTTTTTATTTTACTTAATCAATTAAAAAAATAATATCAAAGTTTGATTTTAAACGATTGTTGATAATCGTCACTCTTTCCATATCAAACTTCCATTTATCGTATAATTTTTCTGGAAAGCAGAGCGGCATCGAACTAAAGAACGACTATCACGAACACTCATATACGCACGCACGCAAGCCTGACGGTATCGAACATCTACGTGCATCCCACTAATCCGCCGTTGTCCCGACCCAACTTACGTTGGACCTAGTGCCCATCCACAGTATTTGACTGGGTTGGGGGCGCGGCTCTGCAGTCTATAATTGGATCAGCCCAAAGACTAGGTACTACTCATTCCCTCAATTAACTCCCTTTGGATTCGAACCTGGGTGGACTAGGATACCATCCACAGTTCTTTCGAAGATGTTACCGTCCTTAAGAAGACCAACTACGCTAGACATGATTTGTGATTTATCGTATAAATGACTATCACTTTACTGATTTTATCTTTTCCACATGCATATCGACAGGGGCGGAGCTAGAAAATAAAGTTAAGGGGGGCTAGTTTCTTATGTTGTATTATCTTCTACTTATCCTTACAATGCATCAACATGCAATAATTTTTGTAAACCAGAATGAAAAAGTAATGAAATTTTCCATATGAATAATCAAAAATCCGTTTTTAGCGTATTTTGTTACTTTTAGAACTCGATAAAAGAACAAGAAGAAGAAACATAAATTTTGATATCACATAAAAGATTAACTATTTTTTGGTTTAATTTGTTTGATTCAAAACTTTATCATAATTATATATCTTATAATTATTTTTTGTTAACTTTTTTGGTAAATTTGATTCATTAAGCCTAATGTTCCTTCGTACCCTAGATCTTATTAATTACATACGATCAAGGGATATCAAGAAACACAAGTGAGAGATATTCAAGATTTTGTGTTTCGAAAATACTACAAACTAGGGTTAAACATTCATTACTAATAAAAAATAATTAGGTTAAACAAGTTTAAGTATTTACTCAAATAGTATAAAAAGTTTAAGGATTATAACAATTATTAGAAAAGTTTAAGGGTTAAACTATTTTTAAATAAAAAGTTCAAGGGTTAAATCATATTTTATTCACAAATTTAGGGACTAAAGTGATTTTTAAAAGTATAGTAACATGACAACTCTGTTGTAGTATATTAAGGGGATAAAACAATTAACTATAACAAGTTTAAGAATTAAAACATTTATTAAAATAAGTTTAAGAATTAAAACATTCAATTTAAAAATTTAAAGGTTAAATTATACAAATTTTATGAGTTAAATCATATTTTACCTGTTTTTTATTATACAATATATTCATTTAAACTAAATGTATAGTATTGAAAAAAAATTAAATTCAAAACTCTTTTAATTAACAAAAATAGAAAAGAAGATATGATTGGCTATTTGGTTTGAGGGTGGCTTCCCCTTTTTTACATCAAGGAAAAAACAATTCACACTTATTAGGCTACACGCACCCATACTCTCCAACCCTCTCAACCCACTCACTTTTTGAATGCCACATCAGCTTCCACATCAGCTTTTGGTCAACCCTCTCTTTACCCTCTCTTTACCCTCTCATAACCCTCTACAACACACACCCAACCCTCTCAACCCTCTCACACAATACACACACAACACATCATAATTTATCAAAGATAATGAGTTCTAAACCTTTTAAAACACATCATAATTCATGGGTTGAGTTATAAACCTTTAAAACACATCATAAAATTAAAACACACACACAACACACACACAACACACGTAAAGTAGAGCGGGTTGGAGAAGCCAACCAAGCCCCAAGCCGCCGGCTTGAATGGTTGATGCACCCAACCCAAAGAGCCCGCCGGCTCTCCTTCCTTCCTACCCGCTGTGAAGCCGCTGTGAAGCCACAGGCGGTGCGAGCAGCCTTAGATTTGGGGTTTGCTTAGGAGTCGGGGGAGGCTAGGCACCTGCCTGCCCCCCTATTCCCTACGCCCCTGCATATCGACATCTATATTATAAAGATGTACCTGGTGCATGTACTTAATCACAATTTATGACGCCATATATCGTCTCCGACTTACAGAAAAAAAAAAACAAAACTATACTAACAACTTTTGACTTCAGATCGTCTAGAAAATTCATATGTTCATATGATTTTAAGTAACTTTATTAATTTGTCTATTAACAATAGTTTACGGTAAATTTAATTATTATACATGAATAGTTACAAGTTTGTTTTATTAAAATATGTTTTGAGATGTTGTCTATTATCAATTATAACTTTTTTTGTTTTGTTAAAATTACATGTAAAATTATTCTTTTGAACCAGAAAGAAAGCATAGGCACATTTACATCAATATATTAATTATTAACAATTATAAAAAAATGTCAATAGTGTGTAGTTGAGTTAGTAATGGGTAGGAGTAGGTTGGTATAATCAGGGGCGAAATACAACCCCTTTAAACTCGGGGGCCAAACCTTACCTTTTTTACTTGTCATATAGACGAAGCAGGTTCATACGAAAATGTTAACTTTTTGTATATAAAAAAACTTCTCACGTTCTCGTAAAAAGTTTTTTTAGAATACTCTTAAATAAAACGTTCTATTAACTATTTTATAGAACACTATTAGGGAAAAAATGACCTATAAACAAAAGTGTCCTTTAAAAGAACGAGTTCATAGAATTAGAACACTTTTCAAAAGCATCCTATAGAAAGTTATTACGACAATTTATTTTGAAAAACTTTTTTACGAGGCTGAAAAACATATGATATACTTATTGTAACATTTTTAGATAAGACTTTTTGTGTGATCATATAAACTTTGGTTTTATAAAATACATTATGGGTGCTTGTTTATCTTAGGCTCCAACATGAATTGTCATTGTAAAAGCAACTTACTAGATAATTCAAAAGCTTTAAACTTTATCTTATTTTTGTACAATTTTGCTCTTAACTTTTTATTCCTTCTTCTTGTCACAATCCATAAGAAATCAGAAATAAAAAACCTTTGAAGCTACAGGGGCCAAAATAAAAGGGCCAAGTGAAAATTAATTTCTATACAAAATAATGCCTATCAAACATTTAAAAAAACGAGGGGGCCATGCCCCCCATTGCCACCATTGTGATTCGCCTCTGGGTATAATATCAAATACTAAATTCCATAGCTATAATCGTTGAATGAGTTAGGAATGCTCCCATATTATGATATTGATAATCGATTGTGAGCCGCTTGCCGGAGTAAACCTTTTTGCACAATATTATAAAAATTTATAACTGATTCCAAAGTAAATGTCTAAAGATGTATATGTTTTGGTTAATGACTTGTTTGTTAATTTATTTATTAGTTTATTTCTATTTTATTAGGTGTGAGAAAAATCCAATCGAAATCGAAAAAAAAGATTCGAATAGGTTTTATGTAGCCATTTAAGATGCAAAGAAAGAAAAATAAATTTTAAATTGGTTTGCATTACATCTCGTTTGGGTGTTGGCAGGCAACAACAAAAGAAAAGAACAAAAAAAAAAAAAAATTAATTTGGTTGTGTGCAGTGTGAACCCAATTTCAGCCCAAATCTTGAGCAAATACAAGAAGATGAAAAAGGAGGGAAATTACTACAAAATAAACTATATACGAAATGTTATTGTGTGTATCCACCTTTCAAAAATGTTTGTTGATGTATCAAATTTTATATTTTTTTGCTATTGTGTGTATCGCGACTTGTGTGACCGGTCAACAACCGGTCACCTGCAGTTGTGACGGCGGCCGAAGGTGCTGGGGCGGCGGCGATGGTGGTTCTAGTATGGTGCTTCTGGGTGGTGGTTTTGGGTCGGATATGGACGATAGTGGTGGTTGGAGGTTGGTGGTGGTGGTCGGAGATGGACGTTGGTGGTGGTGGTGGTGGTCGGAGATGGAAGATGGTGGTGGTGGTGGTGGCCGGAGATGGACGATGGTGGTGGTGGTTGTGGTGGTGGCCGGAGATGGAAGGAGATGGAGGATGGTGGTGGTGGTGGTGGCCGGAGATAAAAAATGGTGGTGGTTGGAAGTCGACGATGGTGGTTTCCGGCACGGTGGAGGTGGGTGGTACACGGTGGAGGTGGTTGATGGTGGTTTCCGACACGATGGAGGTGGGTGGTACACGGTGGAGGTGGGTGATGGTGGAGATGGGTGATGGTGGAGGTGGGTGGTGGTGGTTTCCGGCAACGACGGTGGTCTTCGGCGGTGGTTTCCGGCAGTGGCGGATCTAGGAATTTTTTTTGGTGGGGGGCACTTTTTAAAGTAAATTAAAGACGTGTAAAGTCGTTCGATGTGTTTTTAACCTAATTCCACCATTTTGATTGATTTTTAAATCATTTTGGTTGATATAAGAGATTTTTAGATTTTCTATCGATTTTGAGGGATGCTTAAGGTTTTTTTGGTTGATTTCAAGAGTTTTTTTTCCGATTTTTAGTTGATTTGAAGATGTTTTTTTGGTTGGTGGGGACCTTGACGAAAAATTAGTGGGGGAACTGTTAGGAATATTTGTTAGTTGTGTCAATTTTGTAATTTGTTAAACTTAGTTGTCATTTATGTAATTTTCATTTAAAAGGCCCAATTGCCTAGCCCATAGAGTTAGTATAAATAGGAGTCTTTTACCTCATTTGTACTTTCTCTTCTACCTTGGTTCTTACATCATTGAATGGAATGCAATCACTTTTAGATCTTTGTACTTAACATATATATCATATACAAATCTAAGTGTTCTTGATTGTTTGATTGATTTGGCACCCACAATTGGTATCAGAGCCTGCCACTTGCTCTTGATCCGTTGTGTTCTGGTTCTGGTGAAATCGATTCTTCAGACCTCAAGCATCGGGTACCGGGTCTACTCTTCAGACTTGGATTTTTGAGCGTCAAGTGTTTTCTTCAGACTTGGATTTTTGAATTTCTCTAAGTCTTCCTTCATCACCCGACACCCAATACTCATCACTACATCCAATCTTCAGATCTGAACCTGACCTCCTGATCAGACCCTGACCTCCAGATCAGACCCTGACCTCCAGATCAGACCCTGACCTCCAGAACTGAATCTTTTTCAAGATTTTCACAAGTCTTGAGATCTTTCACCAACCAATTCACCTGATCATACTAAGTGGTTTAAGATCCACAATCAATCTTTAATCATGAACACACGTGATGCATTAGCGATCGGGTCTGACACCCGTCCTCCGGTACTGTTCCGTGGAGACTTTTCGCAATGGAAGTCACGATTCCTCGACTTTGTGGCAAAGCAACCTCTTCACAAGCAGATCATGGAGTCCCTCAAGAATGGACCAGTGAAGTACTACACTGAAATTCCAGCAGTCCCTGATGGTAATCCACCTATTGTAGGAGGTATAGTGGAAAAGGATGAAACAAACTTCACTCCTGAAAAAGCCAACCGAGTCAGGGGTGACATTCTTGCCAAGTCCTATCTCATTCAGAGCCTGCCTAATGAGATATATGCTAACATTGACTGCAATGACACCGGAAAGGCTATGTGGGATGAGATCACTAGCCTAATGCATGGGACTGAGAAAGGCATACAGATGCAAAGAACTAATCTTCTGACTAAGTTTGCTACCTTCAAAGGTCGAGAGGGAGAATTGCTAGAAGATACCTATCACAGGTTCTGTACCATGATCAATGAGCTCCGGAAGAACAACCTTAAGAAGTCTCAGTTGGATATCAATATCCAGTTCATCAACTCACTCAGGTCTGAATGGAGGAGATTTGCTTCCAATCTTCAACAGAATCGCAATTTGGAAGATCTTGATATTCATGAGTTGTTTGAATTGCTGAATCATAACCAAGATGAGGTACTTGAAATACTTGGTACCGAGAAGAAACCAGAAAAATATGCCGATCCACTTGCCTTAGTCGTTGACAGAAGACAATACTCATCTGGGAGATCATCAAGATATGAAGAAGACTATGACATTCCTTCCGACATCGGTGAAAGAGGAAGTGAATCTGATGAAGAGATGAGTGATATGAAGAAAGCATTGGCATTGATCACCAGAACAATGGCCAAAAGAACTTCAAGGAAACCTTTGTCTTCCAACAATCATAGGTATTCCAGTGGCAGAAGGTATGAAGCTCGGGACAGGTATGAACCAAAGAATGATGCTCGAAGGTATGAGAGGGCAACTGAGACAGATAACAGGAGGTATGAAGATTCTAGAGAGCGGAGGTATGAAGAGTCGAGGGAGAGAAGATATGAAGAAAGGAGATATGAGGATCCCAGAGACAGAAGATTTGATGAACCAAAGAGGTATGATAGAAAACCTGAGCCAAGAAGGTATGAACAAGGTGGTAGAACTGACTACCAGAGGCCTGAGGAAGCCGCTAAACCAGAAGACAAGGGCAAAGAGGTGAAGAAAGCTGATGGAGGACCAACCTGCTTCAAGTGTGGAAAGCCTGGTCACTTTGCCAAGAATTGTACCAATCATGTTTCAAAGTATGACTACTACAAAAACAAGATGAACCTGGCCAAAAGACAAGACGAGGGACATGCCTTGTTAGCTGAAGATGAAGCCTGGTTGCAGATGTCTAGTGATGATGAAGAAAGAGGACTTGTTTGCATGCTAGCTCAAGATGACGCGTGGAATGTGGATAGTGATGAAGGAAAGGAAGATCAACTGTGCTTGATGGCTGATGTAGAGGAACAGTATTTAGAAGACAGTGATAGGGATTACAATGATGTTGACTCAGATCATTCCGATTCATCTTCTGAGGTACTTCCTGATCCTTATATTGAACTTGAAAATCAAGTAAAAAGTCTCGCACAAAAGGTATCTGAGTACGAAAATAAGATCAAACAAGCTAACAAACGAACCACAATTGTTGAATCCAAATTAGCTAGTGAGCATGCCTTAGTTGTAAAATTCTCTACTGAACTAGCTCATTCCAAAGAAAAGGTAACCACTCTTACTCTTGCAAATAAAACCTTAGAAGATAAAGTTGCCAGTCTGAATGATAACATCTCAGACTTGCAAAAGAAGCTTCATGAGGCTGAAGTTTTGAGTAGAGAAAGTTTACAAAAATATGAAGTGATTTTTGCTCAAAGAACAAACCTTTTTGCTAAAATAAAAGACATGGAGGACAAATTTTTAAAGAGAGGCCAGACTGATCAAACCATTCACATGAATCAACCCAAAGAGTTCAATTATTACAATCCAAAGGAAGGCATTGGATATAAAAGTCCATGCTACCTGAAGCGTGCCATATCCAAGACCCCTACCTTGTATGATCTGAGGTACATGAGTCTTGGATACAAAATTATTTTCATGAAAGAGTCTGATGACCCTGAACAGTTGAAGGAAATTGAGAAGAAAGAAAAGGCTAGAAAAACCAAACAATCATTTCCCTTCAACTATTCATCTCTGAATGCCAGTTATGCAACGCGTAAGATTCCTTTGTCTAAGGACTACACGCCTAGCTATACTGAGGATGAGATGAATCAGGAAGTTCCAATCCTTGAAAAAGTACAAAGATAACCAAACCTTTTATGAAAGAAGGATTGCTAAACTGGAGGCTGAGCTAGAGGATGAGAGGCGCATGAGCCTTAGGGAAAAGGGCCTATTCTTGAGTAAAATCAATGAATTGGAGAAAGCCCTCAAATCCAAAAGCACACCATCAGCAAGTCAATCCACCTTTGGAACTCGTGATAACTCATGTCATCATCACCATAGATGGAATGTGAATGCATTAGATTTTAGACCTTCAAGTACCTCTTCTACAAACTCTAAATCCATGGTACTAAGGACTCCAATCTGCACCACCATTTCATATATGGAAGACTTAACTTATATGGCACCTAAATCAACGGTACAAATTTCTGAAATTGTATCGGATGATAGTACCAATAGGGTTGGTGAGAATGGTAGATCATCAGGCCAATCTAAACCAGGAAACAAGGCTCCTCCTAAACTATCTCGGAAAGACAAAGGGAAGAACAAAGTGGTCACCCCTGAGTCTGAAGTTGCGAGTTCATCTCGTACCAATGTGAATGTTCCTAAGAAAAACAGACGTTTTCGAAAACGAAAGAATGCTACTAAACCAAAGGAACAATCACACAACTTCACTCCGAAGAAAAACCCTTCACATAATCATTCTCCAAATGTCAAAGGTACTAACCGTGGTTCTCAAAATGTGACAGATCAATATATGAGAAAAGGTAGGCGTAAGAACAAGGAGAGTGGATCAAAAGAAGGCAGTCGTCCGAAGCCATTTGCACATAAGCCTAGTTTTATGCAAAACAATTTTTCCAATTTTGTATATCATAGAACTAATAGGCATGTACCACGAACTCCATTTCAATGTTATGAATGTGAACATATAGTTTATGGATGTCATAGCAATTTCCGTTGTCAAAATCAATTTAGATTTGGGTACTGTGCAAATGCTTTCGTGAATGATTACTTTGTTCCTAACTATCATGGATTCTACAATCGTGGGCATCATCATACTCATAACAAGAGACCTAATCCAAAACCCAAACAAAAATCTCCACCTAAGGGCAAACAGGAACATGTATCCAAACCTGCTAATCCTAATCAGAAAGGACCCAATACCAAATGGGTACCTAAAAATGTTTCTCCGTGATTTTGCAGGACGGTCATGTGTGGTACATGGATTCAGGGTGTTCCAAGCACATGACCGGAAGGAAGGAACTTCTCGCTAACTTCAAACAAAAATATGGCGGGAACGTTCGGTTTGGGAATAAGCTTTCAGCACCAATAATGGGATATGGTGATATTCCTTCATCATAAAATCACCATCAATAAAGTAGCCTATGTGGAAGGCTTGAGTCACAACCTGCTCAGCATTGGAAAGTTCTGTGACAAGCAACTTGAGGTCAACTTTCGGGAAACAAGATGCTGTGTCAGGACATATGATGGACAGGAACTCATTGAGGGTACTCGCAGGTCGAATCTCTACACCGTCAATTTCCGAAAACAACGACCATTCACAGAAGTATGTCTCCTCTCAAAAGCAACCTTCAATCAGAACGTGTTGTGGCACCGGAGACTATCACACCTGAATTATGCTACAATTAATCAACTAGCTAAGACAGGATTGGTGACTGGTCTCCCCTCCTTGAGGTTCACCAAGGAACAATTGTGCTCAGCATGTGAGATGGGGAAGATCAAGAAATCTTCGCACAAGCTGAAAGTGGAACACAACACCTCCAAACCACTTCAGCTTCTCCATATGGACTTGTGCGGACCAATGCGTGTACAAAGCATCAACGGGAGGAAGTATGTACTGGTAATTGTGGATGACTTCTCAAGGTATACTTGGGTGAACTTTCTCAGAAGTAAGGATGGTGCTTCAGACATCATCATTTCTTTCATCAGGAATGTGCAGGTCAGACTACAACTTCCTGTTCAAGTGATTCGCACCGACAATGGCACTGAATTCAAGAATCGCAAGCTTGACTCGTTTCTTGATTCTGTCGGCATCACTCACACCTTTTCGGCTGCCAGAACACCTCAACAAAATGGTGTTGTTGAGAGAAAGAACCGTACCCTAGTGGAAGCTGCACGCACCATGTTGACATTCTCCAAGCTTCCGCTACACTTCTGGGCTGAAGCCGTTGCATCTGCCTGTTTCACCCAAAACCGGTCTCTCATTACCAAAAGGTTCATGAAGACTCCGTATGAACTGGTGTACAATCGACCTCCCAGCATCAAATTCTTCAGAGTTTTCGGATGTGAATGCTATGTGAAAAATGATAAAGACAATCTCGACAAGTTCAGTCCAAAGGGTGATGAGGGTATTTTCATTGGGTATGCCATGGACTCTCCGTCCTACCGCGTGTTCAACAAGAAAACAAGACGTGTGGTTGAGAGCACAAATGTGGATTTTGAAGAAGGCATTGAAGAAGACTCTACACCAGCTCCAGTTGCACCAGGAATCTCTGGTGTTCTGGCGTCTGATCAACTTCATGGCAATCCCATGACTTCTTCTTCTTCGGCGAACAAACCATCTTCTTCTAACTCTAATACTTGTGATTTGGATGAATTGTTTGAATTCTTTTATAAAGAATTGCCTGCACCTGCTAATATTGCTCTTCCTGTTCCTGCAGTTGTACAACCAGCACCTCATGTCATGGTCTCTACCACTGACATTTCATCTTCCAACCTCCAAGGAACTTCATCATCAACGTCTGCTTCAGCATCACCAAGTTCCAGAGTATCTCCTGCACCTGTTGAGGGGGAACCTTTTCACACCTTCCAGCAGGCCCCGGTGGTGAATGTTCCAAGTCCTCAGAGTGGTGCTTCCTCCACAATGCCTACTACAAGTCAACATCAAGGCATTCCTTCACCTGCTCCACAAGTGGCAGGTCCCAATACAAGCACCACTCCACCTGCTCGACAAGTGGCAGGTCCCAGTACCACCACTCCACCTGCTCCACAAGTGGCAGGTCCCAGTACCACTACTCACCCTGCTCCACAAGTGGCAGGTCCCAGTACAACCACTCAACCTGCTCCACAAGCTGCTGGCCCTTCACTTGTGTCTTCAGACACACCAGCAGCTCCTGGTCCCATTGTGGTACAATCTCAAGTGCCACCTACTGTTACCACTCTAGCTACGACCAGACGTGAACCCGAGTTCTATATTGATCTGAGGATAGAACCTTTACCCCCTCCAACCTTACCCCATACAACCAAGTGGACGCGAGCTCATCACTCCAACAAGTGATTGGCAGCAAGTCTGCACCAGTCAAGACAAGGTCTGCAACTCAAAATGAGTGCCTATTTGCAGCTTTCTTGTCAAGACATGAACCCTCGAACGTGACGGAAGCCCTTGATATCTCTGACTGGGTGACTGCCATGCAAGAGGAGTTAAATCAATTTGAACGCCTGGGTGTCTGGAGACTTGTACCTAGACCAAAGAACAAGACAATCATCGATCTAAAGTGGATCTTCAAGAACAAGAAGGATGAAGATGGGATTGTAACCAGAAACAAAGCTCGTCTAGTAGCCAAGGGATTCAAGCAACAAGCGGGAGTTGATTATGATGAGACATTCGCACCGGTGGCCAGAATTGAAGCCATTCGGATCTTCTTAGCCTATGCCGCTCACAAGAACTTCACTGTCTACCAGATGGACGTGAAAACAGCCTTTCTCAACGGCGAACTTAAAGAAGAAGTGTATGTCACTCAACCTGAAGGTTTTGTTGATCGTACCAAGCCTAATCATGTCTACATCCTAGACAAGGCTCTTTACGGGTTGAAGCAAGCTCCCCGTGCCTGGTATGATCATCTCTCCAATGCGCTACTAGATAATGGTTTCTACAAAGGTAAAATCGATCCTACTCTTTTCATCAAAACCGAAGGTGATGATATCTTGTTAGTTCAAATTTATGTCGATGATATCATATTCGGTTCTACTAACTCAGATATGTGCACTTGGTTCAGTGATCTCATGACCACCAGGTTTGAGATGAGTATGCTCCGGGAGTTGTCCTTCTTTTTGGGACTTCAAGTTATACAAAAACCTGATGGCATTTTGATTAATCAATCGAAATACATCGGTGATCTCTTAAAACGTTTTCACATGGCCACTTCTTCGGTTGCTAAAACTCCTATGGCCTCGGGCACTTTGATCGGTGCTGACCCAAAAGGGAAGCCTGTCGATCAAAAGACTTATAGAGCCATCATTGGTTCTTTGTTATATCTGACTGCTAGTAGGCCGGATATTATGTTTGCTACTTGTTTTTGTGCTCGTTTTCAGGCAAACCCAAAGGAATCACACATGATGGCAGTCAAACGCATCCTCCGGTACCTGAAAGGCACACCCAACCGTGGGTTGTGGTACCCAAAGGAGTCTGGATTTGAGCTCGTCGCGTTTTCGGATGCGGACCATGGGGGTTGTCAACTGGACCGGAAAAGTACTTCAGGCCATGTCCAGTTCCTGGGTGATAAGTTAGTCAGCTGGGGTTCAAAGAAACAACACTGTGTTTCTACATCCACGGCTGAGGCGGAGTATGTCGCTGCTGCCAGCTGCTGCTCCCAAGTGTTGTGGATGCGGACCCAGCTCCGAGACTATGGCTACAATTTCAATCACATACCCATCTACTGCGACTCCAAAAGCGCCATAGCCATTACATGCAATCCAGTCCAACACACTCGCACTAAGCATATCAATATCAGGTATCACTTCATCAAGGACCATGTGGAGCGAGGTACGATTGAACTTTATTTTGTCAATACCGAGTATCAACTTGCGGATCTCTTCACCAAGCCTTTGGATGAGAAACGGTTTAATTTCCTAATCTCCAAGCTTGGCATGTTTGATCCTCAAGAGTGATCATCTATCAAATACTCAGTCCTTCAGAACCATGACCCAGTGTTCAGACCAATGGTTGACCACTGTGTCATCGTTGTCTTGGACTAAGCTCTTGTTAGATTAGGTGTTGTTTCTTTTAATTTCTTCTGTATCTGCTTTTCATGGTCTTGTGAGTTTTACTATTTTCTCCTTAAGTGTGCATCAGTCAATGGGGAACGTTCCCTCCCCATGCCTGTTCCGAGGGGGAACGTTGTCTGCCTCCGCCTGATCAGAAGGGGAACAGGTAAGCACCCCAGGTAAGTTTTCTATTCTCTATATATATAGATATAATTTTCATTTCATCTATTCCAAAAAAAAAAAAAAAAAAATCAGCCTTCTTTTTACTTCTTTTTGTCTTTTACCCTCATTCATCATCTCTAACCTCATCTTCTCCATATTTTCCCCAAACTTTTTTTCTTCAAATCTTCCAAACACTCATAGATTTCATCATTCACTTGTTTTTTCAAGGTAAAACCTAGCACTTTCCATCAAATTCGAGTCATCTTATTGCATATCTCATTCATCTAGACTATAGTTTGAAACCCATTTCTTGAAAAATTTCAAGGGTTTTTCCAAAAACCCCAATCTCAAAATTTTTGGATTTTGAGAGATTTGGGTTGGTTTTTGTGCTAAGTGTGCTCATTAAAGTTGTAAATCGAATCTGGAGCTTTCATTTTATATATCTTTTATGTGATTTGGTGAAACTTTGTATTTGAGTGAGTGTCCACCATTGTTAGTGTTCTTGAAGGATTCATAATGTTCTTCAAGAATTTTTAAGCAAACCACCTTTTTGATCCAAAAATTTATGTGTCTATGTGGTTATAGTGTTTGTGAGACCTGATCTGTTTTTAACCCAAGTTCACTATTTTTACCACCTATTTTTACCTCTCATTAATTTCTTTTACCTTTTTATTTTTCTTTTATTTTGTGTTTTTATTATTATCATTTTTATTTTCTTTATTTTTTGTCCATTTTTTGATCATCCATCACTTTGTCATCCACATCCTGACCGGAGAAGAATCCGGCGACCGGATCTCGCCGGAACCGGACCTCGCCGGAACCGGACCGGAGATGTCGCCGGAACCGAATCTTTCAAGTTGTCTATCCAAAATCGTAAATTAATCCAAAGTCTTTTCGTCCCGGACCGGATGTTTTTCCGGCGACCGGACCTCGCCGGAACCGGATGTTGCCGGAACCGGATGTCGCCGGAGCCGGACCGGAGGTCAAACCGAAATTTCACCCAAGTATCCTTCTTCCCGGAACCGGACCGGAGACCTCGCCGGAACCGGAACTCGCCGGAACCGGACCTCGCCGGAACCGGATCGGAAAATGCCTTGTTCGTTTTTTTTTAGAAAGAAAGTGAGATGAAGAGTGTAACCAGACCGGATGTCGCCGGAACCGGACGTCGCCGGAACCGGACGTCGCCGGAACCGGACGTCGCCGGAACCGGATGTCTACCTTAAATCAAAAAGGGGAGATGAAGAGTTTGCAACCGGAATAGACTAGCTTCCAAGTTAGAACCGTGTGTGTGTAGGCTTGACCGGAACCGGACCTCGCCGGAACCGGGTGTCACCGGAACCGGACTTCGCCGGAACCGGGTCTCACCGTCAACCGAACCATAGCTCTCTTTCTTGACCAGAACTCGTGTTTGTGTACCCTCAGACCGAACCACCACCGGCGACCGGACCGGACGGTGGCCGGCGACCGGTGGTTGTGTGTGACGCCAAACCTTGAACCGAACCAGATCTCTTACCGGCGACCGAAGATTGCTTGTGGACCGGAGTTACGGGGTGACCGGAGAATACCTCTTCTTGCTCTCGTTTTTTTGTGTGTTGTTTGTGCACATCAGATCTGAAATGTAACAAGGAGAGGAAAGTTTTTTCTTCACTTGTTTGAATTTTATATTGTTTGTGTTGAATTCAGATCGGTAAGCAGAAAACGATAAGAAACCCTCGTAAAACGCGTTTTTCAGCTATAACACGCTTCCTACACGACTGTCACGCGTCCCCACACAGCCACGCGCCGATCACGCGCTCTGCACACGCACCCACGCGCGTCCACGCGCTTGGCACGCGCCTCCAGACGCGTTCCTACGCGCTTTCACGCGCTCTCTGCTGTCCTTTGCGCCAGCTGTCGTCCGGTGATTTGTTTCTCTCTCCAGCTGTCACTAATCACACACACGCTTTCTCATAAGAGACACACACACTCCACACAAAAGACACACGCACACACACGGTTCACACACTCTCAGCACACGCTGCCACACGCAAGGCACACGCCTTCCCTCTCACACCACTCACACGTCATCGCCACATGGCCTCCACGTCAGCCCACGTCAGCGCCACGTGGCCTCAGCTGACTTTCCTTTTTTTTTTCTTTCTTTGCTGACCAAGTTGACCATCCTTGAGTTCGTTTTTTTTTATTCTTTTTTCTTTCATTTAGAGTTCTTTTTTTTATGTTTTCTTTTAATTTTATTTTCTTCTTCTTTATTTTTTTTATCATGAATTGTGTTTTTACTCTAGTATTTTTTTTGATCAAGTTTTCCTCAATTTTTTTTTGGGTTTATTTTTATTAGTTTTTTTTTAACTAAAGGTGAACTTGAATTGCTCGTTTCTGAATTTCGTGGATATGAGTATTTGTGAAATTGCTCCGGGTTCTTGTATGCATGCCTGATTGTTATTGACATATTTTTCATGGCTTAATTGATTGATCATGTCTTACATGTGCTTGAATATCTCTTATGCATGTTCCATTGGTCTTAATTGTTAAAATTGATTACTTGGTTCACCATGTCATCACACCACCTCATCCGAATTATCCTAAGTGTTCATCATCATGTCTCGGGTTGGTAAGATCCTTTGAATTGAGCATCTTCCATACTTGAGAAAAATTCACACTCAATGTGTTGTGTTATTCTGTACCAAATCTTTTGATTTAGTACACAATAACACATCTCAATGATGTGTGCCCTATATCTCAAACCTTGCCTTTACCTCATTAGTAACCTCTTCGTTTTCAGGTACAATGGTGAATCCGAGCTCTTCAGCTCACCGACAGACTCGTGTCGCTCAACCCCAACCCATTACCTACGATACCCTTTCACCTCAAATGCAGCAAATCTCTGATAGCATATTCCCTCATGCCAATTTCCTTCCTATCAACCAAAATAACCACTACCTAGACCTTGATCACTTTCAAACCTCACACCCAATCATCATAGAAATCCTTCGAAACCACCCTCTTACCCCACTTCTCACCCGTCGTGTTGAGATCCCGGAAGTCTATATACAACAATTCTATGCCTCGATGCAATTTATTCCGCGAACCTCTTCCCAACCTGAGCACTTCAGATGCAAGGTTGACGGCTTTAAGTACAAACTCACCCGAGACCGATTCTGTCGCATCCTCCAAGTACCTGTTAAAACCCCTGAGGCAGCGCACTTGTCTGAAGATGAAATTTTCCAGACCATCTATGCCCTCGGATATGAGGAAGACCTTCCCACTCTTGGTGCGTTCAAACGCAAATCTATCGCCGGTGCCTGGTCCACTCTATTTGCCATTCTCAACAAGTGTCTTTCCTCACGCACCAGAGGAACAGATCAATGCGGCAAAGAGTTAAAGCAAGTCTTTCTTGGTTGTGCCACCAACAACCCCGACACCGATTATCAGTATTTTCTTTGGGAGGAGTTTTCATCCGTGATCAAAGACAAGACAGGAACCAAGGCCAGAAAGTTCCTTCCGTATCCACGATTCTTGGCACTTATCATCTCCCATATCATAGACAAGCACTGTAGTATTCCACGGAAGGGGCTTCCTTTATTTCCTACATGGCCGATGTCAAAACTGGTTGATAACACTGATCATCAACAGATTGTTCCTATGCAGATTCCTCAAGAATTACTTGATGCACTTGATCATCGTTCACCGATTGTGAGAGCTTACTTAGATTCACTTCCTCTACCAGGACCTCCAGAGCCGGAGGCTGGCACCCCGGAGGAATCCCTTAGTCAAGAAAGTGAGGGTTCTGAGAGTGGTCATTCATCTGGGGGTGATGACCAAGGGCGTGAGGATGAGGAGTCGGGGGGAGATGACGGGGGTAACTTAGGCGGTGACGATGATCAGACCGGAGCAGGCCCTTCTCGCTTCTCTCTACCTGTACTGGCCAACAGAACACCTTTCTCTTTGGTGGAATATTATTCTGAGTCTGAATACTCCGGTGATGTTGAAATAAGGTTTGAGGGAGACAAAACAGTCGAAGATAGTTATGATAGTGAGCTGAGCGAGGGAAGTGAAAGAAATGATGAGTGGGAGTCTGGACCAAAGGTTTTAACCGGTCCTCGCCTATCCTTAGGTAGACGCTGGGCAGCCACATCTGCTACCCGTACACATGTGTTGAGTACGGGTATTGAAGAAGACACCTCCCACCCAGAGGTGCAATTGCACGCCCCACCTATCCACTCATCCATCTCTCAAAAGGTGGGTGTTTCATTCCACGGGGACAAAGCACAACGGCTATCAAGCCCTCACTTGGAGGGTGATGATATTGAAACAGGAGGATCCCTGCCCCGATCCCCACCTTCACTTCATGTGCACCAGAGTCTAGTGCCCGATACACATCTAGGTACACATACTGCCAGTCTGTGTGACGCAGTCTCAGCTCCACCTGTCACGATTCTAAGTGACGTGACCGGAACCCCGAGAGTGGTGCCCACGAAGGGCATTTCACGAGGACCGGAGGGAAGACCTACCACGGCTATCATCACGCCAACCGTGAAAGTAGGCCACACCGTTGATTCAGCGGTTGTGCAAACGGGTACTCTATGTGAGCCCGGTGTTACTTACTCGGCATTTGTTGTCAGGGATATGATGGACAGCGCCCTAAAGGCTGTCCGTGAGGAGTTTGATGCGAAATTTGCGGCACTTGAAGCCCGGATAAAGGGCAAAGGGAAGGTGACTGAGCCTGTACGCGATCCAACACCACCTCCCCGATCACCAACACCACCTCCGAGATCCACCGCTCCCGTTTCCTCTTCTGATGAGTTACGGGATCTTCTTATGGCATCATTACTATCCAGGAGTGATCTTTCTGAACATGAGGTCAATCTTCTGGGATACTTGAAGCGGTTCTCTGATCCATCACTTCCCGCGAGCCATCCCGAACCGACTACCTCCTCTTCTCAAGAGGTAGTCTTATCTATCCAGAGGCTCGAAGGGAAGCTTGATGCCCTGAAGAAGGAGGAATTAGCTGAGATCAAGGGCTCCATTTCAGACATGCAGACTCAGATCCGAGCCCTTGAGACTTCGTGCCGTGCATCAGCCGAGCCACCTAAGCGCAGACACGACGACCGAGATGACCCCGATCGCCGTGAGGGGGAAATCCATAAGAAGGCTCGGCTTGGCTCTTCAGTTCTGACAGGCACTTCTTCCGGCGCCGCTCCTTCTGGTACTCATATGGGGACCGGTGCCGATGTATCTCATTCTCAGCCTGATCAGAACCCGACGGCAGATTCAGCGGAGGGTCGAGAGGTTGCTTTTTGTGTCAACCCGAAAATCTCTCACCCTGTCCGCATAGCCGCTTCGGATGATGTTCCTTCTGATGATTATGAGTCATGCATGGAGAGCTACAGTTCTGACTCTCCTCTTCTGGTACCATGTCAGTCGCCTCCACATCAGTCGCTTCCTGGTATGGAGATGTATAGTTCTGACTCTTCTTCACCACCTATGTCTCCACACTCTTCATATGGTACGCCTTCACCACGCCGGTCTCCTCCTCCTCTGACGCCGTCTCCTACATACAGAGGTCCTCAACTAAGGGTACTTCCTCACCCTCCATCTCCAGTTCAGGATGATTCACCTTCTCGCACTCTCTCTCCACCAGTCAAAGCTTCTCGTCGTGGTCCGAACAACCCTGTGACACATAGCCCTCAGCGACCGATTCATGGTCAATGGAGGCAGCCTTCAGTATCACCTCCCAAAGTGATCTATACCAAGGAGAAGGGTGCACTCTCAAATCGCAGAAAGTACGTGGAGCCGCTCAAATCAGTCAAGTGGGATAGAGAAAGAAGGCGTGGCAGTTATCTTGAGGACACTCATAGATCTATCTTCACTGACAAGGTGGAGATCGTGCCTCTGGAGAAGTACTACAACATCACCGATCTGCCACCTCAAAAGCAGAACAAGTATCTCTACTGGATGGATACCCAAGCCAAACCCAAAGCAAGCGTGTTCTTCTATGACAACCCGATCATCCGAGTCAGTGATGTTTCATCCGTATGTTTCCAGAGCTTATGGTTCTCAGTCTTCTCTGTCATTCGAAAGAAAAATGGGGAGTTCATGTTCACCGAAGCTGATTTCGACAATGTGCATCTTGATGACATTGACACATTGTACACTGACTTGAAGACGCTTACAACCCGACCTAAGGAGACATTCAAGGGACTGGAAGCTGTTAAGCGTTTTATCGAGAGGAACCGGAAGCACTCAGAGGTTCATGACTTTCAGATTGGGTTAGAGAGTCATCAGAGCACGATCAACCTCACCCCGCCAAACCAAGACCTCCCGAACATCGATCGCTATTCTCTTTACCAAGTCCTCGAGAAACCAACTCTTGGGGTAGTGTACCAGAACCAGAAGGAAGAGAAGAAGTTCATGCGATGCGATGAGACTCACAAGTACAGTGACGGGACGCTCCACATCATCAACAAGGGGTTGGCCACTGAGAAGAAGAGGCTTGAGCTTGAAGTGTTGAAGACCAAGCACTGGATAAATCCCTCTATTCTGATCGATGAGGTTTTCCAGATCATCGAGCATCGTCTAGAACATCGCATCATTCTACGACGCTTCGAATCATACTGTGGTCTTCGGAAGATAGAGGGACCAGTCAAGAAAGTTGAGGAGAGACCGCCGCCAACATCATCACGAAGAAGAGACGGATCATCAAAGAACCACAAAGAGACTGAAGGATCAAAGAGGAAATCATCAAGTCATCAGAAGCAACGAAATTGACACAAAGGGGGAAATTGTTAGGAATATTTGTTAGTTGTGTCAATTTTGTAATTTGTTAAACTTAGTTGTCATTTATGTAATTTTCATTTAAAAGGCCCAATTGTTTTAGCCCATTTATCTCTTAAAAGCCTAGCCCATAGAGTTAGTATAAATAGGAGTCTTTTACCTCATTTGTATTTTCTTTTCTACCTTGGTTCTTACATCATTGAATGGAATGCAATCACTTTTAGATCTTTGTACTTAACATATATATCATATACAAATCTAAGTGTTCTTGATTGTTTGATTGATTTGGCACCCACAGGAACTAAGTTAGAAAAATGAAAAACCATATATTTCTATACTAAAAAATGGTATTTTTTTTATTTAAGTGGGGGCCTGTGCCCCCATGTGTTAACACCTATGTCCGCCCCTGGTTTCCGGCAACGACGGTGGTCTCCGGTGGCGGTTTCTAGCAACGACAGTGGTTTCCGGCGGCGGTTTTCCGGTGGAGGTGACCTGCTCAGCAGGTTACAAGTCACTCAATACACACAATAACAGAAAAATTAAAGTTTGATACATCAAAAAGCATTTTTGAAAGATTGATATACACAATAACATTTCGGGTATAGTTTGATACATTTTGGAGTATTTTCCCCAAGAAAAAAAGCCCAAAGTTTTGTGGGCATGAGTCTTTTGTGGAATTCTAGATTGACCAGATTTATCAATTGTTGGATTTTTTGATTTGAGAAGTATCCCTGAAATCTGGAATCATTAATCTGATTTTTGAGTTGTTAACTAATATTAAGAATACGTAATAATACTTGATTAGAAAGCTTAATAGGGTCCATGAAATATTTTGGTACATGTTTGGGCCTAGGCACAATCCAAAAGCTCTAAACTAAAAATAGTCTGACAAACCCAATCTATATTATATTTATATATTAAAAGAAAGTTTTAGCTGACATCATCAATACGAAATTGAGCCATTTGATTGGCCAATTAATTAAAATACAACAATTGATGATGTCATCATGTATATGATTTTTTTTTCAATTTTTAATACCATATTAATAGCTATAAATTCAATTTTTTGTAACTACATATATGGAAAAATTATTTTCCAAAATTCACTTACCAAAAATTTCTCATTAATTTATTAATTTTCTTTTTATAATTTACATTTTGTATCCATAGAATTATTTGATTAAATTAATTTTTACCCCTTAATTTTTCATTTTTCATTTTACATTCTTATCATATTAACGTAAATAATATATATGAATTGAAACCATTTAAGTTTTTTGGTTTTATTTTCTATAAATTACACTATTATAATCGTCTCGACGATACCTTCAAAATGAGTATAATATTGAATATTTTTTAAATTATTTATATTATTAAATATTAAAAATAGATATAAATTAACTTGTTTACATTTTATTACAATTCTATTGTTGATATTTTTGAAACTTAAAGATTCCTATTTTTAATCTAACAATTTTTATAGACTATTTATAAATAATGAAAATATATTTTATTTAAAATCATGTTGTTGACATTCTTGAAATTAAAGATTTCATTCTTTTAGATGTTTGTTGGAAGATCTCCTAATCAAGGTAAATGACATTTTACGGAATTCACATTAAATATGATTTTGTAAGAGAATATATAGTGTTTTATATCGGAGAATCGTTTGAAAATTATCGAGTTGAAAAAGGTAATTTTCTTAATTAAAACCTTATTTGGAAAGTCATATTAAATAAATGACACGTGTCAAAAAAGTGGCAAGTGGTCATGGACTCGTTCTCTTCATTTTACGCCCGATTAACTCATTTTACGCCCGATTAACTCGTTTTCTTTTTAGACAGAAACTGGGTGATGTAAAATTGCAATATGAAATATATCATATGGTATGGTGAACACAGAAATAAGATAGACGAACACGCAAACAAGCTCGAAATGGATCGAAGATATAATTATGTTGAAAAACTATATCTCTTAAGTTGTTAAGCAGATCATGTATTAAAAAGTTTCCAATAGCAATTGATAGATATTTTAAATTGAAATACTAAAAGTTGTTTATTGCTTCCCTTTGTAGACATGGAGTAAGACAATGAGCTTCGAGCATCCACCACGACCACCATAGAATTCGCTTCAAATCACGATCAATGATGAAGGCAACGATCAAGTAGAGCATGACAAGCAGAAATGGAAGCAAGGGCGTCCAACAACAACCGATGCATGAAGGTGAATATGGTGGAAACGAGTATGATGAAGAGGAGGGTGAAGATTACGACGAGAATGATCAATCCGATGATAGGGGAGATCCATAGAACGGCTGATAATGAAGGGTGATAAAGAGAGGCCTAAACTAGCAGAGGGTTTCTATGAGATTGAAGTCGTGCGAACGAATAGGATTCAAAAGGTTTATGATAGTAATTTCTTTGTATTTTAATTGCTTCATTGAGATTAAAAACACAAGGAATTACTATAACAAACGTTCTAAATTCTAGACCTTTGCCTGACTTCTATCTCATAGCGACCCTCTGCTAGCTTTCGTCACTCTTCGCCACTTTTGATTTCACATCATCAGCCCTACCACGGATTTCCCCATCACAGGGATGATCATCCTCCTCGCGATATTCGCCCTCCTCTTTGTCATACTCATTTCAACTGTTATCACTGTCATTCATCTGTTTTTGTTGCCCTTGTTTGCACTTCCTTTGCATATCGTTCTCTCCATGATCGTTCCTCTGATCATTGATGGCGTTTGAAGGAATTTTGTGATGGTGGTGGTGGAAGCTCATAGCTCATAGTCTTCCTTCTAGCTTTGTCCTTCAATGGATTTGTATGGATAAATATGAGAATGGGTTTATTCTTTCTTCCTAGAGTGACATCTATTTATAGATCTTGCAATATACAATATAATAAATGTCCTACATAAATAGAATATTAAATTCATTATATTAGCATGTATATATTATGAATATCTATTATATTAGTATAATAATTATGAATAAGTATTAAATAAATAAATTAATACGATATTTTTAAATATATATATATATGTATGTATGTGACCAGGGATGTATAGTAAACCACTCCCAGATGAAGTATCAACGGAAGAAACAGTGGTGGATATTTTAAGTAAACATGTTACATTGAAAGAATAAATAATATTGAAACATGTTATATGTAAATTGGTTTTTTAAAAACAAATTTTGCATATTGAAACCTGACGAATTTAAGGATTCCATCCCAATTGAAACTCCTAGACGAATCAAACTTTTTATTGTCATTCACCATAGAAGTCATTGCTTTTGTTGAGAATTCAGCTAACTGATGTGTAAGTCTTTTTATCTCACATTGAAAGAACTCCTTCTGTTTTTCAACATCTGTTTCTACAATAGGTTCTTTCTTATGTGCAACAAACATTTGTTCTAAAGCTTTCTTTTCACTTTTCAAGACTTGTTCTTTCTTTTTGAATTGATTCCTTTCATCAGATATCTGATTTTGCAAGGCAACAATCTGGTTTCGAAGTTCTAAAGATTTCTCTTCAGAAGATTTACGCACCAATTGAAATTGTTGTCTCTCTAAATCCATCTTAATTGCTAAATCAGAAATCTTGGAGGAAAGATCAAGAATGTTTTCTTCAAAAACTTTTATTTCTTTCTCAAAACTATTTCTTTCAAGAATAAGAAGTTGCTCAAAATCTGAAATTTGAGTTGAAAGTTGAGCATTTCTTAACTCAAGTGACTTTACTATAGAAACAGCTTCAGACTCAACAAACTTTTTAGCTGAACACACGCAACATATAGAATGGTTGAAAGTTGAAGTGCATTCTCAGATTTTACACTATCTTCTGAAGCAGGTGAAGCACAAACAAATGAAGTTTCAGAAGTATTTGAATTCTTATGAACAGAGGAACTTGAAATTGAAAATTTCTGCAATTCTCCTTTTAATTTGTAAACTTGTTTATGAAGATCAGAAATTTTACAAAGCATTTGATCTTTTTCAGAAGAATTCATTCTTCTTTCATCATCAAGATCTTTAAGAGTCTTATAATATCGAAATTCGTAAAATTTACTGTTATCAACCGGAGAATCATCAGATTTGAACTGTTTAAATTCCTCATCAGATAATGAAATTTCCCTTCTACTATAACTGTCATTCAGACGTTCGTAGTTGAAAGGAATTTGAACATTATCTTTTTGCTTTCTACGTTTATCATGTTCAGCTTCAACTTCCTCAGAGGATCTTGTAAAACGCATTCTATACTTCTTGTCCAGATTAAAATAGATAGTATCATAAAGTGTAGGAACAAATCTGATTGCACGTTTCAAGTAATGAGGATTTTCAAATCCCAAACCTTCTCTAACATTATAAGCTTTGAACTCTTTTGGTTTATTTAGAAAAATTGTTTGATCAGTCTGTCCTCGTTTTAAAAGCATGGTTTCAACCTTTTTAATATGCCCAAGTAAAACTTCTTTTTCCTCAGAAAGTGCAGAAAATTTTGTGTGAATGTCATTATACTCCTTTTCCTTAATAGAAAGTTTATCTGAAATTTCAGACAATTTAGCTTTTTGCTTATTATCAGAAATGACAGATTGTTCCAAGAACTTTTCATTTTCTTTCATCAGATATTGCACAAGATGTTCATTTTGAGCATTCTTGTCGGAAAGCTCAACTATTAAAGCATCATTCTGTTTAGAACGAGCTTCCCATTTATCTGTGAGCAATATCTGAGCCTTTAACTTCTTGTTAAGATTTTCCATGTTTGTATTTAAAGACTTGATGTAAGCTTCAAATTCGACATGAGGATTAAGACGTACCTCAGATTCATCCTCAGAAGAATGATCGTCTGGATTTTCCATCAAGCAAAGTTGATTTTTAGATGAAGAATCACCATCCTCTGAATCTGAGCCTATCACCACATCCTCGGTCTCGTCATCACCTTCAGAACCATCAGACACATTAATAACCTCTATCGCTTCATCATCTGAACTTAAAATATATTAAGAGCGGAAGCTTGTCCCAAATTACATCCAAGTCCAACAAAGTTTAAAACTTAAAATATATATATATATTTTTAAATATATACTTGGATTTAATTTTTAAAATATACATATATATCTAGTTACTTACCCGTATATTATACGGACATTTGAAACATGTTATTTTAATTTTTAATAAGAATAGACATTTACATGACAATTGTCATTACCAATTAAATACTTATGTAAATTATATGTTATACGACAATTGCCATTATAATTGCTTATTACAATAGATATTTTAGTTATCTAATAGCTATTAAAATTTTAAAAATTGTAAATTTATTATTCTTTTGTCAAAAGATTTGAATTTCGTAAATGATTTTAAAACTGGAAGGATTCAGAAATAAAATATGTGTAGTGTAACATCCCATTCTCCATTTTTCGTTACTTTGACGTTGGAATTGAGTAAGTTAATGCGAGGGTCTTTTATGTTAATTGTCGGGACTTCAGGGGCTACGTGGTAAGTTGAAAAATCAGGGATTTTATGGGTCAAAACTCCATTTTCTCATCATTTGATCAAGAAACCGTTTCTGGAGCAAGAGAAGAGAGAAAAAGGAAGTTTTTAGAATTTCGTCAGATTTGCGCAGTCGTAGGAGAACGACCCGTTCTCCTTCGTTAACCGTTGGATCGTCGTGAAATTTGGACAGTAGATTCACGACTCATCAATCTACATTCTGACCGGAGGGATTTGCGATCGGAGTTTCCAGTAGAGAGCAGCAGTCGGCCGAAGTGGACTGATTTTTCAGGAAGCGAATTCGGTATTTTGGGGTTTTAAGAGGTGTGTGAGCGAGCGATTCTCGAAGGCAAACGACGAAGAATCAAGTGTGGTCTATTAATCAATCGTAAGGTATGACTCTAAACCCCTTTAGTTGTTGGGATTGTGTTGGTTACGTTGAGATGAGTTAGGGTTAGGGTTTGGATGGAATTGGTGATCGATTGATCATCAATTGTTGTAATTGATTGTTGTTAGGTGTTATAGAAGCATTCTAATGCTTGGTATGGATGTATAAACTTAATGTGGTATAGACTTGTTTACGAAGTGTATGGTCGAGTTTGGGGTTGTGGGTGAAAACCCCGACTGCAGTCCCAATTCGCGACTTGGGAAACGGTGCTGCGGATAACCGCGGGTAACCGGCGGGTAGCCACCCGCGGCCAACCCGCCGATACCCCTGACTTTGATTTTGGGTTTTCCGAAACGGGTCCAGATGGGGTTCTTTAGCCTAAGTACCCCTAAGGGTTTGTGAAACATGAGGTTTCATGAAGTTTAGTGGAAAATTGGATAAGGGTAGATGTGTCATTTCACGGTTGTAAGTCGGGTATGAGTTATATGTCCATTTTGGAACTATGTTTGATATGTATATGAATGTGTCATGATTAGGTGTTGCGAGTTGAGAATTACTTTGCGAAAGAGCTATTTGTGATCAGCGCTAAGGTGAGTACCTCACTTAACCTTTATTGTTATGTGTACATGGTTATGTTTGCATGTGTGATTATGTGATGTGTTCCTTCGGGGACTTGGGAGAGTACCTATGGTGGTAGTAATACCCCTAGGGAATTTGGAGAGGCCTGGTACCAGTGTCATATGTCATTCCTTGATGGTATTGAGCCATAAGGAAGGTTGGAGATTGTATGTTTATAATTGCTATGTAATGTGATTGTGTTGCATGATGGTAAGTGGTTATGTGTGTGCTCACTAAGCTTTATGCTTACCCCGTTGTTGTTTACTTCTTTTAGTGTCAGGTACTTCCCGGAAGGAAAGGAGAAAGCTACCGTGTGAGGCTCCGGGATAGCGGTTCAGTCAAGATGGTTGGGAGAAAGGCTATGCTATGTTGTCAAATTATTTAATGTTTTTTTTAAACTAAAATTCTATCTTTTTCAGTAAACTTTTACAGTTAAGTTATGAGTTGGATTATGGTTTTAAGTTTTAAACTTTGTTGGACTTGGATGTAATTTGGGACAAGTTTCCGCTCTTAATGTGAATCTTGGTTACTTTCTAGTAAATGAATGTTTTTGAAATTGGGATGTTACATCCAAAATATCATGGACTTGGATGTATAATAAAATATTTTATTTTATTTAAAACTCAATTTTTAAATATATGTATTCTTATTAAAAAATGAGCTTGTTTGCGTGTTCGTCTATCTTATTTCTGTGTTCACATATAATTTTATTTAAAACTCAATTGCTAATATTCTTGAAATTTAAGGATTCCATCTTTTTAATCTAACTATTTTTGTAGATTATTTGTAAATAATTATATTTTATTTTATTTAAAATCCTACAAATCAAAACACTACACATATTTTATTTCTGAATCCCTCCAGTTTTAAAATCATTCACGAAATTCAAATCTTTTGACAAAAGAATAATAAATTTTCAATTTTTAAAATTTTAACAGCTATTAGATAACTAAAATATCTATTGTAATAAGCAATTATAATGGCAATTGTCGTATAACATATAATTTACATAAGTATTTAAATTGTAATGACAATTGTCATGTAAATGTCTATTCTTTTTAAAAATTAAAATAACATGTTTCAAATGCCCGTATAATATACGGGTCATTAACTAATGAATAAAAAGTAATTTAATCAAATAATTTTTCATTTTTCATTTTACATTCTTATCATATTAACGTAAATAATATATATGAATTGAAACCATTTAAGTTTTTTGTTTTTATTTTCTATAAATTACACTATTATAATCGTCTCGACGATACCTTCAAAATGAGTATAATATTGAATATTTTTTAAATTATTTATATTATTAAATATTAAAAATAGATATAAATTAACTTGTTTACATTTTATTACAATTCTATTGTTGATATTTTTGAAACTTAAAGATTCCTATTTTTAATCTAACAATTTTTATAGACTATTTATAAATAATGAAAATATATTTTATTTAAAATCATGTTGTTGACATTCTTGAAATTAAAGATTTCATTCTTTTAATCTTACTAATTTTATAGATTATTTATAAATATTGATTTTTTTTAAAACCCTACAAATCAAAAACACTACATAATATATTCCTGAATCCCTCCCGGTTTACAATTATTCACGAAATCTGAATCTTTTGACAAAAGAATTATAATTTTCAATTTCAGATATTTTAACAACTATTAGATAACTAAAATATTTAATAATAAAGCAAGGGTAATTTCTTTTTTTTTTTTCCATTTAAATCGTTGATTAATTAGAATTATTTTTACTAAATTATTATTTTCTACTTACTCAATTTCAAAAAAAGCTTTAAATAAACGATTGAAAAAAATTAATTTAAATGTTATATATATAATTTCTTAAATGGCTATGATTAAACTAAATCATTAATGTTTCTTTTATCAACTAAGTCATATTAATATTATTAACTAGTTAATGGTCCGTGCAATACACGAACAATTTAAACATATTGTTTTAGTTTCTAATTAGAATTAACATTTGCATTATAAAGTTCACATTTATATCTATTTTTAATATTTAATAATATAAATAAATTTAAAAAATATTCAATATTATACTCATTTTGAAGGTATCGTCGAGATAATTATAATGATGTAATTTATAGAAAAGAAAAACAAAAAACTTAAATGGTTTTAATTCATATATATTTATTTACGTTAATATGACAACGATGTAAAGTGAAAATTGAAAAACTAAGGAATTAAAAATAATTTAATCAAATAACTTTAAGGATAGAAAATGTAAATTATGAAAGGGAAGTTAATAAATTAGTGAGGAATTTTAGGTATGTGAGTTTTGAAAAATAATTTTTCCATATTTGTAGTTACATAAAATGGAATTTATAGGTATTAATATGGTATTTGAAAAAGAAAAAAAATAGATATGCATGATGACATCATCAATTGATGTATTTTAATTAATTGGCCAATAAAATGGCTCAATTTCATATTGATGATGTCAGCTAATACCTTCTTTTAATATATAATATAGATTGGATATTACGTTTGATTTGTGATGAATTATTGGTGAACTTTATAATGCAAATGTTAATTCTTATTAGAAACTAAAACAATATGTTTAAATTGTCCGTGTATTACACGGGCCATTAACTAGTTAAGCATTGAAATAAAACGAAAGCTCATTAAAAAAAAGTTAGATCGATCGCGTACCCTTTTTCAACCCTAACGCCTGGGCCGGTTTGGGCCTATTTTTACTCACTGAAAACGGTCTTGAAAGACCCAATCCGAAGCCTGAAAATAAAATTTACATGTCTAGCACAATGTTCATTCATTGTCATTTAATGGGTCCTAAAATATATAAATTGCAAAGAGACCAAAAATATTGTTATTTGGCTAGGTCTAGAGATAGCACAAAAAAAAAAAACGATTCTCTCGAACTCGATCAAAAGAACCCGAAATCGGTTCTTCGGAAAACCGGTTCCGGCATACCCGGTTCGGGTCTTACCACACCCGGTTTTGGGGACCGGTTCTAAGAATTTTAGCCGGACCGGTTCTCGGGACCCGGTTCTGGACCCGATTTGAAGACCCGATTTATATTTATAAGTTTAATTATTTATAACTGTATTTTATTTAATAAATTAATTATATGGTATCGCTACAAGAAAAAAGAGGGGTTTTCGAGAAGGAACTACACAACAAATGAAATAAGTGTAACTAAATGTAAGCTTTTTCTCCCTAAAACCCTTCCTGAAACCTTTTCCTACCATATCCGTTACATGGGGAAGATTGTTGACGGAAGTAAAAGCTTCTCTAAAACCTTTAGAGAAGATTTTCAAGCTTTTAAATACTTTTCTGAAGATCATTTTTCTTGTAGTGTATAAAAGGGGAAAAACAGTGTTTTTTAGAACCGGTTCAGTTCTTACCCGGAACCGGTTCCACCGGGCAAAGTTTTTGGGTTCGGACCGGTTCGGACCCGACCCCCGGTTCTCACCAGACCCGATTTTCGTTTTAGGCCAAAAAACCGGTTCGGTTCCGACCCGGCTTTTGTGCATCTCTAGCTAGGCCTCATCAGGTTGGGTTCCTATGAAAAGGGTTATAAAGGATCTCCACTAATGGATGCACATTAGAATTAGATGCATCGAGATTCATGAAATCAATTCTTTATCAAACATAATTCATGGGTTTGTGTCTGAGATTAAAAATGATCAATGGTTCATATCTCTTGTTACTCTTCTCATCTTAACTCTTCTCATACCACAACCTTTCTTCATATTTTGTTTGGTTCTTAAGAAAACCATTTTCTATATTTTAGTGAGGTATGTTGCTAAGACTAATATGCTCCTTTTTACCTTGGTCTATGGTTACCCAATTACTTGCTTAATCTAATCAAATCATAACTTAACCTTAGTGACCAACGATTGATTAATTCTATTTAAACTCAATTGATTCGAATTCGTGGTTAGACATGTTGACAAATTTCATAATCTATGCTTCTTTCTAGTCTTTAGTAGTGTAAAAATTAAAGTTTGTAATAGTAGATCTAGAAGCTTTTGTAACAGGAGCTCAACAATTTAATCATGAATTTTTGGACGTCAAAAGAAATATAAAGTTATATTATTTTATAACATAAGAATGCAATTTCTTTTTAAAACTTTATGGAGGCCAGTCCTTCAATGTCTATTACTTTTGACGATGCCTTAACTTTGGCATCCAAATTCATACAATTGTTGTTGCAGTGTTGTGACGAATTGGTTATCGCTCGGGGGTTCATAGCGTCCTAACCGAGTTCGAGCCTTCTCGTGGGCATGTTTGTGGACATTTAAGTGGGGCCATGTTTAGCCCTCAAAATTGCCAGGGATTAGTCGGCCTTTGGCCCGGACACCCTTCCAAAAAAAAAAAATCATACAGATGTTTCTTAATCACAAAAAAAAAAAAAAAAAAAAAAAAAACCTGAATGGTGGATAGGCGGGTTACATCGGCTTCATAATCTAGAGGAGTTGTATTTGAACGCTCCTCTAACCTTATAATGCACAAGAACATTCGGGAGTTCTAGTCAAAGACCTTCCAGCCTAGTGGTAAGGCTTGGGCATGACATAGTCATGAACCCGAGTTCGAGCCCTGGGAGCTGCAGGTTGGCGACATTTAAGCGAGACCATGTTTAGCCTCCAAAATTGCCGAGGATTAGTCGGGTTTTGGCCCGGACACCCTTCCAAACAACAAAAACATTCGGGAGTTCTATTTAGATGCAAAAACAATATTTAATTCAATTTCCGTATATAGATGAATGAGATAGGAAAACAAAAGCAAGTATCTGCCAAAAAAGAATTGAAGGAAGCTGTTAGTTACTAGCAATCAATGAGTATATTGATTGGGTGACACAAAAGTCTCGATGTAAATTCCTATATGATCAACGGCGATCGGAGGACTTGAAGACAAGTAGTCCTTGGCGTTGTTGTTCCCTGGGTCTACTTTGCAAATGCCGTTCTTGGTACACATGAGCCAATTTCCATTCCTCATCAAACACAACGGTCCCAGAAAAGACGAGTCCTGTATTGAACAAATACTATTTACCACTTTCGTCCAACTGCCATCTCCATCCATCCGCCATTCCTCGATGGTCCATGTTCTAGAAGATAAATCTGCTTTAAAAATCGTCAAGTGAATGCAGCCCTTTACAACCATAAACCTCAAAACCCCATCTCGGCAAGTAGTGGGAACCGCTATCTTTGTGAACCTTTTCGTCTTCAAGTCGAGCCTTATAATTACGTATCTTGTCCCGTTATCCACTAAGAAATGGAGTTTTTCATCCGACAAATTATGATGATCACGAGCATAGGGTATGCGTTCAGAGCAATCCAGTTTTGACTCAAGCTTTTTCCATGAGTCGGATTTCAATGAGTATATATAAACATTGCGATCAACGTTTAAATGTAAAATCTTGTAGTCGTCATCGGTACAAGTGTAATACAACCCAAGAGCCCGAAAAAACAGGCTGTAGCATTTTCTATCAACGGGCCTAGGTAATTTTTTATACTCGCCTGTTAACGGATTCCATAATATTATATCAGATAATTCTCCGGTGTTTTTCCATATGCCTATGCATGTGAGTCCATTTACGGAAGACGTTATTGTCGTCGCAGTAGTGCCTCGGAACGGGCAATGACGAGGCGGGGCGATTAAACCATCTTTGCAATCGATGGTCAGGAATTTACGTGGTGGCTTTGATCCTCGAATACAGAAAATAAGTTTTTCATGGCGGTCGACCGTGGTTGCATGGTGGAGCTGCATCTTGGTAAAGATCGGTGTTTTTAGGAAGGACCTCCATTGCTTGCAAACACACTTGAATCGGAGCAAGGATTTGGCCGGCAGCCTTGGTAGTATATGGAATAACAGTATCTCGGGTGGAAGCTCCGGGGCCGGTGTCATCTTTTTACGGCCGGCCATGGTACCAATTAATGTGCTATATATAACAGCCTGTACCAATGATGCATATATTAGAAAAAGCTATGAAACTTTTGTCCCGAAAATAACAAGTCATTCCATTCTAAAACTTATTGACTTATTTAAACTTTTTAGTTATTTTAGTGTTACATAATATATATAAGCAATCCCAAACATGCTCTAAAAACCAACTTATCAACGTGTATTGTGTTGTTCCAGAATCATCATAAGCTAATCCAAACTATATAAAACTTTTACGGAAAAGCATAAGTTGTTGTAAATTAATTGATTTGTTATATGTTGCACAAATTTCTTGACGTTCAACATTGGGTGGAAGACAATAATCGATTGCTTCTCATAAGTTAACCTCAAAGACGATTGGAATCAATATAGCTAGCAATTAAGGATGAAGAATGAAGGCTTAACAATTAATTAAGATGAAAGAACCGAAGCAAATAAACAGAATTAAAAACTTACTTTTTAAGCTGAAATCAAAGGCTTCAACAGAGTGTGGTTAATCCTCTAATTCCCTTTGGGCGTAAATTTGATTTATGGGTTTGTGAATTGTGAAGGTATATATAGGAATCGTTCATATATATATATATATATATATATATATATAGGTGAAAGTTCAATTGCAAACCACTTTTTCATTGTGAACGTGAGGACAAACGAGAGCGCGACACGTGGCAAAAAAAAAATTCTGACACGCGCGACCTTCCCCGCGACCTTAGTGTTATTCATACTGAATAACACTGTTATTCAGTGTTATTCAGTATGAATAACACTAAGGTCGCGCGCTTTTTGGTTAAAGTCGCGCGTGTCCTTTGAAATTTCGGCGACTTTAGTGTTATTCAGACTGAATAACACTAAGTCGCCGAAATTCAGAGTGACACGTGGCGCGCTCTCGTTTGTCCTCACGTTTACAATGAAAAAGTGGTTTGCAATTGAACCCACCCCTATATATATATATATATAATCGTTCATAGGGGTGGGTTCAAATGTGAACCACTTTTTGGTTGTGAACGTGAGGACAACCGAGAGCGCAACACGTGGCGGATGATTAAGCGCCACGTCAGGTCCACGGCGGATGACTAGGCGCGATTCATGGGAGGGCATTGAATTAAAGGGGGGACCACACTCAAAGCCGCATTTATTGACTAGTCTCCGCCACGTGTCGCGCTCTCGGCCGTCCTCACGTTCACAACCAAAAAGTGGTTCACATTTGAACTTTCGTCATCGTTTTCATATATATATATATATATATATATATATATAGACATTTATTATAGAAGGCGTTGAGAGAAGAGCGCTTCCTTCCTGGTAAGCATAGAATGGAGGAGTAGGTCTCCCTCTCCCCACTGCCCCATTTAAAACTCGCATTTTCTTAAATTTTAATATATTATATTACTACATCCATCCCAAAATTATTGTCTAGTTTTGATTTTTGAAAGTTTTTCTTCTTTGCGACTTTGACATTAAATATTTTTGTTTGTGCTATATAATAATTGATGAGATTATATAAATGAAAATACGTTAAAAACACAACTCATTCATATATTTTGCATCAACTATAATATAATATAAATAAAAATATTTAAGGTCAAAGTAAAAAAAAGAAATTTAAAAGTCAAAACTGGATAATAATTTAATGAAGGAGGAAGTATTAATAATATTAATTTTAACATCAATTTTACTATTTTATTTGGAGTTTTGACTCGACGGTCAAATTGTTGATCGTATCTTGTTGGCAGCAACAACAAAAGAAAAGAACAAAACAAAGAAAGAAAAAGGTTTCATTTTGAACAAAACAAAGAAAGAAAGAATGCAGTGGCGGACCCAGGAATTTTCTTGAGCGGGTGCACCTTTAAGTTAGACCAAAAATCTGTAAACCGATGAGTGTCATTGGAGGAAAAAACCGATGCGGTTTGACGTCAAAAAACGTTAATTATATAAATTTCAGGAGTAATACACTTTTATAAATTGAATCGACCTTGACCGTTTGAGTAAACACAAGACTATATCCTATACAGCTATACCCAACGTGTTTTTAGCTGGGTTCACCAAAATTGACTATGCATCTTGTTTCACTTTCTTATGAATCTAAAATATGTAAGAACAATCATCAAATCAATGGCTAAAATGAAATTAGAAAATACAATTGTAACAAGAGTAATAATCATCAAATCAATGACTAAAAAAAGGTTAGTAATAAATAAGAAAATATACAAAATTAATAAGACATTTAATGTGTTAATAAACAGTGGCGGATCCAGAAACTTTTATTATAGGGGGCACATTTAAGGGTGTTAAAAAAATTAAAACCGAATAACCCATTCGAACCAATATGATCTTGCTTTATTCAATTTTTGACTTAAACAATTCACTTCAATCGAATAAATATAACTTGTTCAGTTTGGTTTTCGATTATTTTTTACCGTTTCATATTATTTTAATTAAACTAATAGCATATGAACACATCTAACATTAATAATTTGTGACAAGATTTAACAATTTAGAATCAATTAGAAAAAATCATTAACATATAACAAACAAAATACTAGAAATAAATGACTTTCAAGTAGGTAAAGAATTATAAGATAAAGTTTAGTTAGTTCTTGACTAGTAACTTCTAAAAATTATTGGGGTCCTCTTTGTAATTTTTGGTTCAAAAATATAATTAATCATAAAACTATTGCTTTTAGTGGATAATTTTGGAGGTTTTGTTGGGGGCCTATGCCCCTTACCCATGGCTTTGCATCCGCCACTGTTAATAAATGTTATTTAAAAAGTCACTTAAACTTAAAAATTATTGGAATTTAAAAACTAAAAAAGCATTAACAATTTAGAAATTATTGAAATTTAAAAACTAAAAAAGCATTAACAATTTAGAAATAATTGAAAATTAAAAACTAAAAAAACATTAACAACAATTAATGGGATTCGAACCCACGCCCTTTCCACTTCACAAAAACTTAACAAACCAGCACCTTGCCAATGCACCGTCATCAGCCTTTGTTTTAATTTTAGTTTTAAAAATATTTAAGAGCACTTTAAAAATTAAGCGGGTGCACCTTTAAGACACCTATTTTTTCCTCTTTACGGTAACTAATTGAGCGGGTGCACGGGACCCTCCTCTCGTAATGGTAGATCCGCCCCTGAAAGAATGCCTAAACCTTTTTACACTATTATAAACCTTTTGCAGAATAACAATTTTCACTAACCATAATTTTAACGTATCAAACTTTAAAAAAATTCTATTGTAAGTATCATGTTACATGCTAAACTAGTAACCTATAATTTTATAATTTATAATTTTTTTATTTCCACATCGCTAATTAACAAACTAACTAAATAGATGTAAAAGATGCAATAAACAAACAACTAAACAGCAGCATGTTAAAGCCTCTCTGCTCCATTTAAAATATCATAATCATAAATTATCTCATTAATCATAAATTATTTTCATTAATCATCATAGAATTATCATAATCATAAATTATCTCATTAATCATAAATTATTTTCATTAATCATCATAGAATTACATCGAAATTTGAAGGCCTTGACAAAAACATTTATGATAATCAATTAAGCGAAATTTTTTCATGACTAAAATAATATGTTTGATGTTTGAATGTACAGTAACAACTAGGCAGCAATATAATGAACCCTTCCTCTTTCATTTTTTACAATTGATAATTAGGCCATTCTTAACCGTACCACTCATACCCCTCATACCTGTTGCCACCTCAGCGCCACATCAACTTTACCAACACCTCACCAACACCAAACCATATCATTCTTAACTGTACCCCTCATGCTCTCTCTAAATTAATTGATTTAAAAAAAAGAAAAAAAAAGGTAGAGAGAGAAAGAAGAGAGAGATAGAGAGAAAGGAGAGAGAGGGGGTGGGGGGTGGGGTGGGGTGGCTTCATCTCTCGGCATGGATACACCGATGCAGCAAAACACCGGTTTCATACCGGGTACCCTCGGCAGTGTTGCCGGGGGTACCGGCCGATACCAATCCGCTCTCCCGATGCCATTGCGGATGGCCTTAGTTCTTCAAGATGTGTTGAATGCAAGTTTATAGTTACTCTATTTTAGATTTTAACCCAAAAAACTAGTTGTTACCTGCTAATCTATTAAAAAGGTAATCCCAACAAGGGTGTTAGGTTATGCAGTGGAGTTGAATGAAGAAAACAATAGTGGAACAATATGAGCGAGTTTCAATTGTGTGCTTAGACATAACGAAAGATAGATGGTCAAAAATCACCATGCGCAAGGTCGATTTCATTCATTAAATCATCCAAAGTAATCAATTGATAGAAATTGGTTTCACGGGTCTCACAAAATCGACTTGGTCTTACTAGAACCCATATTTATATATACATATATATAGCTTGTGTATATTAGGGAAACTTTCAAATATATACATATTATAGGGAAAATCTCAAAAATAAAACAAAATTGAGGAACACCCTGATAGCCCTTCTTATAACCTGAGTTAACAATTTGCATTCCTACGACCCTTACAATCAAATCAGGAGCATCCATTAGATTATCAACAGTTACCATTTGATCCGTTGTAACTACCCTTAATTTATAAATACAAAAAAACTGGATGGGGGATAGGCGGGTTACATCGGCTTTATAATCTAGAGGGGTTGTATTTGAACGGTTCGGGAGTTCTATTTAGATGCAAAAACAATATTTAATTCAATTTCCTTATATAAATGAATGAGATAGGTAGGAAAACAAAAGAAAGTATCTACAAAAAATAAATTGAAGGAAGCTACAGTTAGTTAGTAGCGATCAATGAATATATTGATTGGGTGACACTAAAGTCTCGATGTAAATTCCTAGGTGGTACGTGACGATGATGGGAGGAGTTGAAGACAAGTGGCCCTTGGCGTTGTTCCCTGCAGGGTCTACTTTGCAAATGCCGTTGTTGGTACACATGAGCCAATTTCCATTCCTCATCAAATACAACGGTCCCTGAAAAGACGAGTCCTGTATTGAACAAATGTTGTTTACCACTTTCGTCCAATTGCCACCTCCATCCATCCGCCATTCCTCGATGGTCCGTGTTCCAGAAGAAAGATCTGCTTTGAAAATCGTTAGCTGAATGCAACCCTTTCCAACCACAAACCTCAAACACCCATATGGACTAGTAGAGGGAACCGCTATCTTTGTGAACTTCTCCGTCTTGAGGTCGAGCCTTATAATTAAGTATCTTGTCTTGAGCTTCATCAAGAAATGGAGGCTTTCATCCAACAAATCGTGATGATCACCGGCATATGGTATGCGTTCATGGTAGTCCAGTTTTGACTCGAGCTTTCTCCAGGAGTCGGATTTCAACGAGTATATGTAAACGCTGCTATCAGCGTTTATACGTAAAATCTTGTAGTCGTCATCGGTACAGGTGTGATACAACCCAAGCGCGGTAAAAGATGTGCTGTAGCATTTTATATCAACGGGTCTGGATAATGTTTTATACTCGCCCGTTAACGGATTCCATAGTATTAGATCAGAGAATTCTCGAGAGTTTTTCCATATGCCTATGCATGCGAGTCCATTTACGGAAGACGTTACTGTCGAAGCAGCAAAGCCTGGGAACGGGCAACAACGAGGTGGGGCAATTAAACCATCTTCGCAATCGATGGTCAGGAAGTTGCATGGTGACGTGTATCCGATGACACAGAAAACAAGTTTTTCACGGCGGTCGACAGTGGTTGCATGGGGGAGCTGCATCTTGGCAAACAAGGGTGTTGCTAGGAAGGACCTCCATTGCTTGCAAACACACTTGAAACGGAGTAAGGACTTGGCCGGCAGCCTTGGTAGTATATGGAATAATAGTATCTCGGGTGGAAGCTCCGGGGGTGTGATCTTTTTACGGCCGGCCATGGTACCAATTAATGTGCTATATATAACAGCCTGTACCAATGATGAATATTAGAAAAAGCTATGAAACTTTTGTCCCGAAAATAACAAGTCATTCCATTCTAACTTATTGACTTTATCTATATATATAGGGGTGGGTTCAAATGTGAACCACTTTTTGGTTGCGAACGTGAGGACAGCCGAGAACGCGACATTTGGCGGATTACTAGGCTCCACGTCAGATGCACGACGGATGACTAGGCACGATTCATGGGAGGGCATTGAATTAAGAGGGGGGAGGGGGGACCACACTCAAAGCCGCCACATATCGCGCTCTCGATTGTCCTCACGTTCACAACCAAAAAGTGGTTCACATTTGAACTTTCCTTATATCGCTAAATCCCAAACACACACTCTAAAAACCAATTTATCAACCTAAATGGTTTCAATTTCAACCAATTAATCCGTAGTTGATAGATAGATAGCCAAGGCCGTGTAATTAATTAAGATGAAGAATTGAAGCAAATAAACAAAATTAAAAACTTACTTTTAAGTTGAAATCAAAATGCTTCAACAACAAATTAATCGAGAAGAGGATTGTGGGCAAAGTCGCATACGAATAAGAAAGGATCCTCTAATGGTTAATTTGATTTATGGGTTTGCGAAGGTATATATATATATATATATAGGAAACTGTTGATATATCATACAAGGTATCGAGAGGAGAGTACCTAGTAGGCTAGAAGAAGCGCTCCCACTGCCACATGGGTTAAAATTGTCATTTTCTTATATTTTAATAATATTTAATATTATTTATAATTTCAACATCAATTTTATTTTCTTTATAGTTTGGACCGGTCAAATTTTAATACTTTCTAGAATCGTAACTTTGGGTCAAGATAAGCGAGTGGGCCTAAAATTGTAATCTGGACCCGACACTTCTTGAAGATTTAATTACAGGAGTTAAAACATTAATTAATTTCATTATTATTTTAATTATAAAATTTTGATGTTCCTTTTTTTATAAATAACAAGAAAACATATTTATCCCAAATCCTACAAACTAAACACGCATAGGATTCCAAATATTTCCAAATTCAAATCTCTTCATGAAATCTAATTTTTTCCATTTCAAACAAACCAAACGGACCCCATGAGGCAGCGTTTAGTCGCAGATTACTTCTGAAGGAATCTGATAGAATTGGAATGTTGAATTTCACTGACCATATTCCATTCCTCTGACATTAGAATCTCTAAATTTCATTAAATTCCATCAAATTCAACAAATGAAGAAATTTGAGACTTCTTGGTAACTAGTAGGATATCTTAATGGAATGAAATTAATTTTTTTAATAATTTCATATATACCCCTAATCCAAAATAGCCTAATAACAAAAATTATTTTGTTAAATTATTTTGTTAAATTATTTAATAATTATTTTTTAAGATTTTTTAGCAACTGTTTATTAATTTACTTAATAATTATTTTAATAAAGTATTTAACGATTGTTTTATTAAATTATATATTTATATTTCCCCAAAATAGCTTGAAATCGTGAAATTATTTAGATTAATTCAAAACCGTTAAATTATGTGATCAAAACTTAGATTAAAACAAAGTATATTCCCAACCAAAATTTGAATGCGATATTGAACTGCAAGGGTGTATTTACCCTATGTTTAGGTACGTCCGGGACCTACCTAATTTTTTTATTTATGTTGGAAATTATATAATATTTTTTTGGGACCTATCTAAAAAAGTTTAGAGGAACTACCTTAAAATTTTATTTCCCAGCTTAAGGGAAACAAAAACTCTGGTAGTGTGGTGGATAACACCTTATCTTGTGTACAAGATGTTGCATTTAAGAATTGAGATGTATTTGATATTTTGAATTTTTATAGTCGTAGATTTAATATTATTCAGTATATGTTGATTTTTAATTTTAATGCCCGACCCAATAAAATTATAGTTAACACTTTTATTTTTTTCGGCTAAAGTTAATTAGAAAACCATGTGATTTTCGGATCTAGATTCGCCAATGTTGAAGGGTTAGATGATGAGTTTGAACTTTGAATGTGTTATAGATGAAGAAGGTTGACTTTAGTCGCTTTTGCTTGATGATAATCTTTGTATTGGCACGAGCACTTAATCCGGGATTAGCTCTATTTTTCTTTAACATGTAATGTACGCATGTACATTAGTACTTGTTGCATAAATGAGCCTGAGAAACATATTTGTTTCTCCGTATGTAGAACATGTTATACAAATAAAGTATTTAGCTTGAGAACGTATTGTTTTCTCCATTGCACTAAAATGTGACGTCATACCAAGCGTCATGTTTCACGGTGAGCTATTAGCAGTGACGGATCCAAAAATTATTCATAATGGGGCGCCTTTAACATGGATTAAAGTCTCGCAAAGTCGTTTGATGTGTCTTTAGCCTAATATTTCCATTGTTTGGAAAGATTTTTATAGTTTTTTTTTTGTTTGATTTCAAGGGATTTATAGTTTTTTGTTGATTTCGATGAACTTTTTAGGCTTTTTTGGTTGATTTCAAGAGTTCCATTTTCATTTTTGGTTGATTTTGGGAGTTTATTTTTGTTTTTGGTTGATTTTGAGAGTTTATTTTTGTTTTATGGTTGATTTTGAGGGTTTCGTTTACGTTTTGGTTGATTTCGAGAATTTATTTTTCTTTTTTTAAATTGATTTGAAGAATTACTTTTCCGTTTTTGATTAATGGGGTCTCATACAAAAATTTACTAGAAAGATTTAAGGTAATATGTTTGAAAAAAATAATTAAGTTTAACCTAAAAAATATGTTTTTTTAATATTTTAATGGGGGCCTATGCCCCCATCTTTTTCAACCTCCATCGGCCCCTAGCTATTAGTATTGTATATATACTATTTCACCAGCATATTAATGTTCCATCGATAAACATTATGTTCGACACCGCGTGTAGTTTCACTATTGCAATAGGAAACATGCTTTCACTACTAAAACAAATTTATTGGTTACAACTTTCGTATATATGTTTGATTTTTCCTCGTTACTTGTATTTCTCACGTTATATTGATTATCATCGACTCTAAACCCTTTTACATGATTATAAACCTTTTGGCTTTTGCCAAATAACATTTTTCACTAAACCATTTTTTTCATTAACAATTTATACCATATGGATTTCATTCGTATCTTTGTTTTTTTTTCAGTGCCTTCTTCAAATGATATTACTAAAATAGCCTCGCATGATCATGCCAACTAAACAATGTTAAAATATAATATAGGTTTAATTTGTCACATAAAAAAAGAGACGTCTACACCATAGAATTCTTTTACATCCAACTTTGTAATTGGTTCATAATGACAAAAGAAATGTAAAACTCTTGATTATAATAATGAGAATTGTTTTTGTTATATCGATATATCCGCTACATATACTCTTTTAACATGAATTGGTGTTGTAATCCCGAGTTGTTGTAGTTTGGATTTGCTTGGGATCCTAGTGCCTTGATTGTTCCGTTTCTAATATAAGTTGTAGTTCAATAAAAATAAAGATTTAGTGTATTGATTAATATATGTGAAACGTGCTTGTTTCACATATATTTGTATTACAATGAAATTATGAAACATCTTTTATGTGTTTGTTAAACAAAAAATACAACTAAAACGTTTCACCTAATGAACAAAATATATATGAAACAAACACATTGTAAAACAAATATATCCATCAATATATTACATTCTACTCTTAGAAAAAAATCATGTTACAATATATAGGTATTACATATAGTTCACATTGTGCCACCTCATTTGTTATATATATTTTTATTTATATATACAAAGAATAAAAAGTAAAAAGTAAAAAATATATATGTATTAGATTGTCATGTAAATAAAATTATAAAGCCATATGAAATAAAAGAAATAAAAAATTTCTTGTTAACCGAAGAAAACAAAGATATATAATCTCGTTAATCAAATGTTTGTAACTACATACATAAATAAATAAAATGCAAAATTTGAGAAAAATTAAATTGAGATTTGGATGCTTAGAGGCCACACTATAGTTGATGTTTTCCCTTCTATTCCAATAACAATTTTATCAACGGTACTTCTCCATAGAATCACCTGTATAAACCACGGTGCATAAGCTTTTTAGAGGTAAGGGTTATTTTCTTTAAATCCTACAATCATAAAAGTATTAGAGAATAAGAATTATATGATTCAATCTAAACATAATATATATCATTTTATAACAAAAAAAAAACCAACAACCAGAATGTATATGATTCAATCTAAATAATATATATCATCTTGTAACTAAAAAGAAACATAAAACGGAAAAGAAGAATTAATTGTATAATAATAAATCACATTCCTTGAACAATATATGTTCGGGATGTTTTGATCAAGCGTTCTGTTCTACCTAAGTCCGTATTTTCTTTGATCAACTAAATCCTCTTCAATCCAATCTTCTTAAATACCTATTTTTTGAATGAGAACTTAATGAGTTTTTATTGAGAATTAAAAGCATGTAATGAAAGAAGCTATGTGAAATAAATATATATTAGATTGTTATGTAAATAAAAATATTAAGGTATGTGAAATAAAAGAAATAAAGAATTTGTTGTGTAACCGAAGAAGATGAAGATATATAGTCTAACAACTTATGTTTGTTATTAATTACATAAAAAAATGCAAAATTTGAGAACAAAATAGGATTTGGATGCTTAGAGGATGTCACCTCATTATTGGTGGTTCTTCCTTTTATATCCGAAGATATATAGTCTAAACACTTAAATGTTTGCTATTAATTACATAACTAAAAAACTGAAAAATTTGAGAAAAAAGAAAAAGAAAAATAGGATTTGGATGCTTAGAGGTTGTCACTTCATTATTGTTGGTTCTTCGTTGTATATATACCCGCACAATGCGGCGTGATGAAAACTTTTACGTACTCAAACTATATTCCCATCTAAAAGATGAACTCCCTCAAGTAGGGGTAATGACTCTTAGCGAAATTTTTACCAAGGAATGTTACTCCTAATATAAGTGAGAGTGGCTAGACACTAAACTATTACCGATAAGCATGGGTAAACAACCTCAAGTCTTGTTATTACCAACCAATAGAACAAAGATACATGTAAAGATCATCTAAACGCTATCAATTTCAATAATTGGAAAAAAATTAAGGAGTCATTTACCAACCACTTATTCAAGTAAGCGTTTATTAAGTCACATTGTATATGGTGACTGGTGAGGTCAAAGAATCTTACCCAACAAGTGTGGGAATTGACACTTAACTGGTGCTCTAAAATGCTTACCAAGAGTCCAATTTCATTGCCATAATGTAACACAATAAACCACATAACGGTAAATCTCTTATAAGTAAGCATTTACTTGGTAAGAATTTGATAAACCGACCACCCCACCATATGGTAACTTAAAAGATGAAAAATACTTGCTTGATTGCATCTCTTATGTTTAATGAAAAGTACTGTATGCTGCAGTATACATCATTTACACCAAAAAATGCTTTTATTTAATATGGTATAATGTGTATTGGTACGTCACCAATACACATTATAAAAACTGAAAGTTTAGAAATTGATCAGCAGATGTTGAAAAGAGGAATGAGGGTGTGAAGACAAAACCCAACATACACGTTCATGATTAAATTAACTTCGTTCAACTAAAACCCAACATATACGTTGAACGAAGTTAGTTTAATCGTGAACGTACATGTTGGGTTTCCATATTAAATAAAAGCATTTTTTGGTGTAAATGATGTATACTGCAGCATACAGTACTTTTTCATTAAACATAAGAGATGCAATCAAGCAAGTATTTTTCATCTTTTAAGTTACCATATGGTGGGGTGGTCGGTTTATCAAATTCTTATCAAGTAAATGCTTACTTATAAGAGATTTACCGTTATGTGGTTTATTGTTTTACATTATGGCAATGAAATTGGACTCTTGGTAAGCATATGAAATCCATTCTAGTGCAAGACATCTTCAGCATTCCAAACTCCACTGTTGCAAAATTTTTACTCTCTACTATCTATCTTTCTCATCAAGGTTAGATTAAAAATACGTGTTCCAAACACCATACATCAGCGAAGTACCTAATTATACCTCCCGCGTGGTGTTGTAGTGCGTTGAACTCTTTATCTGCTCCTCTTTTAGTCTAGCGTCTTGCTAGGCAGGGGTCTCGTTTCAATAAATTGCCATTCAAAAAATTATTATACCTCCCAAAAAAATATTACACCTCCAAAATAGACCAAATAAAAACAACAAAATCAGCCTCAGTATTTTTTTACACCAAATAAAAACTACTAACAATTACATCAGTAACCCCAAAAGACAAAGGGAATTCAAAACAAATACAAAAATGTAGAAAGAAGAAGGAAAACGAAGATGAAGAACGGGAAAGAAATTATGAGATAACAACCCTATATATACAGGGGTGGGTTCAAATGTGAATCACTTTTTGGTTGTCAACGTGAGGATAGCCGACAGCGCGACACGTGGCGGATGATTAGGCGCCACGTCAGGTCCACGGCGGATGACTAGGCGCGATTCATGGGAGGCATTGAATTAAAGATGGGGACCACACTCAAAGCCGCCACATGTCGCGCTCACGGTTATCGTCACGTTCACAACCAAAAAGTGGTTCAGATTTGAACTTTCCTCTCTCTCTCTCTCTCTCTATATATATATATATATATAGGATAGGGGAGAGCTTGATTGATTTGTTGGAAAGAGAATCGAGACTAAATGGAAATAAATCGGTTTCTTTCTGTTGAATCAAGACTGAATGGAAATGAATCGGTTTCTTTTTTATTGAATCGAGAATGAATGGAAATGAATCGGTTTCTTGCGAAGGTAGAAGAGATGAATCAGTATGTTGGAGAAGGAATCGCCGCTGAAATGAATTCAAGTGTGGAAGAATCTTTTTGTAGATATAAAAGGGAGTAGGCATTAAAGAGTAGTACTTTAGGTTGAAAATGTTGTAATTAAGATTTTAAGACTTTAATATTTTTATCAAATCTGCTTTATATAGTAGTATAGATAAATGATAAATGATATATTGATTACAGGGTTTATGGAACAATCAAATCGGCAACTCTTCGAAATCATCTCTCTAACATCTTCACATCATGTATAGTTCATCGCACAATTTCACATTCATCGTTCATCGTCCAACTTCAAATTTTGAATTTCACATTCATCGTCCAATTTCTCAATTCACTTCCAATTTCAAATTTCAAGAAGCAAAAGCTACGTTCCAACATATATTCTTGAATTAGTAATTTCATTTAACTCTTATAACGATACAACATATATTCTTTGAGTTCTTGTGTTTATTGGGGTAATTTTCTTGAATTAAATTTTGGGGAAACTGGATGAGTTCTTGAGTTCATTGGTTGATGGTAACTCTTATAATGTCTTTGAAATCAGATAAAAACGGGGGTTAATTTATGAAGAAGAATCTTAACCTAGAAAGGTTTTTGATGATCGTCAAGACTCTATATATTAATCTAGGTTCTTGATGATCGCCAACCCATAAAGGTTCTTGTGCGTATGTATGTGTATAGAGGTAGGTTCATACAAGAACTTACCCAATTTGGAGGAACAAATGAACTATCTATAGCCACATATTGATGTGGGCCCATGTGTGTCTCACATAATAAAAAATCATATATGATTTAGTGATGGGACCATTTATTTTTGGTTTTTTCATATTCATTGGTATGTTTAACTTAATCTAGTTAGGGTAGAAGACCAACTTCACATTAAGGGTTGGACTGATTCTGCCTGAATGATGATGATATGAACATGAACAAGAAGAAGATAACATGCAAGCTTAAGCATGACTTCAACTTATTCAATACAGGCATGATAAGAGTTGACCAACAGTTCTAGAAGTTCTTGCTTTAGATGAGAAAATAAACTGAATGAAAAAGATAAAAGTCAAACGACAAATTACTCACACTAGAGCTGAATGTAACACTTATTTTCTTCATTTATGTCCACTAAAATCTCCTTCTTATTCGTACCCCCAGGTTCATTAGCTACAAATGATTTCTTGGTAGCCGTCCCTGGCATTCAATAATATGGTAGAAATTGTAGCATTTGAACCACATCAAACAGTGCTTGTGGGGCCTCCGCATTAAACGGCGTATTGAACTGTGCTTGTGGCGCCTCCGCATCAAACGACGCATTGAACTGTGCTTGTGGTATCGCATATAACAGGTGATATTGTGGTGCCTTCGTATCAAACGGCGCATTGAACTATTCTTGTGGTATCGCATGGAACTGTTGATATCGTGGTGCCTCCGTATCAAAGGGCGCAATGAACTGTGTTTGTGGTATCGCATAGAACAGGTGATACTGTGGTGCCTTCGCATCAAACAGTGCGTTGAACTGTGCTTGCGGTATCGCATGGAACTGTTGATATTGTGGTGCCTCCACATCAAATGGCGCATTGAACTGTTGATATTGTAGTGCCTCCGCATCAAACGACGCACTGAACTGTTGATATTGTGGTGCCTCCGCATCAAACAGTGCATTGAATTGTGCTTGCGGTATCACATAGAACTGTTGATACTGTGGTGCCTCTTCATCAAACGGCGCATTGAACTATTCTTGTGGTATCGCATGGAACTCGTAATATTGTGGTACCTCCGCATCAAACGGCGTACTGAAATATGCTTGTGGTATCGCATGGAACTGTTGATACTGTGGTGCTGGCAGTTGTTGATTTTGTGGTGACGGCGCCGCCCAAACCAAAGGAGGGGGTTGCACTTGATGAAACAATGGTGCTGAAGTAAGTGCACCCATATTATATGGAATTTGCATAATGTTGTTGTAGGCACTGTAGTTCTCTTGTGTTGTTACCACACCCGGTTGTGGTGGTAATGCAATAGCTTGTTGTGGTGGTAACGCAATAGCTTGTGTACCTACCTTTTTATATACTTTTGCGAGTACATAGTCTACGGCCTGTGATTAAAAACCAATTAAATAATTAAATAATACTTAACATATTTTAGAAATAAAGTTAACGAATGTAAATGACCAATTAAATAATAAATAATATGTTTTACAAAGAAAAATATAGCGTAGACCTTTCGTTATTATAGTGGAGATTATGGTACTCCTTTGAAACGCAAACTCCAATATGTTTTTTGGGAATCATTGGAAATACGTTGCCCCATACGAAAGATGAAAGACTTCTTTGTTCTAATAACTTGACCACCTTTATCTTTTAGGAGGGTCCCACCACTAAATCATATATAATTTTTTATTATGTGGGGCCTACATGGGTCCACATCAATATGTGGCTATAAATAGATCATTTGTTCCTCCAAATTGGTTAAGTTCTTGTATGAACCTACATCTATACACACAAACACACACGCACAAGAACATTTCTAGGTTCGCGATCATCAAGAACCCAGATTAATATATAGAATCTCGGCGATCATCAAAAACCTTTATAGGTTAAGATTATTTTTCATAAATTAACCCCCGTTTTTATCTGATTTCAAAGACGTTATAAGAGTTACCATCAACCAATGGACTCAAGAAGTCATCCAGTTTCCCCAAAAAACATTTGATTAACAAAATGGCACCAAACCAACATCAGTGACAGTAGGTCGTAAGGAGGCCATCGTGCATACAAATCTAGCAAGTGTTTATGATTGACCATTTATTTTTGGTTTTTTTTCTTATTCATTGGTATGTTCAATTTAATCTAGTTAGAAGACTAACTTCACATTAAGGGTTTGACAGATTCTTCTTGACTAATGATGATATGAACATGAACAAGAAGAAGATGAAATGCAAGCTTAAGCATGACTTCAACTTATTCAATACACGCATGATAAGAGTTGACCAACAGTTCCAGAAGTTCTTGCTTTAGATGAGAAAATAAACTGAATGAAAAAAATAAGAGTCAAACGACAAATTACTCACACTAGAGCTACATGTAACATTTATTTTTTTCATTTATGTCCACGAAAATCTCCTCCTCCTTCGTACTCCAGGTTCATTAGCTACAATTGATTTATTGATAGTCGTCCCTAGCATTCAATAATATGGTGGAAACTGTAGCATTTGAACCACATCAAACAATGCTTGTGGTGCCTCCACAACATACGACGCATTGAACTGTGCTTGTGGTGCCTCTGCATCAAACGGAGCATTGAACTGTGCTTGTGGCGCTTCTGCATTAAACGACACATTGAAACTAGGGTTTATGTTTCCGTCGATTAGCAACAACTTTCTCAATCCTCGTTGCCATGAGCACCCTACACAAAGTCACAAACCCTAAAAAATATATGGAACGACTTATTAAGTGAATTTTTATCGCTATAAATCCCAAAGATCACTTCAAATATTCAAAATCCATCGCTCCAAATTCTCATTTCAAAAAAATACAACAAAAAAATACAACAACAAACAATGGTTTTGTAGCCGTATCATCAAATCAAATGTACATTATTCCGATCATATTTGGCGCCGGCTAAGAATACAAAAATACGTGAATACTCCGTTGGTGAATTCGTTCCATGCATATTTCAAATTGTTCCATATCTGGTTGTCCTCCGCCTATAGCATGCTCATACATTTGATGGAGTTGACCTAGGTTAGCTGAAATATCCATTAGGTGACCCAGTGCAGTGCAACATGGCCGTCTATTCCGCCATTACCTCCGTTACCTGCGTTACCTACGCCGTTACCTCCGTTACCTACGCCGTTACCTCCATTAACTTCGTTACCTACGCCGTTATCTCCGTTAACTACGTCGTTAACTACTCTGTTACCTACGCCATTATTATCTACCACGTTAACTACGTCGTTAGCTATGCCGTTATTAACCCCGTTAACTACGCCGTTAACTACCCCGTTAACTACGCCGTTAACTACCCCGTTAACTTAGCGTCCAAAGGAGGATTTTGAATATATTCAGCCGCCGCGGCAAGCAGCGGATCTTCGGCTATTTCCGCCACAAGAAGAGGTTCGTGCATGTTTTCTGCTTCCGCGGCAAGCGACAGATCTTCGACTTTGACCGCGGCAACTACGGGAGAGTTTTGAATTATTTGCGCACCAAGAAGAGGGTCATGCATGATTTCGGCCTCCACGGGATGAGGTCCGTGCACGACATCGGTTTCCGCGGCAGGAAAAGGGTGTTGGACGTCATCCACGATTTCGACCGTAAACGGCGCATTGAACTATGCTTGTGGCACCTCCGCATTAAACAGTGCATTGAATTGTGCTTTCGGTATCGCATAAAACTGTTGATACTGTGGTGCCTCTTTATCAAACGGTGTATTGAACTGTTCTTGTGGTATCGCATGGAATTGTTGATACTGTGGTACCTCCGCATCAAACGGTGCATTGAAATGTGCTTGTGGTATCGCATGGAACTGTTGATACTGTGGTGCCTCCACATCAAACAGCGCGTTGAAATGTGCTTGTGGTATCGCATGGAACTGTTGATACTGTGGTGCCTCCACATCAAACGGCGCATTGAACAGTGCTTGTGGTATCGCATGGAACTGTTGATATTGTGGTCCTCTGCATCAAACGGTGCATTAAACTGTTGATAGTGTGATGCCTCCGCATAAAACAGCGCACTGAATTGTTGATATTGTGGTGTCTGCATCAAACGGCGCACTGAACTGTAGACACTGTGGTGCCTCCGCATCAAACGGCACATTCAACTATGCTTGTGGTATCGCATGGAACTGTTGATACTGTGGTGCTGGCAGTTGTTGATATTGTGGTGGCGACGCCGCCCAAACCAAATGAGGGGGTTGCACTTGATGAAACGATGGTGTTGAAGTAAGTGCACTCATATTATATGAAATTTGCATAATGTTGTTGTAGGCACTGTAGTTCTCTTGTGTTGTTACCATACCTGGTTGTGGTGGTAACGCAATAGTTTGGGTACCCACCTTTTTATATACTTTTGCGAGTACACAGTTTGCGGCCTGTGATTAAAAAACAAATTAAAATTTTTAAAAATAATTAACATATTTTAGAAATAAAGTTAAAGAATGTAAATAACCAATTAAATAATAAATAATATGTTTTACAAAAAATATACCGTAGACCCATAGTTATTATAGTGTAGATTATGGTACTCCTTTGAAACGTAATATTCATCCAAACTCCAATCTGTTTTTTTGGGAATCATCGGAACTACGATGTCCCGTATGAAAGATAAAAGACTTCTTTGTTCTAATAACTTGACCACCTTCATCTTTGACGAACTTAACGGTCCCCGTGTACCTCCAAAATCCGTTACCTGATATGCGGTTATTTGTTCTCTTTTCACTATTAGTCAAAAAGTACCACTTTTCATCATCTTTGGCATGCAGAAGAGTCACTACACAAATTAATATATTCAACTAGTATATCCGATTTTGCGCAAAAACTATCAAAGAAACCGATTTTTCATAACCAATTTTTTTCCCGAACCGGACCGGATTTTTTCCAAATCGGTTATCTGATCAGATTTTTTCCCCCAACCGGATAAAAATCCGGTTCAGATATGAACCGGTTCCCGATATTTTTCAAACCGGTTTGAAAAGAACGAAGTCGTATATATAGTAATAATAACTAATAGAATAAATTACGATTTTCGTCCCTATGTAATTTACTTAACAAACCATAGGGACGAAAATAGTAATTTACTCTAAGTATTAAGTCATATAAATAAATAATATATATATATATATAGAGTCACTATATAGTATTAGCTAAAGGGTTACATGTAATGTTATCTGGGTTATCTCCGAATATATCAACTTCATGAATGTAATTCATGCATGGCATCGATTTCTTCAAAATCCTGTTAAGCAGGTAACATGTAATTAGCTGCACATCACTTGGTACAAATCTACACCCTATCGGTAGCTGGCTATCCTCAAACCAATTAGTTTCCATCTCGGTTCCTGTGATATAAAACCAAAGAATTATATATATATATACACACACACACACACATAGAAGTAGGTTTAAACAAGAACAAACCTAATTTGCAAGAACTAAGGAACTCCTCACAATCACATATGATGTGGGCCCATGTAGGTCCACATAATAAAAAAAATCATATACGATTCAGTTGGGCCCCACCACTAAATCATATGTGCTTTTTTATTATGTGGGACCCACATGGGGGATAAAAATCACATGTGCTAAATATTCATGTACATTCATGTCTACCAATCATATGAATACACGTCATCGGAGAGAGAATGTGAAGTAAAATAAAATAAATTTAAAATATATAAATATTTGAGTTGTCATCATTTCATTGGATGGATATGTTAGGATTGTGTGCGAGACAGTAACAGGGTTACCGTGTCCAATGTTATAAGACACTAGTAGGTCACACCGCTGCACACCTAATTGAGAATTTTGTGTGAAAAAGAGATATATGAAGAGAGAGAACTAAATAATTATTAGTTAAATAATTATTTATTTGTTTCAATTAATTAGTAAAATTAATTAAAGGATTAATTAATTAAGGAATTAATTGGAAGGATAATTATGAAAGGAATCATAATTAGGTTAAATCACTGCCTTATCTGATCCTATAAATAAAGGGTTGGGGCTTTGATTAACAGTTGAACAATTCCTACAAAAATCTCTAGATTTCTCTCTCTCTCTCCCAGCCGTCGTTTTCTCTCTCTCTCACACATCGATCGGAAATTTTTCCGATCAGTAACGGTGGTCTAGCAACCTCTCGCGTGGTGTCAGTAGCGGTGTACCCCCTACCAGCTTTCTGGAAGTTTCAATCGCAAAAGGTAAACCGATATACCCACTTGATTGTATCTGTTATGGTTTAAGATGGGTCCGGGTTTGGGAATCGTTTTTTGTTATCCGCTGCGCACCATTAGTGCTCACGATTCCCCAACAGTGGTATCAGAGCCACTTCTTAAACCTACAGATCAGGTTTAATTGTCTGTTTGATTAGGTTTAAAAATTTGATTTTATATGTTTTGAATTATTGTTAAAAATTGAATTTTTATAAAAACCTAATGAATCGGAAACTGGCGGTGGAACGGCGGCAGTTAGCCAACCAAACCACCAGGCCAACCACCACTAAGCCATCGACGGCTCACCACAGTTGGTGGTGGCCGCCGGCTGCCAAACCCAAAGACCACCGCACCACCGAATGGTGGTAGCGGCGGCTGTTATGATCGAAAACCACCACACAGCCGTGTGGTGGCGATGGGGATGCGGCAGAAAACCGACCACCGTACCACCGATTGTGGTAACGGTGGTGATCGGTTCAACCACCAGGCCGATTTATCGGCGGTGGTGATGGCGGTACGTTTTTGTTTAAGGCCGCACATCGTGGCGGTGGCGGCAGCTAGCCGCTGCTGTCGTGATGATGGCGGCGTGGCCGTTTATTGTCGCCGGACGCGACGGTGGTAGTGGCGCAAGCCACGGCTGCCGTCGAATTCCAAACCGGTGATGATGGCGATGGTTGATTCCATCAAAATCGTCGCCGGTGGTGATAACAATCGAACCAATGGTGGTGGCGGCGATCGTATTGCTAATCGAGATAGAGGGACGGCGGCAGCGGTGGTTTTTGCTACCGTTGTCGTCGATAATGGCGGTGGTGATCGATCAAACCACCGGGCTGCCTTACGGCCTCGCCACGGGTGGTGATCGTGACCGGATGGCCGGCGATGGTGGCCAGGAGGCCGCCAATGTCGCGGCGATGGTGGTGTTGTGCGACCGCGGTGGCAGCGGTGGTGTTAAACCGCTGCTGTTGCCGGCGGTAATCTGTGGAAATCGACTAACCCGCCGAGAGGGGGCGGTGGTGGCGGCATTACGCTGCTGCTGCCGTTGGTCTCTCAATCGACCGCCACACCACCGTTTGTGGTGGTGGCGGCGATGGTGTGATAGTGTTGCTGTAACACGGCGGAGGTGGTGACACCAAATCACTACCATCGTTGGTTGGATCGATAGTATCGTGATCGAGATCAGTTCAATAACGGATAAGGGTTATCTAAACCAGATAGGTTTTAAAACCCTAGGGATAATTTTATTTTTTAATTTTAAATCTCTTGATAAATTAGTAATTAAAATTATCTGTTTGCGTCATAGTCAAACCCTTTAGACCCGTGGTTGTGTTTTTCATGTTTTATTTATTTATTTATTATTTACGGGAGGCCTGCGTGCCATTTACAACCCGATTATATGTAATTTAAAGTTGTAAATAAATCGAGACCCGAAGACGGAGTCAAGGAGACAATCATGGAGCTTGGAGCCAGTGGGAGCACCGAGAAGTTTTGTCCCTTAGGAATTGGACCGTCGTTTTGGGTTGGCTCACAAAACGACAATAGTTAAGGGTTCTTGACTATGACATGTTATTTTAACTGCGTGGTTGTTTACGATTTTTGGTCTGCGTGGTTGTTTATATTTAATCATATTACGTAGTTACGTTTTTAAATTAAATATAAATGTTTTTAAAATTGGATAAAATACAGTTTGTGTTTAAATCCAAAGTTTTGAAAACTGGCATTTTTGACCCTTGTTAAAATTATAGATTAGTAAGTGCAACCCACTTTAGGGGCACCTCCGGTGTAAGGTACATAGGGCGTTGTAAGTGCACACACTATGAACGTCCGTGTTCAAACCGAAACTGGAGGGAGATAAAACTCTGCGAATTATCTCCGGGTGGTACCGGCCAGAGTTTGTCCAGGTCCCGGGTGGTGCAATCTATTTTGGTAATTATTTATTCACTGGGTGGTACCAGGCCAAAATGCACTAGAGGGACTAAATATGCACGGATTTTTAATATCCGATGTCCCGACGATCTAGAAGTCGTATTTTCAGATAGGAATACGATTGGTATAGTTTTACCTACCATAGATCGCATAAGTCGGTTTGACATGATCACATGCTTCCCGACACATGTGAGATATGGATTCTAGTCTAATGAATTTATTTTAAGGGTAATAATTTATTAGAATTGTATAATTATAAACTAAAACTGGAATTTTATATTCTTCTGTAGATGTCTCAAATTAGTATTCCGTTTTACTCACCTGAAGAGTCACTTCGCCTTATTATGGGCAAGTGGAAGCTTACGGGCCATAACTTTCCAGTTTGGAAGTTACACTTAAGAAACGTTTTATGTGCCAGGATAAGCTTTATGTGATCAACAAACCCGTATCACGACCTAAAAGCAATGCCCCTGAAGAGGAATTTGCTGAGTATTTTAGATACTTGACAGATGAATCGGATGTAATGTCCATTCTGATTTTCTCTATGTCACCCGAGTTTACGGGAGATTTAAGAGTTAAATCATGTCACGAGGTTGTGAGAGATGTGGAGAACCAGCTAGGTCTCTACAAACACACGGGAAAGTTATTGATCATGCAAGAGATTCTCTCCCTGAAGCTACAGAAGGGTCAGTCAGTTAAAAACCATCTTGTTGATATGAGAAGGCTTTTTAAATGTTTATCACGTCTGGGGTACAAGATGACTCAGGAAGAGTTAGTGTATCTCATGTGGTTCTCCCTCACAAAGGAAGTTCAGGACACAGCTAGTGCCTACATGAAGGAACCAAAGAGCGACGTGGATAAAGTTCATGAAGATATCCTGGCCAGTCTAGAGCCAGTACCCGAACCTGCGAATCTCATGGACACTGACATAATAGATGAGCTGGGAGATCTGAGTTGCCCAGAGTGCGGCAGCGAGGATATTTGCGAGCACTCGATGAACATCGACCAGATGGATATCGGTTTACCCGATACTCCAGGTATCTTTATGATAGATTGCTTAATCACTTCTTATGAATCATGGGTAATTGATACAGGCAGTGGTAACCACATTTGTAATCATTTACAGGGATTCACTAGAAGAAAGACTCTGAGGAAGGACCGTTCGAACCTACGAGTGGGCGAAGGCACTCCGTTGATTGCTGAAGCCGTGGGATCTTATAGTCTTAGTTTACCCTCGGGTCTAGTTTTGGAACTGGATAATTGTTATTATATTCCAAATATGATTAAGAATGTATTGTCTTTTGATTTGTTGGTAGACCAAGGCTTTTACTATAAATATTCTTATAAAATGATTTCAGTTTTCAAAGATAATATTTTCTATTTTAAAGCAACACCCGTAGATGGTCTATACACTGTAAATCTTAAAGACAACAATAGTGAAATCTATCATATAAGTAAGCGATCCAAGGATATTGAGGATCAGACTTACCTCTGGCATTGTCGTTTGGGCCATATAAACAAGAAACGCGTTGAACTACTCCTAAAGGGAGGTTTTCTTGGCAATTTCGATTACAAACCTTTTGATAATTGCGAATCTTGTTTATCTGGTAAAATGACAAAGCAACCTTTCAACAGTGAGAATGAAAGGGCTACTGACTTGCTTGAAATAATCCACACAGATGTATGTGGACCTTTCAGTCATGTAGCAAGAGGAGGATACCGGTACTTCATTACCTTCACTGACGACTTCAGTAGGTATGGATATGTCTACTTGATGAGACATAAATCTGAAACCTTTGAGAAATTCAAGGAATATCAGAATGAAGTACAGAATCTACTTGACAAGAGGATCAAGTTCTTACGGTCAGATCGTGGTGGCGAATATCTCAGTGATGAGTTTGACAATCATCTGATGGAGTGTGGGATTGTACCCCAACTTACACCTCCGTATACACCTCAGATGAACGGTGTATCAGAAAGGAGAAATCGTACCTTACTTGACATGGTACGAACGATGATGTGTCATTCTTCGCTGCCGGTATCATTCTGGGGACACGCGCTCGAAACAGCAGCACACATACTGAACAGAGCGCCAACAAAGTCGGTACAAAAGACTCCATACGAGTTATGGAAGGGTAAGAAACCCAATATATCTTTTCTGAAAATTTGGGGTTGTGAGGTTTACGTCAAACGACCTACCTCAGAAAAACTCAAACCCAAATCCGACAAGTGTTTCTTCGTTGGATATCCCAAGACCACCGTGGGATATTATTTCTACAACCCTGAAGAGAACAAAGTGTTTGTTGCTCGAAATGGAAAATTTCTGGAAGAAAAGTTCCTCAGTCTAGAGAACACCAGAAAGGATGTAGATCTACAGATAGTAGACGAAGAAAACACTACACCAGTTGTTGAGCCAGAAATTCAACACAACGATGTTGAACCTCAATCAGAGCCGATTGAGGAAGTGCAAACACAGGACCTTCGCAGATCCAGTAGGGTAAGACAAGAACCAGATAGGTATCTTGGGTTCCTAGTCTCTCAAGAGAGCGGAGACTTAAATGAACCAACATCCTATGGAGAAGCTGTATCAGGCAGTGAGTCTGAACAATGGCAGGAAGCCATGAAGGCCGAGATGCAATCCATGTATGACAACCAAGTCTGGGAGTTGACTGATTTGCCACAACACTGTAAGGCTGTTGGACGCAAATGGGTTTTCAAGAAGAAAACCGACATGGATGGAAATGTACACACCTTCAAGGCCAGACTGGTCGCAAAAGGATTCACACAAACTCATGGTATCGACTATGATGAAACCTTTTCACCAGTGGCCATGTTAAAGTCAATTAGGATTCTAATGGCCATCTCAGCGTACTTTAACTACGAGATTTGGCAAATGGACGTCAAGACAGCCTTTCTGAATGGAAAGTTAACAGAAGACGTCTATATGGAACAACCAGAGGGGTTTGAAGATCCTAAGAATCCTAATAAGGTGTGTAAACTGCTAAAATCTATTTATGGATTAAAGCAAGCATCTCGAAGCTGGAACTTACACTTTGATGAGCGAATCAAAGAGTTTGGCTTCGCTAAAAGTGAGTTCGAGCCATGTGTTTACACTAAGTTCAGTGGGAGCATAGTAACCTTCCTGGTCTTGTATGTAGACGACATACTACTCATAGGAAACGACGTACCAACTTTACAGAGTGTTAAAGAATGGTTAAGTAAATGTTTCCAGATGAAAGACCTTGGAGAAGCCGCTTATATACTAGGTATAAAGATCTACAGAAACAGATCTAAGCGGCTTATCGGACTTAGTCAGAGTACATACATTGACAAAGTACTGAAGAGATTCAGGATGGATGAATCCAAGAAAGGATTCATTCCAATGCAACATGGCATAGTGTTAAGTAAAACACAGTGTCCTGTTTCTAGTGAGGATCAGGACAGAATGAAATCGGTTCCATATGCTTCTGCAATTGGATCGATTATGTATGCCATGCTATGTACTAGGCCCGATGTTGCTTACTCAGTAAGTGTTACGAGCAGATACCAACAGAATCCAGGTGAGCCCCATTGGGTGGCTGTCAAGAACATTCTCAAATATCTGAGAAGAACGAAAGAAATGTTCTTGGTCTTTGGAGGTTCTGAGGATGAAATTAGTGTCACAGGATACTCTGACGCTAGTTTCCAGACCGACAGAGATGACTTCAGGTCACAGTCAGGGTACGTCTTTACCCTAAACGGAGGTGCGATCTCGTGGAAGAGCTCGAAGCAGGACACGATTGCAGACTCAACTACAGAGGCAGAGTACATTGCAGCATGTGATGCAGCAAAGGAAGCTGTCTGGCTGAGGAATTTTCTATCGGATCTCAGAGTGGTTGCCAGTATCTCGAGACCGATAGATATATTCTGTGATAACTCAGGAGCCGTGGCGCAAGCAAAGGAACCTAGAGAACATCACAAGTCGAGACACGTGCTCAGAAAGTATCACCTCATCCGAGAGATCATTGGAAGAGGAGATGTGAGAATATGCAAGATTCCAACAGAAGACAATGTCGCAGATCCGCTGACAAAGCCACTAGCAAGGGCAAAGCATGAGTCACATGCGAATTCCATTGGGATGCAGTACCTGGAAGCCAGTAGCTAGTACTTAGTTTATTAATTATTACTATAGTCTAATTTAGAAACAATATAATCATGTAAAGTTTTTATTTCACAGTGTGTTGGAAATAAATGGAGGTTTTAATTTCATGATTGTTCTAAATTAACTATTTTTCGCATATTTAACGTATCCTTGATTCTACAAAGTCTTGTATGAAATCTAAATTTCCGTAGCCACTTATTGAAATGGGAATTTCAATAGGGAGTTTAACGCTATTATAAATACTTGATGATTTATTCAAAGTAGAGAATAAAAGCACAAGTGATGTGACCAAGTATTTATAGATACTCATCAGAGTGTTTGGGTATTGGAAGTGACCAGTAATCAAGTCTGCTTCATGGAGCCTCAGTCATAGGCACTGACTTGATAGGTTGTCCTTAGACCTGAGATACTTGGTTTGGGAACACGAGGACCACTGTACTCTTAGCACGTACTAACGCTGCACCGTAACTGGGTGGCTATACGGGACGTGACTAGATGCAGCGGAAGCCGTGGATCCAAATGCAAGTAGTCAAGAAGGGATTTGCACCTCTTTCAAAAGAGAGATATTTCCGGGCCCCTTGACGATTAAGATTGGCAGAAAACGCGTGGCCACGCTCGGATAGAATAACAGGGGTTATTTAGTAATATCCGTTACTGCAGGCAATCGAAATCAGAGTCAAGAAATACTTGATCTTAAGAAATGAATCCTCCACTCCATGTCTTAAATCACTTTAGAAATATCGTGTGCAAAAGGAATGAACCTGTGTACAAATTCAAGCGTGAATTGTATCTCTGGATGTAAGAGATCTTATAACCTGGTTAACCTAAGTGTCTGGCTAGGGACCTCCTTAGGCTAATGGTAACAGGTGTAGTTACGTGTCTAGCACAAGTGGGAGTCTGTTAGGATTGTGTGCGAGACAGTAACAGGGTTACCGTGTCCAATGTTATAAGACACTAGTAGGTCACACCGCTGCACACCTAATTGAGAATTTTGTGTGAAAAAGAGATATATGAAGAGAGAGAACTAAATAATTATTAGTTAAATAATTATTTATTTGTTTCAATTAATTAGTAAAATTAATTAAAGGATTAATTAATTAAGGAATTAATTGGAAGGATAATTATGAAAGGAATCATAATTAGGTTAAATCACTGCCTTATCTGATCCTATAAATAAAGGGTTGGGGCTTTGATTAACAGTTGAACAATTCCTACAAAAATCTCTAGATTTCTCTCTCTCTCTCCCAGCCGTCGTTTTCTCTCTCTCTCACACATCGATCGGAAATTTTTCCGATCAGTAACGGTGGTCTAGCAACCTCTCGCGTGGTGTCAGTAGCGGTGTACCCCCTACTAGCTTTCTGGAAGTTTCAATCGCAAAAGGTAAACCGATATACCCACTTGATTGTATCTGTTATGGTTTAAGATGGGTCCGGGTTTGGGAATCGTTTTTTGTTATCCGCTGCGCACCGTTAGTGCTCACGATTCCCCAACAGGATAGAATTGAGATAGGAAAATTTTGTACAGGCGCTTTCTACACTACTAGAAAAACTGGCATTTCTAGCGAAAATTTCTGGCGGAAAAATCCGCCAGAAATTTTCTGGCGGATTTCCGACGGATGTTAATTTAGTCAAACAAAGTTGACTTCCGTCGGAAATCCGTCGGAAATCCGCCGGAAATATTTCAAAAATTAAAAAATTAAAAATTCAATAAAAAAATTCCGACGGATTTCCGACGGATTCTAATTATTTTTTTAATTTACTAATTTAATATAATTAATTAACGATTTCCGGCGGATTTCCGACGGATTTTAATTAATTATGTTAATTAATTTAAATCCGCCGGAAATATTAATATATTTTTCTAAAAAATAAAAATTCTTCCGGCGGATTTCTGGCGGATTTAAAAAAATAATAAAAAATTATATTTTTTTTAAAATGTTTACATTCATTTCCAAAGTCGATTCATTTTGAGAAATGACTTTATGTTCTTATGGATCAATCCCAAGGCTAATCTCGCAATGCACAAACTTTATCTACAGATTATATTCATATTACAAAAATATGATGGTGATTGTGGCATTTGAAATGCATCAAACTGTGCTTGTGGTGCTCTTTGGACTATTCATCAAAAAGTACCACTTTTCATCGTCTTTGGTATGTAGAAGACGGTACACAGATTAATCGGATCAGATATATTAATTTTTGTAGCGTTTTGCATTACATTAATCATATTCATTTAACAAATCTACAAATAAAAAATAACGTGGAATGGGATTACAATTCCATTCCTGCCAAACAAACAAAATAATAAATTGGATTTTAAGTTCTATCATATTCCATTTCCTTCAAATTCAATTTCCATTATTTCAGTTTATATTATTGCAAACCAAATGCCATTTTAGAAAAGGCCTCAAGTTTTAAATTCATTCGCCATTGAAATCTTTTTAAAGTGTTTCTTTTTGGTTAAATGAACTCCCATGATTCTTATGAAGACAGTTTACTTCCTCATAAGAAAAACTCTATTATGCATTTTTTGCTCAAAAATTGGTTTTTTCTAGTTTGATGCTTCTTTTGGAGTTTATTTCTTATGTAGTTGAGGGTTTAGGCTTGTGTGGTGCAAATCACACTTGGCGTTCATTTAGGAACTGAAAAATAAGACAAATAATCGGCTATCTGGACACGGGCACTGGAAATTCACCACAACAACTAAGCTCATCAGAGATGAAAGTGGCCAAATAATCGGGAGCAAGAAAGCCTTCAATTTCCATACGGGGATTTATCATCGTATTAGTGGTTCCAAAAGTAATGATGATTCGCAAAAAACAAACTGGTGTTTAGAGGAATACTCTGTTTCCAAAGACTACCATAGTCTACAATTTCAAAACGATGGGTCAAAGGTAAAAAAAATTAAAAACATATTATTTATTATGATTATTTACATTTGTTAATTTTATTTCTAAAATTATCTTTTAATTGGTATTTACAGGCCACTGACTATGTGATTGTAAAACTCTTTAAACAGGAGGGTTTAATACCACCACCACCACCAAAGAACTCCACTTCATCATATACTACTACAGCACCACCACAGAGCCCCCTAGCACTACCACAGAACCCTCTAGCAAATCACACTTGGCGTTCATTTAGGAACTGAAAATAAGACAAATAATCGGCTATCTGGAAACGGGTACTGGAAATTCACGACAACAAATAAGCTCATCAGAGATGAAAGTGGCCAAATAATCGGGAGCAAGAAAGCCTTCAACTTCCATACGGGAATTTATCATCGTATTAGTGGTTCCAAAAGTAATGATGATTCGCAAAAAACAAACTGGTGTTTAGAGGAATACTCTGTTTCCAAAGACTACCATAGTCTACAATTTCAAAACGATGGGTCAAAGGTAAAAAAAATTAAAAACATATTATTTATTATGATTATTTAAATTTGTTAATTTTATTTCTAAAATTATTTTTTAATTGGTATTTACAGGCTACTGACTATGTGATTGTAAAACTGTTTAAAAAGGAGGGTTTAATACCACCACCACCAAATAACTCCTCTTCGTCATATGCTGCTACAGCACCACCATAGAGCCCCCTAGCACTACCACAGAATCCCCTAGCAAATCACACTTGGCGTTCATTTAGGAACTGAAAATAAGACAAATAATCGGCTATCTGGAAACGGGTACTGGAAATCCACGACAACAAATAAGCTCATCAGAGATGAAAGTGGCCAAATAATCGGGAGCAAGAAAGCCTTCAACTTCCATACGGGGATTTATCATCGTATTAGTGGTTCCAAAAGTAATGATGATTCGCAAAAAACAAACTGGTGTTTAGAGGAAAATACTTTGTTTCCAAAGACTACCATAGTCTACAATTTCAAAACGATGGGTCAAAGGTAAAAAGAATTAAAAACATATTATTTATTATGATTATTTACATTTGTTAATTTTATTTCTAAAACTATTTTTTAATTGGTATTTACAAGCTACTGACTGTGTGATTGTAAAACTCTTTAAAAAGGAGGGTTCAATACCACCACCACCAAAGAACTCCACTTCATCATATGCTGCTACAGCACCACCACAGAGCCCCCTAGCACTACCACAGAACCCCCTAGCACCATATATTGCTACGACACCACTACTACAGAACCCCCTTGCACCATATATTGCTTCGACACCACTACCATAGAACCCCACCCCATTTTGGCTTGGGTGTTGCTGCCTCGCGGTACCAGCAAATGTCGTACCAGCGGTACCAGCAGATGCCGTACCAGCGGTACCAGCAGATGCCGTACCAGCGGTACCAGCAGATGCCGTACCAGCAGACGCCGTACCCGCAGACGCCGTACCCGCAGACGCCGTACCCGCAGACGCCGTACCAGCAGACGCAGTACCAACCGCTCGACGCGATACCACAGTATCAACCACACCCTGTGATGCGGAGGAGTTTGATGTGGGTCAAATGCAACATCCACCGTATCATTGAATAATCTGTAGAAAAAAAAAAAGATGCCCTTGTTTGTTACAGAGATAGTTGAATTTTTTGGTAAAGCCGGTTGATTGGTTGCCATGATATCACAGATCTTTGTATTATCGCAGACAGGCGATAACATCGTTTTTCGTGATTGTGAGTTCTTTTCCCTATGGACAGTGGCGAATCTAGAACGCAAAACTACGTGGTTCCCTAATCAAATGTAGCAGAAAAAAATAAAAGTGTCAACTATAAATTTGTCGGGGTCATGAAAATTAAAAATCAAGCATTAAAGTCATGGTTTTTGTTCTATATGGCTTTCTTTGTTTGGTATGTGGGTCAAACTTAAAGTTGTTAGGCCTTAAACAAAAAAATTAAAATAATGGGGTTGTTGGGCCTTAAACAAAAAAGTTAAAATAATGGGCCTTACACAAAAAAGTTTAAAAAATGGGCCTTAAACAAAAAAATTAAATAATTGATAATGATGTGCACATGTAGTTTCAAACCTGCGACCTCCAATGTACAACACAACGCGTTTTCCGCCGTGCCATCAGGCTCTTTATATTTTTTAGCTGGGAATTAAATTATTAAGGTAGTTCCCCTAAACATTTTTAGGTAGGTCCAAAAAAATTTCTATATAACTTGTAATAAAAATGAAAAAATTAGGTAGGTCCCAGGACCTACCTGGACTATAGGTAAATTCGCCCTTGCCTATGTATGAGTCTATGTATTTGTGTTAGGTTATTGATTATTGATGCAATTTACAAAATCAAATTGGTTGTCCTTTTTTCCTTCTTTGTTTGTTTCTTATTTTTCATTTCCTTTTTTTCATTGATGCTAACAAATTTCCTAAAGGGACTCATGTATGGTCACAATGTGATATCATAAGGATACACATGTGCTAACTATGCCAACATATCATAGGCATATGCAATTAAGCTAAAACTACCAAAGTCATTACCATTTTCCTATTATCATTTTGCAAGTTGTATTTCAAAAATGGAAAGAAATATTAGTCATTATTCAGAAAACATAATCCTTGCACTTTGAGTTGATTTCATGGTGACTACTACAAGTTTTGAAGAAGAATAAGGATGAACATTTTGGGACTACTAACCAGAGTGGCCACTGATTTAAATTACTTCTGATTCCAAACCAAACATTTAAACAAATACATACTTGAATCTATTTTAAAACAAAAAAATAGTTCGATTTCCACTTTCAATTCCAAGCATGCAAAGAGGATCTAGAACATCAAAGTACTTAATTGGGAAGATGAACTAAAACCAATCTAACTTATGGACAAGGAATTGACAAATCACAAACAAATAGAACAACAAAAAACAGGATTTAGACCATAGTTATGAAGATGAATTAGAACCAATTTAACTTCTGGTAACATAAGAAACACTAAACTAACAGCAACCAAAACTACTTTTGCCATTTTGGTTTGTCAAACTTCATGAAGAGTAACTAACTAAGTAACTACCCAGAGTGTAAAAGATGCAATAAACAAACAACTAAACAGGCCACAACAATAGCATGTTATCTATTTAAAATATCAGAATCATAAATTATTTCATTAATCATCATAGAATTACATTGAAGGCCTTGACAAAACCATTTATGATAATCAATGGAAATTAAGCGAAGCTTTTTCATGACTAAATTTATATATACATATATATATATATAGCTTGCATATATTAGGGAAAAGTTCAAATATATACATATTATAGGTCAAGGTTAAAGGGAAAATCTCAAAAATAAAATAAAATTGAGGAACACCCTCGTAGCCCTTCTTCTAACCTGAGTTAACACTTCGCATTCCTACAACCCTTACAACCAAATCAGGAGCATCCATTAGATTATCAACAGTTACCATTTGATCCGTTGTAACTACCCTTAATTTATAAATACAAAAAAACTGGATGGTGGATAGGCAGGTTACATCGGCTTCATAATCTAGATGGGTTGTATTTGAACGGCCCTCTAACCTTATAATGACAAGAACATTCGGGAGTTGTATTTAGATGCAAAAACAATATTTAATTTAATTTCCGTATGTAGATGAATGAGATAGGTAGGAAAAGAAAAGAAAGTATCTACAAAAAATAAATTGAAGGAAGCTGCTGTTACTTAGTAGCCATCAATGAATATATTGATTGGGTGACACAAAAGTCTCGATGTAAATTCCTAGCTGGTACGTGACGATGATGGGAGGAGTTGAAAACAAGTGGCCCTTGGGGTTGTTCCCTGTAGAGTTTACTTTGCAAATGCCGTTCTTGGTACACATGAGCCAATTTCCATTCCTCATCAAATACAACGGTCCCTGAAAAGACGAGTCATGTATTGAACAAATGCTATTTACCACTTTCGTCCAATTGCCACCTCCATCCATCCGCCATTCCTCGATGGTCCGTGGTCCAGAAGAAAGATCTGCTTTGAAAATCGTTAGCTGAATGCAACCCTTTCCAACCACAAACCTCAAACACCCATATGGACAAGTAGAGGGAACCGCTATCTTTGTGAACTTCTCCGTCTTGAGGTCGAGCCTTATAATTAAGTATCTTGTCTTGAGCTTCATTAAGAAATGGAGGCTTTCATCCAACAAATCGTGATGATCACCGGCATAGGGTATGCGTTCATGGTAGTCCAGTTCTGACTCGAGCTTTCTCCAGGAGTTAGATTTCAATGAGTATATGTAAACGCTGCTATCGGCATTTATACGTAAAATCTTGTAGTCGTCATCAGTACAGGTGTGATACAACCCAAGCGCGGTAAAAGACGTGCTGTAGCATTTTCTATCGACGGGTCTGGATAATGTTTTATACTTGCTCGTTAACGGATTCCATAGTATCAGATCAAAGAATTCTTGAGCGTTCTTCCATATGCCTACGCATGCGAGTCCATTTACGGAAGGCGTTATTGTTGCAGCAGCAAAGCCTGGGAAAGGGCAACAACGAGGGTGGGTAATTAAACCATCTTCACAATCGATGGTCAGGAAGTTGCATGGTGACGTGTATCCGATGACACAGAAAACAAGTTTTTCACGGCGGTCGACAATGGTTGCATGGTGGAGCTGGATGTTGGCAAACAAGGGTGTTGCTAGGAAGGGCCTCCATTGCTTGCAAACACACTTGAAACGGAGTAAGGACTTGGCCGGCAGCTTGGTAGTATTTGGAGTAACAGTATCTCGGGTGGAAGCTCCAGGGGTGTGATCATTTTAGGGAAGGGTTCAAACGAGAACCCTTCGTATTTGCGCAAACGCGAGAACACTTGTGAGCCTCCAATTTAATTAACCTATATAATCTAATACCCATTATTCATCTCCGCCTTTCTCAACCGCTAATCACCGCCGACCACCATGGCCGGCCCTATGGTAGGGCGAAGTGGGCGACCGCCCTGGGCAGCAACCAAGCCCAGGGCATCAATGTCCATAGCATCCTTATATATTATATTATTTATTAGTCATGTGATGCATAGGCACTGTACATCAACTTCTCTTATGTTGACACATGGATGTATTCCATTATAATATAATATATTTGGTTCAAAAGACACTGGGCCTACTATATAAAAAAATCATATTTTAATCATATAAAAGATTTGAAAATACAAGAGAAAGCTTTACTGCTAGAGATAGGTACAATAGATAATTTTTATGTAATTTCATATTTACTTGTTTCCTTTATACAAAATTTAGTAGGTGTAATCTTATAATTGTAATTAGATTATTAAAGTCATACTCATGTACTATTGGTGTC
>CM058042.1:4514335-4536835 GCA_030169165.1 Centaurea solstitialis
TTTGCAAGATTGAGATAGACAGGTGAAAGAATTGCGAATCTGACAAGGGTAGTTTTGGTAATTTACCAATTTTGTCCCATCTCGATGCTTTTTGTTTGAACACTGCAGCAGAATTGGGTTTATAGGATGCCAACAAATAAGTGTTTTATGTAAAGGTGTTTGCAATGAGTTTATGAAGTTTTTAAGGACCTTTCTGAACTAAAAAGACCCCTATTAATTTGTTTATAAGACGTTATTTAAAAAAGCGTCTTATAAAAAACATAGAATAAAGCGTTTATAGACACTTTGCAAAAGTCTTTGTAAAAAAGCTAGTAGCACACTTCATTTAAAAGTTGTCCTTAAAAACTATTCAAGGCGCCCAAAAGTGTTCTATAAACTTATTGCAACTCTTTTACATAGGACACATAATTGTTTGGTCCTGTAAAATAACGTCCTATAAAGCAGTCTATTACGACACTTGGATGTTTGCCGCATCCTATAAACCCAATTATGTTGTAGTGTAATTTGTTCAGCCAAAAGAAAAACGGTCTTTTATCCCACCCAGATCAAACACGGGATAACAAATTTCAAAGATAGAAAAGATCGAGACAATCTTACCAAGCAAGGTAAAAATGCTCCATTAGTCGCCGTTGCACAACCTAAAATCACCTACATTTCAATGGCTTCTTGCCCACAAAAAAGAGCTGATAAATATTAACAAATCCCAGTTCGGCACAACTCGCATTCTTGTTAAAACAATTAACCGAAAGTTTAATCTTTTAGGCAGTTTTCTTATGGTTGTGTTGTTTTTACCTCGGCATTTGGTAGTAACACGAATCGAGAGAAGTCAGCCTTTCAAGGGGGGTGGAAGTGGTGGGTAACACCTGGATATCATTAGCGGCAGACACAGTTGCAGCACCGTTATCGGTTTCCGACGTATCGATTGAAAAGATAGTCTGGTGGTCGATGGCAGCAGATTTTGTAGGCGAAGCAAACAAGTTATCAGGAAGGATGTGCTCTAAACTGCTACATGAACAAGAGCGGCGATTATAAAACCACACAAAAACAAACAAAACGAGCCCAGTATGTTTAGGGTAAAATGTGTGCATATCTAACCAAATTGCATAAATTATGATATTGAAAAATCCAAACCTTTCATGCTTATCGGTTTTGTTCTTATCCGAGCTCTCTTCCTTCCCAGTTCCGTTGCTGCCGCTGTTCCCATCCTCGACCATAACTTCCGGTGGCACAATGGGATCAGACTCGTCACTCAGAGAATTCACGCTATCTTGGGTGCTAATTTTTGCTATACAACAAGAAACATCGATTTTATTAGTAATAACAAAATTATGTATAAACATGTTAACAGACTGTTTCATAGGACCAAACAATTGTGTGTTGTGTCCTATGTAAAAGTGTTACAATAAGTTTCCAGTACAAAGTTTTTTAGGACACTTCGCTGTTAGCAGACATTTTTCTGAATAATGTCAATATAGGGCATGCAATTATTTGGTCCTATAAACTTAAGTCCAGTATCGCAGTCTATTAGGACATTTAGACATATATTAACATCTCGAGATGGAGTATTTACCACCAGAAACAAGTTCTTCATTGTTGCCATCGGACGAAAACACGGATTTTGGTTTATCTGAGTCGGTGAAGAAACCGATAAATTCGGGTGGAAATGATGATTTTTAAGGTCCGATAGCTGCAGATTCATCAATCGTCGGTCCTGGAGTTCCATCGCCTGTTGTAATTCAGCCCGCTCCTCTAATTTCCTTCTCAAAATCATCTCCTGATTAAACATTCTGGCACCTGTTCACGAAGAACGTTCCATTATCAGTGCCCAAACACATCCTTTCTTGGATATAACACGACAACTAAAGAATAAAACGTATATATCTTTCGCTCACCAAAGGGTATATGATCAAATGGCTCGGCAGATTCAAGTGCAGTCGGACTCAAACAACCCGAAAAATCCCCTCTTTCCATCTGTTGCTGATGCTTCCTGCATACAATGTCGGTTGATAAGATAGCTGATAAACTAGTCATGTTTGGTAAAATCTAGCAGATAAGCCCGTAAAATAACATAAAATGACATGTTTGAAATTTTATTTCAAGAAAATATAAGAGCCATAATCGAAAAGAAAAAACCCTGAAACTTATCGAAAACATTGTTTTTTCAATAAAGAAAAACATTCGGAAATAACCGTACTTATCCGGGATTTTTCCCTTCTCCTTATACGGCTTAACAAGCACCCGTGAATCGCAGACAAAATGCGGATTTCCTTTGGCCAAAATCGCCTTCACAGTCTCCGGAAGCATAAACGTGACAAACCCAAACATCCGTTTCTGCTGATACGGAATCCTCACATCTTGAACCGGTCCAAACATGCTTCAAAAACATTCAACAAAATCTTTAACTCTCCAAACACAAAACCCACAAACACTCACACATTTTCAAACAACTTTTACCTAAAGTAATTCGAAACATCTTCTTCTTTAAAAGTACTATCGGCCGGAAACGTCAAGTAAATCTGTCGAGCACTCGAATTCGAATTCCCAAAACCCATCGCGGCAAAATCGTTACGGTCGGGCCGACAACGACCGAACTTATGAAATTCGTCTCCCATCATCAATGCAGCTGCCGATCTAAAAACAACAACATGAATCCAAAATCCAAAAAAATTACAATTTTATCCACAAATCCACCATGAAAAACCAGAAAAAAGAACCTTTTAAATTAAAAAAGTAACAATAATAGCAAATAATTAGAGTATAATGATGATGTTGGTCTTTTTCATCATACCAAATAAATATAAGATACAAAGTCCTAAAAATTTAAACTTTCTTTTGGCTGATAATTTATGCATAATAATAACAATGAGTAGATATACATATATATATATATAGTATATGATAACTTTACCTAGGATTCTCATTCAGAAAGTTCATGCATCTATTGAACGGAAAAGGAGGAACTCCGCCGCCGCTATGGCGGCCATTCGTTGCTGCTGCTGCTGAATAGCTTTAATTCTAAGCAAATCGTCGAAAGAATCGATTTTTCCGGTGGGTGAAGAAGACGAATTTAACCCGATTTCGTCTCCAAACCCGCCATTACCACCATGAACGAACTGGCAAGAAGTTCCGTTTTTACAAAACCCTCGAGCGAAGTACATGCACGGCCTCCAGCCGCCATCGTTTCCGGCGCCGGCGAGAAAAACGTCGTTAACGGAGCAACTCCTCCGGTGTAAACGGTGGTGGTGGTGAGCGTCTCCACAGTTACCCGATTCCACCCCCAATTTGAAGCATTTTCGTTAGGGTACGGAAAAAGAACGGAATCGCTCCGGCCGCCGGGGCTCGCCATTGGGTCCATGAAGTCCACATTCTTAGATTCATCGAAGAACGAAAGCTGATCGGAGACAACCGGACTGTTATACTCGTCGATGGGTTCGTTAAACCGTTGTAGAACGAAGAAGCAGGCGAACCGCCGCCGTTAACCACGGCGGCGAAGCCGGTCTACGGGCTTCCACGGTGGTGGTGGTGTCGGGAAAAGACCCAGATAACGACCAGGGGGAGCTAGGGGAAGTAGGGTTGATATGGTGAAACCCATTACCGGAATGACGATTTGGGGGAATTCCGGTGGATAAACATGGAAGAAGTGGTGGAAGAAGGGGGTGCAGAACAGGTGTTCGACGAAATGTCTAAGAAAGATTTTGCTTGTTTTATAACAGAAAGAAGTGGTTTTCAGGGCCAAAAGCCAACCTTATCATCTCATTATCACCCTGATCTTGAATGAGTATATATCCCATGATTTTGGAAGCATTTTCTGGATCTAATTTCTGGATTCTTGACATCACCATTTTCGTAGCTTCACTGTATCCATGGTGGTCTATAAAGAGGGGGAAAAAAGAAATTGAAAAAAAAAGAAAAGACAGTCGCTCTCAAGGAGAGTCCCTAAACCACCATTTTTGTTTGCTTCAAGTTTCTTTCTCTCTCTACAAAAAAAGGATGGATTTTTAGTGAGAGAAAGAAAGGGGATATTTTGAAGAGTGAGTAAAAAACTTTGGCTTAGTTAACACAGAGAGAGAAATAGAGAGAGAGGAGAAGATGGTAAATGTACAAGTGATTAATGCATAAGGTACAAGAGTGGCTGTAACCCACAAAGAGACCATAAGTTGGATGAGTCAAAAGGAGGTTTGTTGTTGTACAAGGGTTTTCTCCTATTAATTTCATTCATACCACTCTTATACAAAAATCCAAAATAGCATTGTTTATTTTCCATTTTGAGTGAATTACATATTTTGGTCCTTGTGATTTAGTAGTTGGTGACACTATAGATCCTTAAAATAAAATATCTATGAATTAAGTCCTTATAGTTTGCATTTTATAACGTCTTCGATCCCTGAAACTAACGTTATTCTATTTGTGTCCATTAAAGCCATCATATATTGTGCACATGATGGGTATTTTGGTCTTTTAGCTTATTATTTTTATTTTCAATTAAAATTATAAGGACCAAAACTATAACTTACTTTTTTATATATTAATAAAAATAAAAATAATAACACTTCGCTCTTTAAACCCATCTATCACCACCAACCTAAAGTCGCTACCACAAAAACGAAAAAGGAAAAAAAAATAAAACCCCTAATCTTAAATTTTGAAACTTGAACCAGAAACCCAGATCTGGGTTGAAATCCCTGCTATTAAATTTTGAAACGAAAAGGAAAAGAAATCAAAACCCTTGATCTAAATCAGTAACCCAAAATCAAAAACCCAAATCTGAGTTGAAACCAGACTTTGTTCCGTGTTTGAGTTGCGATAGTTGAACATAGACGCAAATAATAGGAGAACCACACGGAGTTTTGACATCACCAGATGATGATGATGTTGTGTTTAGGTTCAGTGGAGTAAACCAATGTTGGAATGTTGTACGGCAATGATGTTGGACCAAACCCTGGAAAGAACAAGGTCATGAGACAATGGAGTAACGTTTAACCGGTAACGGCTAATGGTGAGACATGTCGGGGATATAGAGGGTTGTGAAGCAGTTTTGTATTAGCTGTCTCTGGCAGGATTGTGAAAGGGGGTGGGGTTTCATTAAACAAACGTAGGAGGGTTTCGATGGTAGTCTCTAATCTGGAGGTAGATGGTGGAGCAACCGATATAAGAGGCCTTTGATGGTCCATGTGTCGTATATTCGCTAGAGATGACAATGTATTCATCAAAAATGACAAAACAAGGATACGTCCCTGAGTTGTGTAGCGATGCAGAACTGCACATAGAAATATACATGTATTCATATGTATTGTAATATTATGCATATGGTAAATTAAATTTTCAGTCCTTCTTGTTTAAATAAAATGACCAAAATACCCATGTACTTAACATATTTAACATTAAATTTTTGATGGAGTTTAGAGTAGGGACCCAACACGTAATAAAATGTAAACCACAAGGACACAATTCGTACATATTAATATTATGGGTTCAGGGTGTTAAAACTCGTAAACCACATGGACCAAATATGTAATTCACTCTTTTATATCTCTTTTATATTTAACCCTTCGATTTTTTCAGCTTTAACCCTTGAACTTCTCCAATGCATTATTATATCTTATATATTTTAATTTTTTTAAGAGTTAATTACATTTTTGGTCCCTGTGGTTTGGTGATTTTAACACTCTGGGTCCATTTTGAAAATAATTATGGATTTGACACATGTGGTTTACATTTTATAACGCTATGGGTCCATGGTTTCGAACTTTATAGCGCTCTGGGTCCATGGTTTCTAACTCCGTTAAATTTCTCTGTTAATTAGATTTAATGTAGGGGTGTTTTGGTCTTTCAATAGTTTTTTTTTTATTTTCTACTAATTCTTTTTATTGGGTTTGATTTTTAATTTCTTCAATAACACTACCACCACCATATCACCACCCACCACCATCCACCATTATCACAATCCACCATCCACTACACCACCCACCATCCACTACCACCACCCTCCACCACCAATACCACTAATACCACCACCCACCACCACCATTATTACCACCCCCACCACCACGCACCACCTACCACTCCACCACCACCAAAATCAAGAGAGAATCCCTAAACTCAAAAAACAAAAACAAGGGAGAGCCACAACCACTAAATCTCTAAAATAGGATTTGATTTAATATCATCCAAACCCTAGTCCACGACCACCGCCCTCTGTACTCTGATCTGCTCCAAAAAACCCAATCGAGTTTCCAGCTCTGTATTTGCTTAAATCAGCGGCGATCGAGATCTGGAGCAGGTGGTCTCCGGCAATCGGGATCTGGATCGGGTTGCCTCTGGCGGTGAAGATGATGGTGGAGGTGTGCGGTTGGCGGTGAAGACGATAGTGGAGGTAAGCGGCTGATGGTGTGAACGGTTGGTGGAGGTCGACGGGGTGGAAGGGGCGGCTGGTGGAGGTCGACGGTGGTGGAAGGGGGCGGCTGGTGGAGGTCGACGGTGGTGGAAGGGGGCGGCTGGTGGTGTCGACGGTGGTGGAAGGGGTGGGCAGTAGAGATATGGGTCGCCAGAGTTAGAAGGAAGGTCGCCGGAGTTAAGTCACCGTGGAGGTTGGCTGCGATGAAGGTTGGCTGCAATGGAGGTGGAGGCGGTCAACGTGCCGGAGGTGAGAGGCGGTCGCCGGTGCCGGAGGTGGGAGGCGGTCGCCGGTGCCGGAGGTGGGAGGCGGTCGCCGGTGCCGGAGGTGGAGGCGGTCGCCGGTGCCGGAGGTGGGAGGCGGTCGCAGGTGCCGGAGGTGGGAGCGGTCGACGGTGCCAGAGGTGGAATGCGTGGCTGGTGATAGAGGTTGGAGGTGGTGGAGGTAGGTTGGGTGGGCTGTAGGAGGTGATGGAGGTGGTGGTGGTGGAGGTGGTGGTGGTGGAGATGGTGATGGAGGTGGTGGTGGAGATGGTGATGTTGATGATGATGGTGGTGGTGGTGACGATCGATGGTGGGTGAGGGTGGTGGTGGGTGGCGACGGTCAATGGGGGGTGTGGATGGTGGGGGGTGGTGACAGCAGATGGCTGATGGCTGATGGCAGTGGTGGTAATGGTGGTCTAGGGTTTGCTTGAAAATTAAATACGATTTTGTGTGGGAAGATGAGAATCTTTCTTTTTTTTTGTTATTTTTTTTATTGATATTAAAAAGTTACATCTTTGGTCCTTGTGATTTTGTATATAGTATAAATTACATATTTGGTCCTTGTGATTTTAATTGAACATGAGAACATAACTGAAATGACCAAACTACCCTTGTAAATAACCTACTTAACAATATACTTTAACGGTATTAGTAATCGTGGACCCATAGCGTTATAAAATGTAAACCAGAGGTGTCAAATCCATAGTTATTTTCAAAATGGACCCAGAGTGTTAAAATCACCAAACCACATAGACCAAAAATGTAATTAACTCTTTTTTTAATCTATAAGCTATAAATTCATTAATTTTATATTATTAGTTATTATTAATGTATTAAAAAAACATATTCTTTTGATAATTATATAAATCAATTAACTTTGTATTATTATTAATTAATAAAATATTAAAACTTGATATGTACGTTCGCGATGCAGCACAAAACATCTTAGGTTGTTGACCATTTCAATAAATAATATTATTTCGTGTTAATTTTATTCTCTATCATTCGATTGCAATTTTATGATTTTATTAGTTTATAAGTCGTATATCATATGTATAAAATTCAAAGTCAATTAATTAAAAATTAAATAAGTAAAAAATTTCAGAATAAATCAAATATTCTTTTTATAAGAAACGCAAAAATAAACGTGAACAATTCAAATTAAATTAGTAAATCTTGTTTTTTAAAAAATTTTCTCAATTAGTAGGATTTATTAGATAATGTTTTTTTTTTTATTTACGAAATTAGTGGAATTTATTGTATAAAAGATTATGTGTCAATTAGATAAGCTTAAATGAATTGAAAGTGTAAACCATGTCCAGATAAGCATAAATGAATCGAAAGTGTAAACTACGTCCTGGTTCATATTTAGGTGAGAAAATACTGATTCCGGTTCACCAAAAGACGACACGTGACATTCTAGTTACTTATTTATTATATATAGATACGTGTTTTAAGGAATATTTTTCTGTAAACCCTATAAAGCTTGTAAACCATGTGAACCAATATTTAAAAATGATAAAATTTTACTTTATTATTATTTGAATATTTATGGAATATGATTAGAGTTTGTTAATAATAATAATTGTTTTATATTTAGAAACAATCCATATAATTATGAAATCAAATATATGTTATACTAAATGTGATTATATATGTTAATATGATAACTTAAAACGTATTTTAATGTGAATATGTATGGTAAGACATATTTTTTTTACATATATGATTATGTAGGTTATTGTGAATATGTGATAAGAGTATAAAATGAAAATTGAAAAAACAAGAGATATGTTATAAATTAAATAATTAACTACTATATACATAGTCATGCACGTTGCGACGCGAATTATCTCGAATCAAAAACCGAGAACTCGAGAAAATAATCATGTTATTGTTCAACTTTATTTCCCATCACATGATCTCAAATTTATGGTTTTTATATGTTTTAAATAATATATCCAATGTATAAATTTTAAACTGACAATGTAAACACTCTTCCAAGTTCTAATGTTAGGCCTTTTGTAAATCTCCCTCTCTCTTCTTTGGGCCAAATTCACTCATGCGTACACACTATTGTGACACCCAAGATTTTCAAAAGTAAAACAGAAAACCAAATATGATACACAATGTAATACCCATAACTTCTAAACAATAAGGTACGAAGTCATTGTGGCACCATTATGCTAACCACTATGATACATTGTGATGTTTTTCATAAATGATAAAACTCATAAATACACTTTGATTCATTGTGATCCATCCAAATAAGCCAACGGTGATAATCTCGACACAACACGAACCCGACATGAAAGATAAGCGGGTTTGGGTCGAGTTTTATGACCCAACAACCCGTTTATTTTCCGGTCGTGTTCGGGTTGGTACATGGGTTTTCTAACCCAACAACCGCTATTGATGTCGGAGACCCGCTTTGCGACAGATCTCTTCATCACCGGCTAAATTTGATTCGCTGTCAGCTCGATCCGTCTAACATCACACATCAACGAGACTCTTTGAAGGCCTTTTCGAACGATTCCATGCTATGAAAACGATGGCAGGTTATAGACGAAAATCTTATCGGATGAGCACTAGACATTATCGTTGCCGATGGCTGCAATGACGGGTACAACAACGAGGTGTCAAGGGTTTAGGTGGTGATTTAAGGATGTGGTTCAAAAAGATGAGGCATGGAAGTGATGAAATGCTTGTTTATTTGCATTTTAAATATAAGGCCATAAGATGCATACATAAAATTCAACATAAGGACATGGATGCATGAATGTCAAGTACCCAACAAGGAAGATGAAAAAGTAGTAATAATGATAAGGATGATAAGAATAGTGTATTTGCCATGTATTTAGGGATAAATACTGAAATTAAAAATAAGACATTTTGATGAGTTGTAGTTTATTAATGTACCATTTATTAGCTAAATTTAAAATAAAATTAATCATGTTAAATGATGGGTTTATGTTAGATCTTAAGATAATTACAAACTATCGAGTTCTGATTTGACTTTACACATGTATAGATGTTGAATCAATTGAAAACTCGGTAGTTTATGATAATTATGAGAGCTTCTATCTTACGATTTGTTCACATGATTTTTTTTTCTCATATGAGGATAATATTTAACGCTTTAATTAACATATACTTTGTTTCACAATGTGAAACTCTTTTTATATGCATTTTTTGATTCACATACATGTAAAAATACGCGTATTGTGAACCGAGCAAATGTGAAGCAAACACATATATTTTTGTGAGAAGTATTTTTAAGTTGTTGATCACTCTTAATCAAATATCCTTCCATGAATTACTGCTTAAACGATAATTGATCTGTTGCATCTTATCGTTGTGCATCTCATTCTAACGTTCCTCTATTTCTCATTCAACGATTGATAACCACTTCTCATGTGTTCTCATCTTTAAGTTTCAAATGAGCGGTCCTAAAAATGGGAAATATAGAAGTGATCCTAGCCTTTCATACGACTAATATCAAATTTGACTGATCAATAATTGTGGTTTTAAGTGGTCAAAGTTTAAGGCTATGCAAAATAAAATTAGAAGGGTAGTTTTGTGACTTTTACAAACATGCAGAAAACTGGTTCATTTGTGAACCCGCGTGAATTCGTGTAATTCACATATGAATTGTTTCTAAATGATTCACATATGGTCATATGATTCATATATGAATCACGAGTTCACATATGGACTTGTTTGCCGTCTATACGAAATTATCCTTCTATCTTCTTCTATCTTTTACATATTCATATGAGGATTATCTGATGCTTCATAGTCAAATATTCAAATGTTACCCAAATGAAGGGTTATGATCACTTCTCTACTTCTAGTTTTTTTTTTATCAATTAAGTTTCTCCCTGTATATATTGTTTTGTATGTATAAATATGTATTATACATATAAAAATTACAACTTCGAGTTGAAAAATAACTTAATCAGATGCCTTATTGCTTTATTCACCAACCAAACAAATTATTAACCTTGATACCGACATCAAATAGGACATTCAAGACTTGATCACATCTCAAGCACATTGTAACACCTTAAAAATCCAAAACATTTAATTTAGGAAAAACATTTAAAATAAGCGGAAGCCTTGGCAAAGTCTCATCTTATCAAGAAATTAATCAAAACAGTTGTTTAAGCAAATAAATAATCCAACGTAGTCGAGCCTAAGCTCATGCCAAACCACGACATCCTTTGCTCCAAATGAACTAAAACGTGAGCAGTAATAAGTTAAAACATGTTCCCATCCAAAACCAAAATCCATGACCATGATTGACTGAGCTGCCACCTTCGGGATCATCACACGTGAGCCTTGCCTTGGTTACCCGATGCCGTACCTACACTAAAAGGGGAAAAATAACAACGGGTAAGCTTTCGCTTAGTGAGCACATATCTATACAAACATAATCACACATACATAACTGAGTGCATAGCAATCACATATCACAGCACTTGATCCATTGACACTGGTACCAGGCCGCTTAATCCATAACTTGATCCTTTGTTCCCGGAGGAACTAATTTCCCTAGTGGTAACCCGTACCAACTAGGTGTTAACATAATCCAAGCAACATATCATCACACATGCATTTCATCACATAAGCATCACCATATTCATATAGATAAAGTACTCACCTGCATGTAGCTCGAAAATGCACACACAATACAGGTACAATGCTCGAAGTGATTCACCTAAACATTTACATGCATAATCATATCAATACATAATCTACAATGACCTTTTAATACTCTATACCAAAACACTAGTCTAAACCATAGCTAGACTAGCCCAAATGACCCCAAATTCTAGGCCTCATCCTCTCTTAACATCCCTAACATAAACCTGTAGCCCAACCTTCAAAATGACAAAAACCAAAAATCGAGTTTTGGCCAGAGACTTGCGCGGCTTGGCCCCGCGACCTCAAGTCGCGGGCCAGGTCGCGGGATTCTCCTGGCTTTTTCTAACTCGCGATTCTGCTTCGATTTTGCTTGCCAAAAACCCAATTTCACAACCATACATGCCAAAACTTGTTTATAAACATAATAGGGTTGATACTTGATGATTACCAACAGTTAATTCTACCCAATCCATCCCAATTACATGAAATTGATAATCTTATACTCATAGTTCTACACCATAACCCTAACCCTTTGATTAACTCCAAAAACAGAACAATTAACAAGAAAACACATACCTTTGATGCTTCTATTGGTATCAATTACCAATTGCTTCCAAACTCCCGTCAATTCTCCTCAATTCACCAAACCCTAAGTCTCTTCTCTCCAAAACCGTACTCTGGAACTGCAGGAAAGGGTTTGGAACTTCTCTTATATACTCACTACACTCCACCCTCAACTATTAAGAATTACACATAGGCCCTTAACTCCTGTAATTCCAACATAAGAACTCGTAATTAGCATAAGCTTGACAATTAAGTCCACATATCAACTTAAGAAAAATGGGGCGTTACACACATATCATTTATTAGGTCCAAACAAGAAAGTCCATGATTCCAATACCTTTAGAATGTCTTGACAATGTGCTCGAATATTTTCATACAATTTATTGCAACATATATCATTACACGTCACTTACAAAACACTTAATCATATTGATTTAGTTGTTTTTTTAATTACAAACAAGATATTTTGGTTGATGTCAAGTAACGGGACGAGTCTAATGTTGTGAAAGATAAAGAGATAACCTGAAGCAGCAAGTTACTACTTGTTTACAACAATTTTGTTTGATGTTTACCTTAAAGTTGATCATATCACCCAAATTTGATATTTTGTGTACATCAAATATGATGTATCCAATAAATAGTTTTGTACAACCTAAATAGATGGCATATATGAGGACAATGCTGGAACTTTTTGTAGAAACCACAACTGCGATATTTAGATGTATAAGGGTTTGTTGAATTCAATATCTATACTTGGTTAAAAAGTGTCATGTTTAGAAACACAAGAATCATGATTGCCACATTATTTCATGCCAATGTCAATATTGCTACATTAGGCTTGGCTTATGCGAAGACACATGATTGTGACAAAGTAGGATTTAGAGAATACTGAAGCGAAAAAAAACTTGAAATCTGCTCCCCTATCACACTTTGTTTCTCTATAAAAATTTCCACCACATGCTCCGCAATACAAAATTTTGCTTTAAAGAAGACTACTTTAGTCATTTACCACCATTTCACTCCAAATCACAACCTTACATTATTTAAACCAAACAAACAAATTTCAAAACATGAAATTACAACGTCTGTCAACCAAACATATAGCCAAACCTAATAACTTCCGTTCTAATCCTTTCAAAGTCAAATTCCTTTGACATATATTATTTCATATCAAAACATTTTTGCTAGACATTTGTTTGTTGTATAGTATTTAACTATTTTGTTGCATAGTATTTAACATCCTTGGGGGTGTGGGGTGAAAGCCACACTACCAGGGTTCGAATCTCACGGGTGACATTTCTAAGATATACAAACTTTGGATCTGGTCCTTTGGGCCAGGTTCGGGGTCTGTATGGGAGGATCCAGTCTATGGGATCCATTTCCCTGTCGGTCAGGTTCAACCATAGATTAGCTCGGTTCGCAGCAGATTAGTGAGATTGCCCAATTGGATGCCCGATACCGCTGGAGCGTGTATGTTAACTTGCCATTCAAAAAATAAATAACTATTTTGTTTTGTAGATTCAAATTGAAAGACTATTTGGTGAAAAGTGTAAAGTACGGGGGCTAAAAAGAAAACATTTCCCCTCGGAAAACCAAATTCCATCTTTTTGAATGGGGACAGCCATGAACGATTGAAGAGAAAAGAGGAATCATATGAACACGATAATGAAGAATGGAGCCCATAGATTCCATCGGATAACTAAGAACAAACTCAGATTGAAAACCTAACAACATGAAATGAGTATTCCGTTTGCAAATCAAAGTCAGTGATTCAATCAAATCTGTTATTTGGATGCAATCAAGTTTGATCTGGAAGAAGAAGTTTATTCACAAACAACCGGCAGATTTGATGACTCTATTCCGCCGGAGATGTTGCCGCCGGCGTTTCTAGATTCATCTACGGTCAGTTTGAGTCTTCTCGTCGGTTTCATTTTCAGTATAGATGTATTATGTATAATAACAAGATGAACTCTTGGAATAACGGATTTTCGAATTTCGATGAAATGAATCCGGTTTTAGGGTTTAATTTGGCTGCGAATGGTTCAGGTTCGAATCTCGCCGGACCACGGATTATGAAAGGGAGAAAGCAAACGTCTTCTTATAATCACAAGCCTAGTTATCCGATGGATAGCAGAGGGGGAGGTGAGGATCGTGGTCTAGGGTTTAGCAAGTTTGGGAGCTCATCTCGATCGGTTTTCGGAGATTTGAGCTGTGGAAGTGTTGTGAAGGAGACGCTTGTGTTTGGTGCAAATGGAGGCAACGGTTCCGGTTCGGGGATCGTGAATAATGCTAGTGCGATTCTCGATGATATGTCGAGATTGAAGATAGATGCAACTGGAAATAAGAAGAGTGTTGACACCAAGTTGATGGTGGATGAACTCCCAAAGGAAATCAGTAAGATGAAGATTGAAGGTACAATCGGTATAGAAACCGATAAGAAGAGCCAATTTACCGATTTTGTTGATAGTAATGTGGCTTTAGAATTGGAAAATGAGATGAAAAGGATGGACCTTAAAGATCCTACGACAGATATTTATTCTGGAAAAGGTAATTTCGGTAGTTTGAAGATTGGCAATGAGTGCAATGAAGAAGGAGCCAATGCTAAGTTAATGTCAGATAGGATGCGAGAAGCATCTCGTTCTTCGTCTACACGATCTGAAAAAATGGCTGAATTTGCTTTTACAAGCAAATTGGATGATATAGGGGCTTCACATGTAGAGTTCAAAACACCTGATATGAAGAGTAATGTTTTTTCTGGTTTGAAAAGTTTCAAAGCAAAAAAGGGAACTTTTAAAAACACCAATTTCCAAAAAAAACCCGGGGAAACCGAAGAATCCCGTTGTTGGTCAATAAAGGGTTTGGGGAAGTTTTTGGGTTTTTAGTGGAAGAATTTGGTCTGAAAATTAGACATTTCCCCCTTAAAGCATACTCCCAATGGATATTTCTCCCGTCAGAAACACCACCGGTAAATTGTTATAGAGAAACTTCTTTCAAAACAGGGGGGGTTTCCCAAAATTGTTTCCCAAAAAATAGGGGGCGTCGATAATCAAATATAAGGGATCAAAATGTTATGGCAGATAAAGACCTGTTTTGACACATACAATGTTGAAAAGGGTTGATGGTGCTAAAACCCCTCTTTAGCAAAGTTTGGGGGTTTTTGAGTCTCATATTAAATTGGGGTTTCTGAGACAGAAAGCTTCAAGTCGGGCCAACTGAAAAAAATGGAATTCAGTCGATACTTTTTTTACAGCATTAATTCTATGAGACTAAACGCAACCTCCGGGGGGCAAAAAGCCCGCCACGGGGGTTTTTTAAAATTGGGCTTCAAAATCGATAATAAGTGGAGAAGGAGGGCTTCCCCCTTTGTTTGCATCTTCATCAGCCCAACCCAATTTCCACAATTCCGTCAGTATAAAAAGAAACATCCATAAAAAGACATTCATAAATTTTTCCCGTTCCCCTCCGATCATACATGTCATCATCATCTGCAGATTTTTTTTCCCAATTTGGGGGAATTTCTTCTATTTTGTCCCGGGGAAGGGGCCAAAAAGTTGGTTTTTTTTAAAAAAAAAAAAAAAAAAAAAACAAATTTTTTAAAAAAAAAATTTTTCCCCAAAAAAAAACCCGGGGGGGGAAAAGGGTTTTTGGGGAAATTTTTTTAGCCAAATTTTTTAAATTTTTTTTAATTTTTAAAAAATTTGGTGAGGGAAAGGGGGGCCAAACTTAAAAAAATTTTTAAAAGAATTTTTTTTTTTAAAAAAAAAAAAAGGGCCTTAACCCGGGGGAAAAAAAAATTTTTTTTGGGGAAAAAAGAAAAAAAACCCCCCGGGCCCCAAAAAAACCCCCAAAAAAATTTAAATTGGGGTTTTTTTCCCCCCCCAAAATTTTTTTTAAAAAAAATTTTTTTTTTTTGTTTTTAAAAAAAAAAAAATTTTTAATTTTTTCCCTTTTTTTTTTAAAAATTTTTTTTTTTTTTTTTTTTTTTTTTTTTTAAAAACCAAAAAAGGAAAAAGGGCCCCCAAAAATTTTTTTTCCTTTTTTTTGGGGGAAAAAAAAAAAAAACAAAAAAAATTTTTTCCCCCCCCCAAAAAAAATCAAAAACCCCCTTTTTTTCCCCCCCAAAAAAAAGAAAATTTTTAAAAAAAACCCAAAAAAAAGGGGGGGGTTTTTTTAAAGGGTTTCCCCCCCCCCCAAAAAAAAAAAGGGGGGAAAAAAAAAAAAAAAAAAAAAATTTGGTTTAAAAAAAAAGAAAAAAAAAAAAAAAAAAAAAAAAAAAAAAAAAAAAAAAAAAAAAAAAAAAAAAAAAAAAAAAAAAAAAAAAAAAAAAAAAAAAAAAAAAAAAAAAAAAAAAATTTAAAAAAAAAAAAAAAAAAAAAAAAAAAAAAAAAAAAAAAAAAAAACCCCCCCCCCAAAATCCCCCAAAAAAAAAAAACCCCCCCCCCCAAAAAACCCCCCCCCCCCCCCCCCAATTTTCCCCCCCCCCCCCAAACCCCCCCTCCCCCGGGGCCCCCCCCCCCAAAACCCCCCCCCCCCCCCCAAAACCCCCCCCCCCCCCCTTCCCCCGGGGGCCCCCCCCCCCCCCCCCCCCCCAACCCCCCCCGGCCCCCCCCCCCCCCCCCAAAAACCCCCCCCCCCCCTTTTTTTCCCCCCCCCCCCCCCCCCCCCCCCCCGTTTTTTAAAAAAAACCCCCCCCCCCCCCCCAAAAAAAACCCCCCCCCCCCCAAAAAACCCCCCCCAACCCCCGGCCCCCCCGGGGGCCCCCCCCCCCCCCCCCCCCCCCCCCCCCCCCAATTTTTTTTTTTTCCCCCCCCCCCCCCCCCCCCAAAAAAAAACCCCCCCCCCCCCCCCCCCCCCCCCCCCCCTTTTTCCCCCCCCCCCGGGGGTTTTTTCCCCCCCCAAAAAAACCCCCCCCCCCCCCCCCCCCCCCCCCCCCCCCCCCCGCCCCCCGGCCCCCCCCCCCCCCCCCCCCCCCCTTTTTGGGGCCCCCCCCCCCCCCCCCCCCCCCCCCCCCCCCCCCCCCCCCCCCCCCCCCCCCCCCCAAAAAACCCCCCAAAAACCCCCCCCCAATTTTAAAACCCCCCCCTTTTACCCCCCCCTTTACCCCCCCCCCCCCCCCCCAACCCCCGAAAAAACCCCCCCCGGGCCCCCCCCAAAACCCCCAAAACCCCCCCCCCAAAACCCCCCCCCCCCCCCCCCCCCCCCAAAAAAACCCCCCCCCCCCCCCCCCAAAAAAATTTTTTTCCCCCCCCCCCCCCCCCCCCCCCCCCCAAAAAAAAAAACCCCCTTTTTTTTAAAAACCCCCCCCCCCCCCAAAAAACCCCCCCCCCCCCCCCCCAAAAAAAAACCCCCCCCCCCCCCCCGGGCCCCCCCCCCCCCCCCCCGGGGTTTGGTTTTTTCCCCCCCCGGGGGGCCCCCCCCCCCCCCCCCCCCCCCCCCCCCCCCCCCCCCCCCCCCCCGGCCCCTTTTTTTCCCCCCCCCCCCCCCCCCCCCCAAAAAAACCCCCCCTTTCCCCCCAAAAAAAAAAATAATTTTTCCAACCCCCCCCCCCCCCCCCCCAAAAACCCCCCCCCCCCCAAACCCCCCCCCCCCCTTTTTCCCCCCCCCCCAAGGGGCCCCCCCCAAAAAAACCCCCCCCCCCCCCCCCCCCCCTTTTTAAATTTTCCCCCCCCCCCCCCCCCCCCCCCTTTGGGGGTTTTTTTTCCCCCCCCCCCCCCCCCCCCCCCCCCCCCTTTTTCCCCCCCCCCCCCGGTCCCCCCCCCCCCTTCCCGGGGAAAAAAAAATTTTTTCCCCCCCCCCTTGGCCCCCCCAAAAAACCCCCCCCCCCCCCCCCCCCCCCCCCCCCCAAAAAAAAAATTTTTTTTTCCCCCCCCCCCCCCCAAAAAAAAAAACCCCCAAAAAACCCCCCCCCCCTTTCTTTCCCGGCCCCCCCTTTCCCCCCCCCAACCCCCCCCCCCCCCAAAATTTCCCCCCCCTTTAAAAAACCCCCCCCCCTTTTTTTCCCCCCCCCCCCCTTTCCCCCCCCCCGGGGTTTCCCCCCCCAAAAAAACCCCCCCCCCCCAAAATTTCCCCCCCCCCCCCCCCCCCCCCCCCCCCCCCCCCCGCCCCAAAAACCCCCCCGGGGGGGCCCCCCCCAAAAAAAACCCCCCCCCCCCCCCCCAAACCCCCCGGGGTTTTTTTTTTCCCCCCCCCCCCCCCCCCTTTTGGCCCCCCCAAAAACCCAAAACCCCCCCCCCCCCCTTCCCCCCCCCCCCCCCCCCCCCCCCCCCCCCAAAAGGTTCCCCCCCAAAAAAAGGGGCCCCCCCCCCCCCCCTTCCCCCCCGGCCCCCCCCCCCCCCCCCCAAAAAAAACCCCCCCCTTTTTTTTTCCCCCCCCCCCCCTTTTTCCCCCCCCCCTTCCCCTTTTTTCCCCCCCCCCCCCCCCCCCCCCCCCCCCCCCCCCCCCCCACCCCCCCCCCCCCCCCGGGGGGGCCCCCCCCCAAACCCCCCCCCCTTTTTTTCCCCCAAAAAAGGGGCCCCCCCCCCCCCCCCCCCTTTTTTTTCCCCCCCCCCCCCCCCCCAAAAAAAAATTTTTAAAACCCCCCCGGGGCCCCCCCCGGCCCCCCCCCCCCCCGTTTTTCCCCCGGGCCCCCCCCCCCCAAACCCCCCCCCCCCCCCCCCCCCCCCCCCCCCCCCCCCCTTTTTTTAAAAAATTTTCCCCCCTTTTTGGGCCCCCCCGGGTTCCCCTTTTGGGGGCCCCCCCAAGGGGCCCCCCCCCCCCCCCCCCCCCCCCCCCCCCGGGGGGGGGGGCCCCCCCCCCCCCCCCCCCGGGGGGGGGGTCCCCCCGGGGTTTTTTTTTTCCCCCCCCCCACCGGGTTTTTTTCCCCCCCCCCCCCTTTTTCCCCCCCCCCCCCCCCCCCTTCCAAAAAAACCCCCCCCCCCCCCCCCCCCCCCCCCCCCCCCCTTTTCCCCCCCCCCCTAACCCCCCCCCCCCCCCGGGGGTTTTTTTCCCCCCCCCCCCCCCCCCAAAAAAGGGGCCCCCCCCCCCCCCGGGGGCCCCCCCCCCCCCCCCGGGCCCCCCCCCCCCCCCCCCCTTGGAACCCCCCCCCCCCTTTTTCCCCCCCCCCCCCCGGGGGGGCCCCCCCCCCCCTTTCCCCCCCCCCAAACCCCCCCCCCCCCCCCCAAAAAACCCCCCCCCCCCCCCCAAAACCCCCCCCCTTTTCCCCCGGGCCCCCCCCCCCAAAAAAACCCCCAAACCCCCCCCCCGGGGAAACCCCCCCCCCCCCCCCTTTTCCCCCATTTGGGAAATCCCTTAAAAACCCCCTTTCCCCCCCCCCTTTCCCCCCCCCCCCCAAAAATTTTTTCCCCCCCCCCCCCCCCCCCCCAAACCCCCCCCCCCCCCCCCCCCCCCCCCCCCCCCTACCCCCCCTAAAACCCAAAAAATTTTTTAAAAAAACCCCCCCCCCAACCCCCCCCCCCCCCCCTTTTAAAACCCCCCCCCCCCCCAAAAGGGGCCCCCCCCCCCCCCCGGGAAAACCCCCGGGGGGCCCCCCCCCTCCCCCGGGGTTTTTTAAAAGAAATTTTTTAAAAAAACCCCCCCCCCCCCCCCCCTTTTTTTCCCCCCCCCCCCCCCCCCCCCCCCCCGGGGGGGGGGGCCCCCCCCCCCCCCCCCCCCCCCCCCCCCCCCCCCCCCTCCCCCCCCCCCCCCCTTTTTTTCCCCCCCCCCCCCCCCCCCCCCCCCCCAAAACCCCCCCCCCCCCCCTTTTCCCCCCCCCCCCCGGCCCCCCCCCCCCCTTTTTTTCCCCCCCCCCCCCCCCCCCCCCCCGGGTTTTTTTTCCCCCCCCCCCCCCCCCCAAACCCCCCCCCCCCCCCCCCCCCCCCCCCAAACCCCCCCCCCCCCCCCCGCCCCCCAAAAAAAAACCCCCCCCCCCCCTTTTTCCCCCCCCCCCCCCCCCCCCCCCCCCCCCCCCCCAAAAACCCCCCCCCTTCCCCCAAAAAACCCCCCCCCCCCCCAAAACCCCCCCCCCCCGGGGCCCCCCCCCCCCCCCCCCCCCCCCCCTTTTTTTTCCCCCCCCCCCCCCCTTTTTTAAACCCCCCCCACCCCCAAACCCCCTTTTTTCCCCCCCCCCCCCCCAAAAAAAAAAAAAACCCCCCCCCCCCCCCCAAAACCCCCCCCCCCCCCCCCCCTTTCCCCCCCCAAAAACCCCCCCCCCGGGCCCCCCCCCCCCCTACCCCCCCCCCCCCCCCCCCAAACCCCCCCAAAAAAAAAACCCCCCCCCCCCCCCCACCCCCCCCCCTCCCCAAACCCCCCAAACCCCCCCCCCCGGGCCCCCCAAAAGGGGGGGGCCCCCCCCCCAAAAAAAACCCCCCCCCTTCCCCTCCCAAAACCCCCCCCCCCCCCCCCCGGGGGGGTTTTTTAAAAAAAACCCCCCCCCCCCCCCTTTAACCCCCGGGGGTTTCCCCCCCCCCCCCCCCCCCCCCCCCCCCTTTTTTTTTTTTGGGGGCCCCCCCCCCCCCCAAAAGGGGGAAAAAAAAAACCCCCCCCCCCCCCCCCCCCTTTTTTTTCCCCCCCTTTTTTTTTCCCCCCCCCCCCCCCCCCTTCCCTTTTTTTGGAACCCCCGGCCCCCCCCCAAAAACCCCCCCCCCCCCCCCCCAAAAAAACCCCCAAATTTTTCCCCCCCCCAACAGCCCCCCCCCAAAAAAACCCCCCCCCCCCCCCCCCCAAAAAACCCCAAACCCCCCCCCCCCGGGGCCCCCCTCCCCCCCGGGCCCCCCCCCCCAAAGGCCCCCTCCCAAAAATTTTTCCCTTTTTTCCCCCCCCCCCTTTTTTTTTTTCCCCCCCCCCCCCCCCCCCCCCCCGGGCCCCCCCCCGGGAAAACCCCCCCCCCCCCCCCCCCCCTTTTTTTTTTTTTTTTTTTCCCCCCCCCCCCCCCCCCAAAAAAACCCCCCCCCCCGGAAAAACCCCCCATTTACATTTTTGGGGCCCCCCCCCCCCCCGGGGCCCCCCCCCCCCTTTAAAATTTTTTTCCCCCCCCCCCCCCCCCCCCCCTTTTTTCCCCCCCAAAAAAATTTTGGCCCCCCCCCCCCCCCCCCCCCCCCCCAAAAAAAACCCCCCCCCCAAAACCCCCTTTTAAAAGGGCCCCCCCCCCCAAACCCCTTTCCCCCCCCCCCCTTTTGGGCCCCCCCCCCCAAAAAAAAAAAAACCCCCCCCCCCCCCCAAACCCCCCCCCCCCCCCCCTTTTTTTTTTTTTCCCCCCCCCTTTTAAAAAAAGGGCCCCCCCCCCCCCCCCCCCCCGGCCCAAACCCCCCCCCCCCCCCCGGGCCCCCCCCCCCCCCCCCCCCCCCCCCCAAAAAAAAACCCCCCCCCCCCCCCCCCCCCCCCCCCCCCCCCCCCCCCCCTTTCCCCCCCCCAAAACCCCCCCCCCCCCCCCCCCCCCACCCCCCCTTTTTCCCCCCCCCCCCCCCCCAAAAACCCCAAATTTTCCCCCCCCCCCCCCCCCCCCCCCCCCCCCCCCCCCCCCCCCCCCCAAAAATTTTTCCCCCCCCCCCCCCCCCCCCCCCCCCCCCCCCCCCAAAACCCCCTTTTTTTAAAAAAAAAAAAAACCCCCCCCCAAAAAGGGGGTTTTTTCCCCCCCCCCCCCCCCCCCCCCGGGGCCCCCCCCCCCCCCCCGCCAACCCCCCCCGCCCCCCCCCCCCCCCCCCCCCACCCGGGGCCCCCAAAAAAACCCCCCCCCCTTCCCCCCCCCCCCCCCCTTTCCCCCCCCCCCCCAAAAAACCCCCCCCCCCCCCCCCCCCCCCCCTTTAAAAAACCCCCCCCCCAAAAAAACCCCCCCGGGGGGCCCCCCCCAAACCCCCCCCGGGAAAAAACCCCCCCCCCCCTTTTTTCCCCCCCCCCCCCCCCCCCCCCCCCCCACCCCCCCCCGCCCCCCCCCCCGGGGGCCCCCCCCCCCCCCCAAAAAAAAACCCCCCTTTCCCCCCCAAACCCCCCCCTTTTTCCCCCCCCCCAAAAAAAACCCCCCCCCCCGGGTTTTTTTTTTTTCCCCCGGGGGGGTCCCTGGAAAAAATTTTTTTTTTCCCCCCCCCCCCCAACCCCCCCCCCCCCGAAAAAACCCCCCCCCCCCCCCTTTCCCCCCCCCAAAAAAACCCCCCCCCCCCCCCCCCCCCCTTTGGAAACCCCCCCCCCCCCTTTTTTTTGGGCCCCCCCCCGGCCCCTTTTTTTTCCCCCCCCCCCCCCCCCGCCCCCCCCCCCCCAAAAAAAAAAATTTCCCCCCCCCCCCCCCCCCCCCCGGGCCCCCCCCCCCCCTTCCCCCCCCCCCCTTTTTTTCCCCCCCCCCCCCCCCCACCCCCCCCGCCCCCCTTTCCCCCCCAAAACCCCCCCCCAAAAAACCCCCCCCCCCCCCCCCCACCCCTTTTTTTTTTCCCCCCTTTTTAAAAAAACCCCCAAAACCCCCCCCCCCCCCCGGGCCCCCCGGGCCCCCCCGGGGCCCCCCCCCCCGGGGGAAAAAACCCCCCCCTTTTTCCCCTTTGGCCCCCCCCCCCCTTTCCCCCCCCCAAAAACCCCCCCCCCCGGGGGCCCCCCCCCCCCCAAAAAAAAATTTTTAAAAAAAACCCCCCCCCCCCCAAAAAACCCCCCCCCCCCCCCCCCCCCCTTAAAAAA
>CM058042.1:4541835-4548568 GCA_030169165.1 Centaurea solstitialis
ACACTCTTCTTATTTCCAGTTGCATCTATCTTCAATCTCGACATATCATCGAGAATCGCACTAGCATTATTCACGATCCCCGAACCGGAACCGTTGCCTCCATTTGCACCAAACACAAGCGTCTCCTTCACAACACTTCCACAGCTCAAATCTCCGAAAACCGATCGAGATGAGCTCCCAAACTTGCTAAACCCTAGACCACGATCCTCACCTCCCCCTCTGCTATCCATCGGATAACTAGGCTTGTGATTATAAGAAGACGTTTGCTTTCTCCCTTTCATAATCCGTGGTCCGGCGAGATTCGAACCTGAACCATTCGCAGCCAAATTAAACCCTAAAACCGGATTCATTTAATCGAAATTCGAAAATCCGTTATTCCAAGAGTTCATTTGTTATTATACATAATACATCTATACTGAAAATGAAACCGACGAGAAGACTCAAACTGACCGTAGATGAATCTAGAAACGCCGGCGGCAACATCTCCGGCGGAATAGAGACATCAAATCTGCCGGTTGTTTGTGAATAAACTTCTTCTTCCAGATCAAACTTGATTGCATCCAAATAACAGATTTGATTAAAATCCTGACTTTTTTTTCAAACGGAATACTCATTTCATTTTTGTTGGGTTTTCAATCGATTTGTTCTTAGTTATCCGATGGAATCTAGGGCTCCATTCTTCATTCCGGTTTTCATTGATTCCTCTTTTCCTTTTCAATCGTTCAGGCTGCCCCCCATTCAAAAAAGGAATTTTTTTTCCGGGGGGAAATGTTTTTTTTTTTAGCCCCCGTACTTTACATTTTTTCACCAAATGCTTTCAATTTGAATCTACAAAACAAAATATTATTTATTTTTTGAATGGCAAGTTAACTACACCCCAGCTATCGGGCATCCTTTGGGCAATCTCACTAATCTCTGCGAACCAGCTAACATGTTGAACCGCCCGACGGGGAAAATTGACCCCATAACGGGATCCTCCCATACAGACCCCAAACCCGGGGCCCAAAAAGCCCCAATCCAAAGTTTTATATCTTAGAAATTCACCCGGAATTCGAACCCGGAGGGGGCTTTCACCCCACCCCCCCAAGGGGATGAAAAACAGCAACAAAATAGTTAAAACTTACAAAAACAAATTCTAGAAAAAATGTTTTGATATGAAATAATATATGTAAAAGGAAAATTTGACTTTGAAAGGATTAAACGGAATTATGGGTTTTGGCAATTTTTGGTTTTGACAGACTTTAATTCATGTTTTGAAATTGTTTGTTGGTTTAAATAAGTGGGTTGTGATTTGAGTGAAAGGGGGTAAATGACAAATAGTCTTCTTTAAAGAAAAATTTTGTATTGCGACATGGGGAAAATTTTTTTGAAAAACAAAGTGTGATGGGGGACAATTCCAAGTTTTTTTTCCTTCAATTCTCAAATCCTACTTTGTCACAATCATGTGTCTTCGCAAAACCCAAAGCCTAATGTAGCAATTTTGACTTGGCATGAAATAAGGGCAATCATGATTCTTGTGTTTCTAAAAGACACTTTTTAACCAAAATAGATATTGTTCAAAAAAACCCTTATACATCAAATATCGCATTTGTGGTTTTTTAAAAAAATTTCCCAGCATTGTCCCATAAGCCTCTATTTGGGTGACAAAACTATTTATGAACATCAAGATTACACAAAAACAAATTGGGTGATAGGATCAACTTAAGGTAAACAAAAACAAAATGTTTAAACAATAGTAATTTTTGCTGCTTCAGGTTATCTCTTTTTTTTCACAACATTAGACTCGCCCCGTTACTTGACAAAACCCAAAATACTTGTTGAAATTTAAAAAAAACAACTAAATCAATAGATTAAGTGTTTTGTAAGGGGCCGTGTAAGATATATGTTGCAATAAATTGTAAAAAAATTTCGAGCACATTTCAAGACATTCTAAAGGAGGGAATCAGGACTTCTTTTTTGGACCTAATAAAAATATGTGTTAACGCCCCATTTTCTTAAGTTGATATTTGGGCTTAAGCAACTTATCTAATTTTCAGTTCTTATGTTGGAAAAATTAAATTTAAAAAATTTAAAATATGGGCCGGGTTTTTTTTTTAATTTTTGAAAAATTTTTTTAAAAAAAGGGCCCAAAAAAATTTAAAAAAATTCTTTTTTTATTTTTAAAAATGTTTTTTTTTTTATTAAAAGGGTTTTTAAAAATTAAATTTTTTTTTAAATTTTGGGGGAAAAAAATTTTTAATTAAAAAAATTTTCCTTTTTAACAATTTTTTTTTAAAAAAAAAATTTTTTAAAAATTTTATTGTTTTTTTTTTAAAAAAATTTTTTTTTAAAATTTTATTAAAAAATTGGATTATGGGTTACATGTAGAGTTCAAAACACCTGATATGAAGAGTAATGTTTTTGGCTGAATAGTTTCGAAGCAAAGAAGGATCTGTTTAACAAAACACCGAAGTCCAAGAAAAACAAAGGAAACCGACGATCCGGGTTGTTGGTCAATCAAGGTATTAGGAAGATTAATGGGTTTAGTGGAAGAAGTTGGATCTGAAAATGTTAGACACTTCTAGAGCTTTCTCACCATTGGATATTTTCCTGTCATGAAACACCAGCTGATGATTGTTATGATGAAATCTTTGACATCACACGAGGTCATCTTACCGATTGATGGCATCAGCAATGATAGGTGTGAGTGATCAATTTAATGATCTCAAAATGTACAAAGATGAAACCTGCTTGACAGCATAACAGTGTTATTTATTATTTGAAACCCTTAGAAGAGATGCGTTTTAGATAAATCTATTCAATAAGTTTCAAGCAGAAATTAAGTCGCAATGAAAATTATGGAATTCCGTTTGATTACACATTTTTTCCCCATGCGTTAGTTCTGACAGAGCTCAACTGCAACTCAGGCAGAGCCTGCCACGGGTGTTTAATTTTGCTTCAAAATCGTAATAGCAGGATGGCTTACCTTTGTGCACTCATCGATCAACGCAATTTCCATCAGATTCCGTCAATAAAAAGAACATCCTAAAAGACATTCTGATTCTTACGTTCCACATCCATGCTAACATGCATCATCATTGCAGAGTTTTCCCAATTCAGGGAATTCTTATTTTGTCTCCTGGGAAGGGCCAAAAATTGTTTATTTCTCACAGTGAGAAAAAGGATAACTTAAACAGTAAATGAACAAATTTTCAGCATAAAACAGTCCAACTCATCTTCAGCAAAATAGCACTGGAAGCGTGTGGAATGGCGATTGAGGTATGAGATTCTGCTTTATAGTCCTACTTTCATCTTATGTATCGTTACGTGGCTGTTTAAGCATCATGGTGATTTGAATCAGGGGAAACAAGCTACAGCAATGGTGATCTTGCTAAGCAGAGGATTGTTACACACAAGGTTAACTCTGTGTCAAGTGAACAATCTAGAACTGCCTTAAGGCTCTGATGCGTTTATAGTAATGTGCGCACAGGTTTCTCTTGGAGGATGAGAGAAGCTAGGAGACTGTCTGATGGTCCACCATAGATCCAAACTTTCTCAAGGTTTTCAAGTTCGAGCTGCAGTAGTTTGATCTCTAAGATTTATTGTTGAAATATTTTCTTTTATTCCTTTACTAATCACATGAAAATGCATGCTAATTATTAATTTCCTTTTCCGATTTATGAAGATATTTAGTCTTTTTTTTTTAAACTTTTTATGTTTGGTTGGCAAAAATAAGGTCAAGTAATTAATGGAGATCGGAACATATTTTTTCCCCTTTAGGCTCTTTTGAACAAACAGATATATCGTAAATATGGAAGGGTTTTTTATCCCTCTGTCCCACAAAGGGACAATGCTAACCTTCCATTTTGGGGTCCAAAAAATACTAGAGTAATTTTTGTGAATGGAAAAAAATTTTGGGAAATATTGGGGTATTTTAAAGGATTCAAATTGGTTATTATGATGGTGGATTTAATAAATTTTTTAATAGATTTTGATTAAACCCTAGTGGTTAATTTTGGGAAATTTTCCCCAAGGGAAAATATGGAAAGGAAACCGGAAAATTGAAAGTGTTAAAAAAATTTGAATTTGTTTATTAAAGATCCCTTGGTTTTGGTATTTAACTTATGTGTTTTGGGTTTAAAAGCACTTTAATTTAAGTTAGTTTATGGTTTTTTTTTGGGGAAACAAAGGCTTTTTTTGGAAAGAAAATGGGTTGCCGAAATGAAGGGGTTCTTTTTAAACCCTTTTGGGGAATCTTAAAATTTTTCCCAACTTTTTTTATTTCTAAAAGGTTAAAATGGATTTTGTTGAAAAGGAGGGAATTCCTTTTGATTTAATTGGGTTTTGGTTAATTTTGATGAGAAGAAAAAGGCATTATCTTTTTCTTTGAAATTTTTAAAATTGTTAAAAAATTTTATAAAAATTAAAATTTTTTTTTAACAAAATATGTAATCCCTTTATGGCGTTTATTTACACTTTAAACTTTTTTTGGGAAAATGGGTATTAATTTAAAAAACATTGTTAATTTTTAAGAAAAATTTTGGTTTTTTTAAAATTATTTTTATCATTTTTTAAAAAACAATTTTTAACCCCCAAAAAACAAACCTCCTCAAATATGGTTTTAAAGACTTCCTTCACAAAATTTTAATCCCCTTGGTATGACTTTTTTTTTAGCTCAAAAATTTTGTCTAATATTAAAACTTTGTTTTTAAAACCCTTAATGATTAAAATTGAATGTCCTCTTGGAACAAAATAAAAGATATAAAAAGGGTGGACCAAAAATTTTAAAAATTTAAATTTTAACCTTTGGGTCAGAAAAGGAAGATTAATAAATTAAAAATTATCACATTAAAAACAAATAATTAAAAAAAATTAATATTGTAAAAAATATTTGTCTTTTTTATATGAACTTTTTTAAATATAAATTCAGGATACTTTAAAAATGTAAAGTTTAAATTTAGATAAATTTAATTTAACTTTCTTTACTTTTAAAACAAATTTTTTACAAAATAATATTTATTTCATCTTTTTATTCTTTATCCTTTAATCACTTTAAAGTTTTGAATTCTAGGGATTTTTCCCTTCTTAACACTAATAACCCTAATTTTATTTTTAAATTTGGTTTAATTAACCAATTTGCTTTAAATATGACTTTTCAAAAAATTGCAAAAAAGCTTCATTTATGTTCGTTTGCAAAAAGTTTCCGGGAAATTCTAATAAAGCAACAGGTTATTTTTGTGGATGTTTAAATTTCGTTTTAACTGTTCAATATTGCATTTGTTAATCTCTAAAATATACAACAAAAAAGAATAATTTTAAAATGTAAATAACGGTTAAAATTTGAAATTTTCCCTTAAAATTGAAAAAAAATTTCCCTTAAGGATAGATTGGGATAAAATGAAAGGGGGCTTTTTGAAAAAAAATTGGGAAAATTAGTTTGTTTTTTATGGAAAAATAAATTATTTTAATTTGGGTTTAAAAATTCCTTGGTCATTGTTACAAATTTTTTGGTTATTTTTTTTGGTATTCAAATGATTCTTTGTTCCCCTTTTTAATTCCCCCTTTTAAATTAAATGTCGAACTAATTTTTTCCAAAATCTCCCAATTTAAAAAGTGCCTATTTAATTTTAACCTTTTAATTCTTTATTTTTTAATGGGTTTTATCCTTTATTATTAAAATATTTTAATTTCTAAGTGTATTTTTTTTTTTTGGGGAAAGTATATTGACCTAATGTTGCCAGGGTTTTTTTTTAAATTTGGAAATTTTGGCCAGGATTGGGTTGTTAAAAAACTTTTTGATTTTTTTTCTTATTTTTGGGGAAAAAGGGAAAGGGGAAAAAAAATTTAGTTTTTAGTAACCAAAAATTTTTACATTGGATTTTTTTAAAATAAAAAATTTATTTTGACAAGAACCCTAACTTATAAAAAAAAGGTTAGGCATTACACAAAGGTACATTTTTATTTTAAGAAATATAATTCGAAAAACCCTTCCTTTTTCCATCTTTTCCCTAATACCCCATTTTACAAAATTCTAAAAATTTTTAACAATTCACATTAAACTTAAGTATATTTCCCCTTAATAATTTAGAACATTTTTTGGGAAAATAATGAGGGTTTACTTGTTTTGGGACCTTGTTTAAATTTATTAAAAAATATTTAAAAAAAAAATTTAAATTTTGGCCCAAAAGGATCAAAATGCAAATTTAAAACATAGTGCTATATTGCTAGGTACGGTTAAGGTTTTTTTCCGGATGGTTTCTTTTTGGGGTTTTCAAGAATTAATAAACATTTTCATTTCTTTTTAACTTTTTATTAAACAAATTTTGAACTAAATATTATATGTCATAATTAAATAAAAAAATTTTGGAAATTAATTATTATAAGAAATTTAACAATAATAGATAAGTTCAGGGTTAAAATCAAAAAAAAAATAATTATTTTCTTTTTTTTTTTTAAAATCATTATACTAATTTTTTTTTTGCAAAACAAAAAGTAAATTCCGAAAAAAAATTAAAAATAATGTATTAAAAAAAAATAAACTAAGATTTCCGGTTTTATAAAAACAAAGGAAAAAATTTTTGCCAGAACAAAGTTGAGATATAAATATAAGAATATTTTATTGATCAAAACAAAGTAAAATTAAGATTCAAAAAAGAAAAAATTTCGGGGGTTTGGGAAAAGCATTGATTTTTAGCAGGAATAATTGAACCTTTAAACCAAAGGAAAAGCCAATTTCATTTAAACTTTTAACAAA
>CM058042.1:4548668-4616863 GCA_030169165.1 Centaurea solstitialis
CAAAATCAAAATTGCCACTAATTTTAACCAAAAATATGAAGAATGTATTGCCATATTAGTGGGTGCACAAAGCTAACCCTTTTTTCTATATATAAACCAAATCCAAATGAACTCAGTAAATCCCACACAGGGTTTGAGGAAGGTAAGATGAATTCCCTTTTTGCATAGATGAATTCCCAAATGAAAGTAAATGTAGAACTTTAATGGCATGATGTATATAATTCATTAGTAACACTAATCAAATCATGTTTGAAATATGTTCATTCTAATAGTCAAAAGTATCTTTAAAACAAATCATTAAAAACAAGAAAAGTGAAAGGGGATGGTGTACCTGTAATGACAACATTTGTGAGACCGTTGCCATGAATTAAGCTTATATGTCTCGCTCCAAATCGTTCTCTCCCTCTTCCATAAGAAGGCAATGGCTCGATAATAGGCCATTCATTCGGATCCTAAAATTCAAAGAAAAAAAATCAAGAATTAATAACAAAGAAACCTCTTGAACTTTAGAGTATTCATTGTACAATCGCTATTAACATCTTAACGAACGTTGTTATGGCATACTTTAGAGGGATTAGAGAATGGTGGGACTTTTGTCCTTATTAGTGAATTAGTTGGAAAAAGAGAGCACGTAGTACTCGAATCTCTAAAGCTGTTATCGAAAAATAAAAAACATTCTACAACTTTCACCATAAAAGTTGTGTTTTCTATATATTTAGGAGTTGTTGCTTGAAAAAGTGATACCCTTTATCGCAATTGAAAGCTACAAACCTTCAAAAACAAAAATAAGCGAACACTCGCTTACTTCTTGAGCACCTTTCTATAAACAACAAAATGACACTTGTGTGACTCATTCTACATGCATATATTAAAGTATCATCGATTATTAGGCAAATGCCATAAACACCTTAGGTGGTGATAGAGTAGTAGGAACTAGGATGGTTAATTTAAATGAACTGTTTGGTTGGTTTTCCATTAAACCCTATGTGGACAAAGTTGTCTGTCTGTATAGATCGAAAAGTTTTTTTTTAGAGATTTTTTCAAAGATGGAAGGAGCTTGTTTTTTAATTGGCAGAGGCAGCTTTGGAAAACTGAATAAGTCGCTTTCTATATCATTAAGCCACTATCAAAAAGTCATGTACAACTGACCGAATAAGTTGTGAGTCTCGTATCTAGCAATGGACCCTTTCATAACTCTAAAGAATTGTTGAAATTAATGGTACCTCCATCCCTAATTAAGGTTATTTATTTGGCAACCAAACTTTTAAAGCAAATTAAATTTCTCAACCAAGATAGTTTCAAAGAGTTACCCACTTCCAACTTTTGTGATCAAAAGACATTTATTGTTCCATTTGCTTGTAGAACTTGATTCAAGAAAAAAGTGATCTTTCAAAGATGGGTCTATTTTCCAAAAGCATCTTTCTTTTGACCCATAAAAAGTCACCCACTAATCCCACTAAGGTTCCTATCTCCATAAGAATCAATGTGAAACTTGATAGCGCAATGGAGAATCATCTGGAAACACATATTTGGGGAGTTTCTTGGTCCATTTAAGACTGTGTTCAGCAAACTAGCTGATAAGCTAGTTGTCTACTGATAAGCTAGCTAGCTTATGAATAAATTATGTTTGGCAAAAACTAGCTTATGAGTATGAAAAATGACCAAAAAGGGTATTTTGGGGTATAATAATTAATATTAATGAGGGTGTAATTGGAAAAAGCTACAAAAAGCTCCTAAAAAGCTACTTCAGTTAACGTTTCAATAAGCTAGATTATGGTAAATGCTTGGATGGATTAGCTTATTAGCTGATACTTATAAGCTTATCAGCTAGCTTATTTTTGCTAAGTAAAAGATTTCTTGATAACAACACCTTTTGAAACTTAAAGCAAGTATTTTTAACTCAAGAACTTTAACTTCTGTCAAAATTGCAATTGGTACCAAAGAAGTATGAACTATTTCCCTAAATTTAAGCAAACAAATTGCCACCAACAAAAGTCAAAATTTGACTTTTTTCCCCCAATTGGCAAAGTAATCAAATTGTACCAAACCAAATTAAAAATCATTAAAAAAAGGGAGGCAAGACAAGGCAAAGGCATGTGAAATTACCTCTGAGCCCAAGATGACAGCCCCTTGTTCAAGAAACAATGTGAAATTACTGGTGAGGTTAAAACTCCCTGTGACCCACCTCCCTCTAGGAACATTCAACTGGGCCCCACCTCTACCTTCAAACCCCTTCATCCTCCTCATCGCCGCCGTAAACGCCGCCGTGTTCGACGTCACTCCGTCACCGACGCCGCCGAACTCCACGATCGACATCTTCAACGCCCTCGCCGGCAACGACCCGTCGCACGTACCCGACCCGAATAAACCGAAACCAAAACCCATACCCGTTTCGGAAACGGGTCGGGTCGGAAACCCGGATTCGTCGGTGGTGAATTGGAGGCTGAGGATGACGATTAGGGTGAATAGAAGCAGCGGAAACGCCCATGATGGTTTTTTAACGGCTGCGATTAGCTTATTGAGGATTGGGTAATCGTTAACATCCATCATGATATTGATATTGATAACACATGCATGCGATGAATATGGGCGATTAGATTGTGATTAATATATGGGGGATGGATTTGGGGAAGAAAAAAAAGGTTGAATTTGGAGTTGTTGGTTCGTGTGAATGCAAGAGGTTGATGCAGAAGACGAACAGAGAGAGAAAAAGGAGACAAGAAACGGAGGGGGTGACGAGAAATTTTTGTCTTGTGAGGATGGAAGAAGACGAAAACGGTGCGTAGTACGCATAGGTTTTTTTTTATATAACTATATATATATATATATATATATTATAGCAGAGGAAAGAGACTCGTAAGCTGCTGCTCTCATATTTTTATTCAATTTTAAATTAATTGTTGTTATATTATTTTAAGGATGTATTTGGTAAATACGGTAGGTATAGATTAAGAGTATCCACAATGGTGGAACCTACAAGAACTTTACTTACCATATTTTTTGATATCTTAATAAACCAAGAACTTTCATAAAACTCTATAATGGAGGTTTTTACAAAACCTCACTTTCCTCTACTTATTTATAATATTTTATGTAAACTATTATATAACAGAAAAATGAAACTTTTACAAGAACTTGGGTTCTTGTTTAAACACCTACGTTTCAATAAGAACATGTGACTGGCCAAAAACCTCTGTTTCACAGTGAAGGTTCTTGTAAAAATCTCATAAAAAACCTCAAGAAGAAGAACCTCTATTGTGGATGCTCTAATAGCTTACAAGTTAGGTTATGAGTTCCTAAATGATCAAAAAATATATCTTAAGATTTAATAGTTAATATTAATAAGAGTATAATTGGAAAAGATTATAAAAAGCTTTTAAAACACTATTCCAATTGACGTTTCAACAAGCTAGTTTATGGTCCATTTAAACATGCACTAGTTTATAAGCTAGCTTATTTTATCAAACACAGCCTAAAACTGTGTTTGATATAAATAAGCTGGCTAATAAACTAACTTACAACACATTAGTTGATAATTATTATTATATCCTAAGAGCATCTCCAACAGCATCCCCAAAATGAAGAAAAAGGGGAAAAATAGAGATTTTGGGTAACTTTAGTGCTCCAACAGTTTCTCCAAACCTATCCCCAAAATGGGAGAAGTTGAAGAGAGAAGATTTTTTTCCCCATATTTGGAGATCACTCCAAATATGATTACAATTTGAAGCAACTAATAGAAATCCATAAAAAATTAATAATTGAGAGAGAGAAACAATTTTTTAATTGACTGATAAATATTTTAATATTAAATCAATGTTGAAATCTCCAAAATGAGAAAGCTGTTGGAGATGGGTGCAATTTTTTTTAGAGATTTTGGTTTTTAATTCTACATTTTAGAGAAGCTGTTGGAGATGCTCTAAGATATCTTTTCTTATCATTTTACATACTCAAACTAATTTTTATCAAATATAATATGTTTATAAATTAGTTTATGAGTGAATTGTGAATTTGGTCCTTGTGGTTTAGTAATTATTTTGACCATAGTCCCTATTGTATGTTTATTATGGATATAGTCCTTGTGGTTTTCATTTTGTTTTAGTCATGGTCATTCTAACTAACTAATTTGTTAACTCCGTTAAATCAATGACTATTTTAACAATTTTTTATTTTTATGTCTTTTTCTTGTAAAATGGCAAAAACAATATTTTTAAAACACAAATTTATATATATATATATATATTTAAAATTTTAAAAACTAATTATATCTTATAAATTTGATCTAATATTTAGTTTAAATAAATCAAATCATAAAATCATATCTAATTTTATTCGTTCTTAATGAAATAAAATAAAGTATTATGATTTGATTTAATTAAAATAAAGTTTTAGTTACATTAAAAAAATAAAATCATATCATCTTCTATCATTTTAAATAAAATAATAAAAATAAATATGGTTAATATAATGAATGTCTTAAAAAAACTTAAATAATCGAATACACAACAAAATATTATTATATGATTTGATGTTACTAACGGTATGTATATTCATGTTTATATATGTAATATAATTAAATTGATAATATCTTGTTTTATATTAGATTCTTTAAAAAAATATATTAAATACATTAAATTTTATTATTTTATTCAAATGGTGAAAATGATATGGTTTTATTGTTTTCATCTAACTAAAATTTTAGTTTAAAGTATAAATAAACGAAATCATAAAATCATTTCTTATTTTATTAAGAGCGAATTAATATGATTTGTTTTTACGATTTAATTTATTAAATATAATTAAGTTATATGTGATATAATTAATTGTTGTAAGTTAAAAAAATTTAATCCTAAATTAAGAGCTCATTTTACGATTTAATTATATATATAATGGTACCAACATAAATAAAATAAAAGCTTATTTTACGATTTAATTTTTTCAAATTACAAATATTATTTATATCACATATAAATCTTATTCATTTATTTTTAATTTTAATAAATGAATTTTTTTAAACATTCGCTATTTTAAACACATTAAGAGCGAATAAAATTAGATGTGGTATATTTAAAATAAAAAATTAATAAAAATGTATATGATATAATTAAGTTTTTTGAATTTAGCAAAATCATATCGTAAAATAATCTTTTATTTCATTTATATATACGTATATGTGTGTGTTTAAAAATATTATTTTTACCATTTTACAAGAATAAGACATACGAATAGAAAATTACTAAAATAGTCCTTAATTTAACGGAGTTAACAAAGGGGTTAGTTAGAGGGACCATGACCAAAATAAAATGAAAACTACAAGGACCATATCCACAATAAACATACAATAAGGACTATGATCAAAAAAATTATTAAACCACAGGGACCAAATCCACAATTCACTCTTAGTTTATCAATCAACAACTAATTTATTAATTAGAGATGCTCATCAATAAATTTGTCAAACACAACTTAAATAAATAATTGATGTTAAATTAGTTTTGTAAGTATCGTATTTATTACTCTATGTATTAATATAATCGATGTATTTTGAAACACAGGAGTCTTAAATATTGCTAAATGTCCTTTTCCTGAATCTTGTTCGGGTTTATTGATTAAAAATAAATCCAAGTACAATGGCTATTAAGCATTTCCGACAGCTTGAAAAAAATAGGGATATTAAATTAATTTTTAATTCTAAAAAAGCAAAAATATCATTTTCCATAGTTTATAATAATAAACAAAAAAGACTATTCATTTTCCATCTAAAATATGCTATGATTTGGGATTGATTCTTATTTTTAAAGAGTCTTATTAAGCAACAATCTTTGAATCGTTAAGGTTATATTTAACAAAAATAAGCTAGTTTATAAGTTAGTTCATGCAACATGTACCATAAGCTAGCTTTTTGAAACACTAGTTTGAGTAGTTTTTTAGGAGGTTTTTGTAACTTTTTCCAATTTCACTCTTATTAATATTAACTAGTGGCCCGCACCGCGCGTTGCGCGGTGTTCAGAAAATAACATAAAATATTGTTTATTAGTTATATTTAATAAGTTTCATTCGTTTATTCTATGTAAATACGTCTTTGTTTATATGATATACATTTTGGATTAGATATACTCTACCATCAATCATCCTATCAATTATGTACTTTGTGTTATTTTTGGCATAACTGAATGATATTGTCTAAATAAATCAATGACAAATGACAATAAACATGTTTGTCGTTTGAATGATTATATACTTGATATAGATTGGATTAGCTTATAGATTACTACTAAATGGAATACTATTCGATCACGAAAATAAGAATAACATTGAAACTGTAAGTAGTGATTTGAAAGACATAAAAAACGAAATGAAACTATATGGCATAAAGTCCGCTTTCAATAATCCAACTGAATACCACAATTGAAATGTGCAACTTGCATTATAATTTAACTTCAATGTTCTGCATCTGAAAGCAAAAATATTGATTGTATGTTATTTCGGCACCGCGGTTTGCGCGGTGGTATTATTTTTATTTTAAAAAGTATTGTTAAGCTTAAATAAAATATTGAAGTTAATTTGGCCGATAATCATGTATTAGGTATTAAAAATAATGTGTATCAATATTCAATTTTATATGAATCCACCTTATCATCCTTAATTTGTTTTTCATTATATATAATTAATAAGTTATAACTAAAACTTAGAAAACAAATATATGATTCCGTCGATTATAATCATGACGTTTATTATGCAAATTGTTTTGTGAGAAAGATTTCATACAAATGTGACGTTCTCTTACCTACTTTTGTATAATTGCGAGATATTTTTTTATTTTGTTTATAATTATTGTAATGTACTCGTTTTGCAACTTTAGGGAAAAAAAAACTTCTTGAAACCCCTTTTTGACCTGTGTTACATGAAAAAAAAAACATTAGTTGTCAATATTGTGATCACTCGATATCGATTGTTAATTTTTCATCTGACATGTTTGAGTTTTTTCGATCTTTTTATGATTGTTTCATTATATTTTGGTTAGTCCATAAAATTTATGAAAAGAATACTGTTTTATTAAATTTATGTAAATAAAATTATTATATTTATTCAAATTTAACTTACATATTTAGTTTGATTTAATCTAAATTAATAACAGAGTATGAAATCCTTTATACATGTTAATCTTTGTAATAATGTGTTTTTTTATTTAATATATTGATTCTTCTTATTCAAGTTTTATATACTGTTTTCATAGTTTTTTATGCATATTATTATATTGACTCTATTTTTATTATATATTATTATAGTAGTTATATATTTTATGTAATAATTTTAATTATATAGATATTGATTTACTTTAATTATGTTTTTGAGCTATACTAAAGATAGTAAATATATCATATATTTAGAAGACTATCTTTTTATTAATTAGCGTAACATTTAAATTGATTGGTCATTTTTATTAGTTTTATATATTGATTTCAGTTTTTTATATTAATTTTAATAATTAAGTGATATATATATATATAGACTCTTTCTATCTATCTCTCTCTCTCTCCATATATATATATATATATATATATATATCTTTTAACAATTGTTGCAATCAATTTTCATATTCATTTGCTTATTTATATTAATTATAGCAAATTTATTATTATAATATTACTAAGTAAATATAAATTACATGTAATAATACTTAAGTGTCGTGTAAATAACAAAAATACTTATTCTAATAGTATTTTAAATAATTAGTACAACAAAAACTTTGAAAGATATAAAAGACTGAGATTAAAAAAAGAACTTTAAATCTCAATCAAAGTCTAAAAGAATGTATATCCGGATTAATATTTTCGAAATAAAAATAACCATCAAAGATTACTTGTTAAAGTTTATTATATATGTTATCATCTTATTTCGTTGCTAAGAACACACCTTCAGTTCTGTTGGTAAAAACTTATGAAACACATAGAAGAAGGAAATAGAAAATATAAATATAAAATACCAACAAAACTAAGAAATGAATGATATTCAAATTATTATCCTCACAACAAACTAAAAACAATTTTGTTGAAAATAAATTTTTGTGGAATGAATAACAAATCAAGTGATGAAGAAGGAGAAAAATAGGTTATTTGAAAAACATTTTTTTTTATAAATAAGAATTTGTGAAATATTGTAAGCAGATCAAACAATGGAGAGTGACAACATGAAAAACGATCATGTTGAAGAAAAACATGTTGTGATAAGGAGAGATAAAAGTAAATTTAGTAATAGTCAAATTATGAGAAAGAAAAATGAGTAGATGAAATCTATGAAGGTTTTATTTTCAAGAATAAAGATAAAAATGTTAGAAAGTTAAAAGTCTTAGAATTACCAAAATAGTTATATCATAATAAACTTTATGTTTTTGATATAGAGATGGAAAACTAATTAACTTATCAAGTAAATAAAAAATAGAAAAACGAAAGGTAATGAAGGTTAAGATATATTATTAACAAATTAAATTAAGAAACACAAATAAATCATCTACTAAAAAGCCACAAAAATCATACTTTAGAACACCATGGGCTTGTTTGGGAAGGCTTATTTAAAACAACTTATATCTTTTAGCAAAAGTACTTATTAACTTATGTGGTGTGGAAAAGGAGTTTTTTAAAAAGTGTTTGGATTAGCTTATTAGCTTTTAGGGGTTTTTGATAAGGAGTTTTTGATAAGTTAGTATGAAGTGACTTCTTAAAAATGACTTATTAGCTTTTAGGGGATGAAATAAAGAGCTTTTAAAAGTGGCTATGCAAACACTTTATTTTAACTTATTTGCTTCTCCAGGATGAAATAAGTTATAAGCACCTCCAAATAAGCCCTCCCAAACACCCTCCATTTTAGGGATAAAAACAAAAATAATAAATTGAATAAAAAACACAAATAACCCATCTCCTAAAAAGCCCATAAAAATCATACTTTAGTATTTGATTGTTACTATTAGAAGTGAAACATTGTCTTAAAATATATTATTAACAAATTGAATTAAGAAACACAAATAAATCATCTACTAAAAAGCCACAAAAATCATACTTTAGAACCATTTTAGGGATAAAAACAAAAATAATAAATTGAATTAAAAAACACAAATAACACATCTCCTAAAAAGCCCATAAAAATCATACTTTAGTATTTGATTGTTACTATTAGAAGTGAAACATTGTCAAGCAAAAAACAAATTTTGAATAATAGACATGCATAAACATCAACAACAATATATAATTTGTAGAAAACATGAAACAAAATATAAAACTTATTACCTAAAAAATGTGTAGAAGAAAGACTTGAACAATTTGATGGATATGTTTGATGTAAGTAGTTGGTATATATATATATAGTGTAACATGTATTTAATGATTTATGGATGGTAAATGAAAAGTTTGAAGGAAAAAAATGAAAAGATGGATAACTTATGTATGAAATAATGACCCTAATAATGAATGACATTATTATAAGTATTAAAAATACAAAAAAATACAAAATTTGAGAAAAAAGATAAATATGATTCATGGCTTTTGAAGATGCCACCTAGGATCTCCAACATCCTACTTTTATATATACTAGTGCTTCCACCGCGCGTCGCGCGGTCGCGAAGACTTCTTGTTAGAAAATATTGGACAAAGTTAAATAAATTAATTTTCCATATATCAAATAATAATCTAATAATAACAAGAGAAAATTATTTTTTTAGACAAAAAAAAACCCCTAATAATTAATTTGGACAAAAAATGGCTCCGGTGACAATTTTAGACACCGGACCGCTCCGCCGCCCGCTACCGCCGTGTTTTGGCCCGCTCTCCGGCGACAACCGGCGGTCTCCGGCGAGTTTTTTTGGTCCGCTACCCGTTCCGGCCGCCATCCGCGGCCCAAACCTGATTGGTCCAGCTCATCCTAGTCAGCGCCACCTCACCCGCCACCTCACCCGCCAAGCTGACATGGCCCGCTACCCGCCTGGCCGCTCTTCGCGGCCCGAGCCCACGCGGCGGCTCCCCATTGGGCCACGTGTCCAAACCGGAAGATAACCCTAAAAAACCCTAACCCTAACCCTAATTCAGCCTAGACACTTTGCTTTTGCTTTTGCTTTTGATTGTACGATTTTTGCTTTTGATTGTACGATTTTTGTCTTTAATGTATGATTAAAGGAGCTGATAGTGCATGTGATGTGTGTACCTTAATGTACTGTTTGTGTCTGTAAAGTTATTTTAAATTTTTGTTTAAATTGGATACCAACCCTCTTGTAGATGCATAATTCTTAAACACAAAAAACCCTAACCTTCCTTCCTTCTTCTTAAATTTCGTCAATACAAAAATTCGTTTGTTTCTGAAAATGAGTTCCAGTGAGGATAAACCGAGGTTATATCTTTGTTCCGGTGGGAAATGGGCTGCAGGCGTCGACGGATTGGATTACGTTGAACCAACCGTGAGAAAAGGTGTTAGATTGAAAATAAACAGTACATTTAAACATCTGGTTAATTACTGTTGCTGGAAATGTGAAATCGACCGATCAAGTGGCCAAGTGCATATCTGCTACAAGCATGAGGGCCAATTATTTCAGATAACCGACGATGAAGATGTTAGCGTATTTTTGCAATATGCAAACGGGTTAGAGGATCCTCCTGAAGTTTACGTTGATGTATACGTTTCTGGCGAGGGTGATGGCGCAGGTACTTCAAACACTATAAACGAAGAACCAATGTATTTGGATACTGAGTCCCAAATCCAACAGTCACACGAAACCTCATATCGTACAGACTTTGGATATGGTCTTAGTGACAGTTATCCAGAAGTTGTCCCAGAGACGCAGCAAGATCAACAGCAAGAAGTGCAAGAAGAGGAAGACGAAGATGAAGACGAAGACGAAGATGAAGACGAAGACGAGCGTAGAAAGTTCTTCGGATGTGCAGAAGATGAAGCCCATGTTTTGGACATGGGTTTGTCAGACGAAGAAGATGAAGAAAACGAAGAAGATGAAGAAAACGAAGAAGGTGTGGAACCCTCCAGGTTACGACCAGGGTTAGATGATTATTTTGGAATACCTCCTCTCATTCCAACCCCAGATGTCTCGACGGAAGACAGTGAAGGCGTACCTTATAGACGTAGTCAAAGGCTAAGTATTGGTAAAGTTTTTGATACGAAAGAGAAATTGATTTTGGAGGTCGGAATGAAATTTATAGAAGAACAATTTGAGTATAAGACGAAAAAGTCTTGCACCAAAAGGTACGAGATTGCATGTGCCCGCGATCATTGTAAGTGGAGCATGAAAGCGAAAGCCTATGGAGGTGGTGGTATGTTTATGGTAACAGATTTGGTTGATGTACACAAGTGTTCAAGGACCCAGTTGAACCCTAACCACCGTCATGCCAACCAAAGGTTGCTGGGTAACTTTTTTAAAACTAAATTTAGAAATTCCCGCAGAGTACTAACGCCAAAAGACATGGCCGAAGATTTTCGAGAACAGTATGGAGTTACGATCCCGTACGCCACCGCGTGGCGTGCGAGGTGGAAGGCCATAACGTTAATCAGAGGCAGCCATGCAGAGTCATTCACTCGGCTCCCCATGTATTTGTATAACCTGGAGCGTGCAAATCCAGGTACGATAACATCAATAAGGACAGACTCTAGCGGGCGTTTTGCGGAGTGTTTCGTAGCCCTTGGTGTAGCGGTACGTTAAAATTCTATAAATTAAACATTTTATTATTTTCGTTAGCTCATACAGTATCTAAACACACACATTTTCTTGCAGATCCATACATTCTTGCAAAACCTGCGCCCTGTCCTTATAATAGATGCTGCGCACTTGAAGGGGGAATACTTGGGTACGATGTTTTTGGTTGTGGCTATGGATGGAAACAACAACATTGTGCCCGTTGCACTTGGAGTCGGTAGGTCGGAGACAGCGGACGAGTGGACATGGTTCCTGAACAAGTTAAAAACATGTATCGGCGAGCCAAGAGGGTTGGTGTTTATGTCGGATAGAGCTGCTTCTATAAACGCAGCCATTACCGCCATTTTTCCAAATGCACATCATGCCCTGTGTTGTCGACATTTGGTCATGAACGTTAGATCAAGAGCGCCAAGGATAAAAAAATTCAAGACCCCATACTGGAAGGCCTGCAAGGCTTACACCACGCGAGTGTTTGACCGAATGATGAATCTTCTCCAAACTGTCGTACCCGAAGGTGCTCAATTGATGCAAGAGGTTGGGGTGGAGAGGTGGTCAAGGGCTCACTTTCCTGGACAACGTTTTAACATTATGACATCGAACAGTGCAGAGTCCATCAACGCATTGTCAAAGTGTGCTCGTAAACTACCTATTGTCGGACTCATGGAGTACTTTAGAGAATTCCAACAAGAGTGGTACTTTCTTCGTCGACGTAAAGGAGGTTTAGAAAATATCAATATCTTAGTTTTACGTATGATTATTTATAATTCGAATAGACTATTTTCTAAAACTGTATATTGTATATTTTGCAGAAGAGTTAAACCACCAGCTAACAGAATGGGCCCAAAAGAAGATCCATAAAAGGATTGTAAAGTCCGCGACATGGACTGCTCATGGAATTGGCTACGACAAATGGGAGGTCCGCGATTACGGGTATAACGCTGAAGTTGATATGCATCACCGTAATTGCACATGTCTCAAATGGCAGGTGTCTGGGTTGCCGTGCGGTCATGCCATAACAGTTGCAAAAAGATTGGGTAAAAATGATGTATTTTATTTGGTTACTCAACCTTATTACATGGCCGAATTGTACAAGGCAACATACCATGGGGTAATTAGGCCAGTCGGACCTGCTGAAACATGGCACTATCCACAAAACCCTATACCCACCGTACATCCACCACTGATAATAAAGAGACCAGTTGGAAGACCGAAAGTCAACAAACGTCGTCCATCTCGTGGTGAAAGTCGTTCACAGCAGAAGTGTCCTAGGTGTGAAGAATACGGACATATAAGCTCACAGTGTCCGTGGATTCCAAGTTCCGCTAGAGGAAGCAGTCAACTAGAGCCAATAGGAACTGTCGATCTTAATTAGCCGTTTAATATGTAACCCATGTCAATGTCTTTGGTTTTTGCTTGCATTAATAAAACGTATCTTATTTTAGCATGTAACATTTTAGTAACAAAGAGTAGAACAAACACAGAATACTGTATTGCATTAACAATTAACTGATACATATATACTTCACACATTAATCAGTAGACATAAAACGACATAAAACTTAATTGATTTCACTGAAAGCATGATAACATAGTTGAGACACAAAAGTTAAAGAAACAACAACAACAACAACAATAACAAATAACAGTGGGATACCAAAGTACAACAGATCTAACATAGTTGAGATCCCCTAGTTATCATTCGGATAGAGTTGTTTTATCGAAGCAATCCAGTCTTCATTAGCTTTGATATGTTGTTGCATATTTGGGTACCAAGGTACATACTCCTCCTTCACACGTTTTTCTTGTGCTCGAATCTCCTTTTGAAGTTCTTTAACGAACTTCTTCTTGTTTTCGATCTCCTCTTCAATTATATCTTGTTCCCCACGCTTACGCACCCATTCTTCTTGTATCGCCGCTATCTCCCCTTCCTTTTTTGCTATTTCCCTACGTAGTGTTCCAGGCATTATTTGAGTACAAGGAGGGTTTTCAAATTGAGAGGAACGAGAGTTTCCAGACATTCTTTGAGAATGAGGGTTTTCAAATTGAGAGGAACGAGGGTTTCCAGACATTCTTCGAGACCCAGGGTTTGTTGATGAGGAAGGCAATTTATCAGCCATTGTTGTGGTAAGAGCAAGATAAGAACTGTATGAGAGGTGTGAGTATTTAGTTCATGGGATAGACCCTTTTTATAGCCATGTTTTCTCTTTATTTTATTAAATTTTTTTTGGGCTGAATCAATTGAGTTTTCAGACGAATCTTACTGTTTTAGCTTTTCAGACGAATCTTACTGTTTTAGCTTTTCAGACGAATCTTACTGTATTATGCAGAAGCGTCAGTCATCTTTTACTTTTCAGCGTTTTACAGTATTCCAGCCTTATTTTATGACCCAAACATGAATTATTGGTCTTAAAGCAATAGTATTTAGCTTTTCTCGTACATTTTCAGTCACATGGGTCCTTCTCGTACATTTTCACGTGAACACCTAATTTTAAAAAACCCTAATTAGGGTTAGTGTATATATTAAAACCCGAATTTAAAAAAAAAAAACCCTAATTAGGGTTAGGATATATAAAGGTCACATATTATTTACATAATATTTTAAAAATATATATATAGGGTTAGTGTCATTAAAACCCTAATTAGGGTTAGTGTATATACGTGAACACCTAATTTTAAAAAACCCTAATTAGGGTTAGTGTATATATTAAAACCCGAATTTAAAAAAAACACTAATTAGGGTTAGGATATATAAAGGTCACATATTATTTACATATTATTTTAAAAAAATATATATAGGGTTAGTGTCATTAAAAAACCCTAATTAGGTCACATAAGTATTAAAACATCGTACAATTAACATAATTGTGGTCAAGGGCCGAACAGTTACATTGTAAAAGAGAAGACACACATACATAAGAAACCACACAATAACTTGCTACACACATAAGTAAGAAACATACAATTACGGCGCCCTTATACATCCACGAGACCAACAAGAAATCACATCTTCACGAAATCAAACTTCACATCGTACATATTGTCGATCAGATGACGAGGTGGACCTTGATACAGAGTGAACTTCAACCAAGTGCCATGGCGAATGTTGTGTTCGCCAAACACGAGGTTAAGAGGACCACGCATGACAAAACTATCCGGAGCCATGACCATCATATCCATATGATAGTGCCATCCATCGTGGCTTATTTGACACTTATGATGATCTGTCAATTTCCACATCAACACAAACGGCGCTGGAATTACCTGAAAAAAATATGAACTTTAAGAATGGAGTGACATTTGAGAATGAAGAGAGGTTAATTAAGCTTACCAATATGCCATGGTCTGTTAACTCCTTTTCAATTTGGACAATGAAATAGGTGGGATTAGTTGCTAGGGAAAGAGCCATATCCGGTTTAGAGGGAAGAGAAAAAGACAAGTGTTATTGAAGATATGGATGAAAGTATTAGAGTTGTGAGGTTTATGTTGATAGGAGCATCCTATTTATATACTTGGGGAGCCGCTATTATCGGCCGAGTGTCATGGCGGATGTGTTTTTTGTGAATTTAAAAGTCTATGACAAAGTGGTTTTTCAATAAATGTTAAACGTTCTTGAAAATATTGTATTACAAAGTATTCACATACATAGTTGACACAATAATATCCTCTGTACTGCTTATACGGCGGTCATGTTTCCGCGTTTCGCTACAAGACCTCACCCACGCATAGTCCTAAATACATATCGGTAGTCGAGTGACTTCGGTTCAAATACGTTGTACATTCTACCTTGGCCCTAGACACATGCCAGCTGGTCCGAGTAAAGAAAGACAACCCGATAAATGATAATCCTACAAATGCCAACCATTAATTTTATAAGGTGTCGGTGCAACCATAACGACCGTATAAAAATGATGCTTGGCATTTGGCGGGTCTTATATCATGTTGTCTATCTTTATTCGGACCAGCAGACATGTTTCTAGGGCCAACGTAGATTGTATGATGTGTTTGACCCGGGGTCAGTCGATTGCTAATATGAACCTGCAACCAGTCTTTATAAACTCCTTCAATGTGGTTGCCCTGTCCGTACTTTTTGCTCGACAACCAAACGCAATACACAAGGCCGTAAGTATGGCACTCTTCCCACCTACAAAACAAAAAACAATATGGATCAATTTTAATAGCAGACGAATAGGGCAGACGAATAGGACATACATATATATATAGAGAGAGAGAGAGATAGAAATCAACTTACTTCCGTTTTGAGCAGTGATGAAATTGACACGGTCTCCCAAATGAATTTCCATATGCCTATGACACATGAAGTTCTCTAATCGGCCTTTGGTGATAATTCCGTTTTGAGCAGTGATGAAATTGACACGGTCTCCCAAATGAATTTCCATATGGCTATGACACATGAAGTTCTCTAATCGGACTTTGGTGATAACGCCCGCTTGGAGAGCCCTGTCTGGTGCATTGAAAACCCTACTACCATCTGCCTTTTTTTTAGGGTACAAACAAACGTCTAACCTAACTAAAAAGCCTAAAAAAAACTGTACAAAAAACGTTTAACCTAACTGTACAAAAACAAAAAACTGTACAAAAACAAAAAACTGTACAAACACTATGATTCCAAATCGGCGGGATTAATATCCATCTTCAAGTTATAGAACTCCACCGCCATATGCTGCCGCCACTGATTAGCTTCCGAAACAGCGTATTTCGTCGGCCGCGGGACTCTACCGCCTATCAAATCATCCAGGAAGCGACATACCCATACACCACAATCACCAGCTGACCCATTTTGTTGTGGTATACCGGATGGTGTGTACCATGACAAGTTCCTAGCTTGCTCCACCCGGTATGATGATTGAGCTCCCTAAACACGTCTAGCAGACCCTTCTTTAATTCCTTGAGCCTTGCATCCACATCAGCCTTTAGAGCAGAATGACGATAGCTATCGTACACAGCCATACGCATAGTCATCAAGTCTAGATCTCCTAGGATCCAATGCTTAGGATGCATGCATATCGGAATGTAAACCTGATAATATCACAGATTGAAAACAAGACATAAATAAATGTAAGGTTTAGAAATATTTCAGATAATATATATAATGCAAAAAATTTTACCCTAACCAACGTGTCCCATCCTACGTAATCGCCATCCCCCCCGACGCACAACTTCGCCAATTCTTTGCCCCCTTGGATGTTCATCAATCCTGCGAACCCTGACATCATTACAGCCCAATCGGCTGTTCTGGGTCGTACATCCATAATGCGGGTGACCCATGCGTCGATGTGCTGAAAGCATAATATAAATCGTTAAATAAACAAATAATTAATTGTAATTGTATACAGAAATGACTAATTACTAACCTGATCTGTCAGATACCCGCTATCTTCAAACCCTAGCAAAGTGCCCCAAAAACTACGGTTTACCATATTCGATAGGTAGCATGATATATACATGGGTTGCAGTTCACCCGTCCTGTAGAGACTAATAATATGCGCAAGGGTAGTAGTATCAGCAACATCAGCAGTAGTAGAAGTACCAGCAGCAGCAGTAGTAGTAGACCCCCAAGAGGGTTTAAACGTCCGTCCTAACACAGCGCCAAGCATCTTTTTTGCTTTCCCGACGGTGTACGGAGGGTTGATGGAGGGTGCCGGCTTTATATCCCTCTGAGGCCGGGGACTCTTTATAGACGGGATAGGCTGGGGTACCTCCGGCGAGACATGCTGAATCTCCGGCGAGACACGGTGGGCCACCGGCGAGACATGCTGAATCTCCGGCGAGACACGGTGGGCCACCGGCGACACATGCTGAATCTCCGGCGAGACACGGTGGGCCACCGGCGACACATGCTGAATCTCCGGCGAGACACGGTGGGCCACCGGCGACACATGCTGGATCTCCGGCGAGACACGATGGGCCACCGGCGTAACATGCTGAATCTCCTGCTCGCCAGGATACGCAGGAGAAGTAAGAATGTGGACCGCGTTGTCAAAAACGTAACGCCATGACTCATCCTGAAATTAAAAATTGAATACAATTAAAACATAGTAACATATATATAACATAGAAAATAAATATATCAATCGCATATAAAACTTACAAGACCAACACGGCTGCCCGGTGTATAGGGGTAGGCCGTGTCCGAAAACAACGACGACGCCCATGGATCCGGTGCTGGATACGAATATTGTCCAGCCCATGCATATTGTCCAGCCCATGCATATGGATCCGGTGCAGAATACGAATGTCGTCCAGACATCTAAAAAATGTATGTGTCAGTCGATAACAAATAAAATTTATGAAAGCTTTAAATTTGGTTCATCGTTTACCTTCAATTGATCGATATCTCTCGTAATCCTATCAATATCAGCCCTTTGTTTCCTCTGCTCCTCAGTGATGAACCCGACATCTTTCTTTAGGTCATCTATCTGAGTCCATCTATCATGGAAAAAATCGTTCACATGTGGACTCGTCCCCGCATCTGTGGACTGGTACTGATAGCCAGGACCCCCCGCGCATCTGTGGACTGGTACTGATGACTAGGACCCGCCCCCGCATCCCCCCGTTGAGGATCACCACCATTATCGCCATGACCATCATCATCATCATCATCACCATCACCATCATCATCATCGGAAGGCTCCACCTCCGATACTCTAAGCCTCTTTGACGGCCGAATGCTCAAAGGGTTACGAAACCATTCAATGCTAGCTGCATACCAGTCCTGCTGAACCTCGAACGCATCAGCTATAAGCGTCTGGTGTGGGTGCCTCGTCCGCTAGTATGGGAAATAAACTCATCATAAATTAACATAATACTAAAACAAAGTCTAATTTAAAAAAGCTTCTCGTAATTGAGTATATATCAGTAGGACATACCGATGGAAAGCGAAAAAACGCACCAACATGTTTATATGACAGACTCCTAACCTTCCTCTGCCAACGAATTCCCCTAGGATGTCTTTCATCGATCCTACTAAAACACCTTTCAGAGACAGGGAACATCTCTAAAATCCAAATCTGTAGTTATAGAAACAAAAATATCTAAGTATAAAACAAGTATTAAGAAAAAATATTATAATAAATATAAGTCAAATTATTAATGTAACTTACGTTAAAAGCGAGTAAAAATCCAGATAGAGACATTTTGTTGGTAACTGGGTTCCGTCTGCTAAAAGCGCCTTTCATTTGCTTATATGTGTACTCCCATACGAACGATCCCCATGGATACTCAGAAAACCCATCGATATCGTCGAGTGCACATATAACTTCATCAGAAACATATTGCTTTGCCTGCTTTCCTAGAAACACATACTCAACCATCATAATAAGCGCTATGCGCGCTTTGTCCTCGTCAGATAGACCTAAAAATTCGTCGTTCCATACCCTGACAACTTCCGACATTCGTACACGAAAAGCCTGACCTTGTGACGGTCGGGCTGGAACAGATGCTGGAAACAACCTTCTGATCAATCTATTTCCAACCACAGTGCTAGAGTCCGGAAACTGACCAAAAGGGAGTCCGGTGATTAGCATGAACTCCTCCCGGCCGAAATGGCGCACATGACCTCCAATAGAGTAGGTTAACTGCTGGAATTCTGCACCCGAATCCTCAACCTCCCGCGCAAGAAAGTTGCTCACAAGCATAGCATCTCCGGTCTTCCACGTCAGGTCGAGCCAAGGACCGAATGGAGTAAGCCTAAAAATAATCATCGCCCCTCGTCTAACATTTCCCTAATGTGTGAACATAACGAGTACTTGCTCCTAACCGTCAGGTCAGTCCTTAATACCTATGTCAAAAAAATATTAACGTTAGATTGACTCTATATATATATATATATACATGTGAGGACACATGTGTATATATCTTGTTATTTATGTTATTTCACTTATATATTTAATCAAGTTAATTATTTGTGTATACATGTCGTTTTGATTAAATTTAGTTGTCACTATATCCGTTTGTGAATTCCACATTTGAATGTCGATAGAATTTTAATTTTGCATTTACTAAACGCGATTTTGTTTCATAATTCTAATATAAAAATTTTTAGTTTTTAGATTGACTCTATATATATATATATATATATACATGTGAGGACACATACATATCTTGTTATTTATGTTATTTCACTTATATATTTAATCAAGTTGTCACTATATCCGTTTGTGAATTCCACATTTGAATGTTGATAGCATTTTAATTTTACATTTGTTAAACGGGACCTATCAAACTTTTAATTTTACATTTGAATGTTGATGTCGTTTTGATTAAATTTTGTTTCATAATTCTATCCTAATACTTTTAACTTGTTACATTGACCTATCAAACCTCTCGGTAATTCCACTAGTCCACACAAGAGGCGGTGAGAATGGTAACGCTAAAGCATTTGAAAAACCATTCTCATTCGGTTACCATTTTATAGGCAACCTCCTTAAACCCCCTTAGAGTGCTTATAGTAAGTACGCCCCTGGATTTGACTATCAATGCATTTATACTAATATAATTTACAAGTTTATATATATATATCTAATTGGATGGACATGTGAAGGCACATGCTAATGAATATGTCAACTTAATTCAAATAATTTTGATTATTTATGTTACTTCAATAATATATTTTATCTACATGTGTCTTTTCTAAAAGTATTTATGTTGGTTCAATTATATATTATCTACATATTTTATCTACATATTAGTTCACTTATATATATTTTATCAATATTGTACTTTTCTAAAGTTTAGGGCCCAATAGTGCATTTTATTAAAGTTCAGGGCCAATAGTGCATTTTATTAAAGTTCAGGGGCCAATAGTGCATTTTATAAAGTTCAGGGGCCAATAGTGCATTTTATAAAGTTCAGGGGCCAATAGTGCATTTTATAAAGTTCAGGGGCCAATAGTGCATTTTATAAAGTTCAGGGGCCAATAGTGCATTTTATAAAGTTCAGGGGCCAATAGTGCATTTTATAAAGTTCAGGGGCCAATAGTGCATTTTCTAAAGTTCAGGGGCCAATAGTGCATTTTCTAAAGTTCAGGGGCCAATAGTGCATTTTCTAAAGTTCAGGGGCCAATAGTGCATTTTCTAAAGTTCAGGGGCCAATAGTGCATTTTCTAAAGTTCAAGGGCCAATAGTGCATTTTCTAAAGTTCAGGGGCCAATAAAAATTACCTACTAGATAAACATTTAGATAAACAACATATAAACACTAATAAAAATCATCTACTAGATAAACATTTAGATAAACAAGATATAAACACTAATAAAAATCATAACTTATATAATTTTTTTTTTAATTTACCAACTACATAAACAAGTAAAAATCATATAAACAACTAAATATAAACAACTAGATATACACACTAACTAATAAAAATCATATACTTTTTAAAAATAACTTATATATAAAAGAATGAGTATAATTTTTTTTTATAAAGATACAACTACATAAACAAGTAGATAATATAACAACATGTTAAAACAACTAGATAAACAATTAGATCCAAACCATCCAACATGTTAAAACAACTATTTTTTTACACGTGTTCAAAACGTGGTTATAAAAAACTAAACAACATACAAGAGCACTTTTATACAAAAGTAAACAACATACAACAACAATTTTATACACACGTAAACAACATACAAAAACACGTGAACACATAATGTAAACAACTGAAAATATAGCCACTTACTTGATTTGCCATGATATAACTACAATAATCGTCACCCACAAGGAAGAACACGTGTTCTTAAAATAAGATTCTTGGTCCCCACAAGGAAAAACACGTGAAAGATGTGTTCTTGTCCCCCACGTGAAAGATGTGTTCTTGTCCCCCACAAGCAAAATTCAAGAAAGAAAGCTATATTAAATAAGTGTTTATGGTGTATTTGTTTAAGTGTTTAACCTTTGATCTTGGTCCCCCACAGTCAAAAACAAGAAGAAAGAAGAAGAAAGAAGAAGAAAGAAGAAGAAAGGGATGTGGTGGTGGGGGTATGTGTCGGCTGGAATTAAATAAGACTTAGGGTTAGGGTTTTTTTTTTTTCTCGGATTGGACACGTGGCCCAATAGGGAGCCGCCGTGTGGGCTCGGGCCGCCATCCGCGGCCAGGCTGGTAGCGGACCAAAACCTTCGCGGCTGAGGTGGCGGGTGAGGTGGCGATGACTAGGATGAGGTGGACCAATGAGGTGCGGGCCGCGGATGGCGGACGGAGGGGTAGCGGACCAAAATTTTTGGCCGGAGAACGGCGGTTGTCGCCGGAGAGCGGCCCAATTTCGCGGCGGTAGCGGACGGGGTAGCGGGCCGGTGTCTAAAATTGTCACCGGAGCCCGTTTTTGTCCAAAATAATTATTAAGGTTTTTTTTTGTCTAAAAAAATAATTTTCTCTAATAACAAACAATACACTTGATTTTATTCAAATACGATATGATTGCTCTATTATTTGTTCATTTTTTTTGAAATAGTTGTTTGTTTCACCTCTCTAGAGTAAGAAAAAAGAAAAAGAGAATGAATTACATGATCAATAATTTGAGTTCTAAACTAAAATAATTATGCAAAATATTTATGTTTACATTTTGTGGTTGAGTTGGTTGCTTATCCATATTTTGATCATCTAAAAAATAGTTTCTGCACGAATTTCTATTGTTTAAATTTGTAGTAATTAAAAAAATTAATAGTTCAATGTATTAAATGAATAGTTGAAATTTGCGATATAAGTTTTTATATAAACATTAATGGTTTTCTTAATTTATTTATATATAAGGTGACCAAAGAAGGTAGAAAGTCATATGTAATTATGGTATATTAAAAGTTATATAAAAATATGATAATGAGGAAACAAAAGATAGAACCTTATAATCAATAGTATATTAGTAATTGTTAAATTAACCATTAGTATTTGTCCCCTTTTTTTATCTTAAACCCTTTCACCATGTCCCTACAAAATTTTGTGAAGGTGTTGTCTTCACTTTAACTACACACATTCAAGACAACTTATTTCTATCAAATTGTTTTATCACTTTAGATATCAATATTTTTAGGAGATCTTCAACTACTATGCTTCATTTAGACATTTTCAGTGACAAAGTAGAGAAATCAAAAGAATAGTTTTAGTGACATTTTTACTTATCAAATTGCTAAAATAGTTTACACTTGATCCCTTGTAAAACGTAGAAACCAAAGAATTGCTTTCTTTCGCATCCAATGCCACCATCACTACAGTAGAAGATTGCCCTTGATTTTCAAATGTTATGTGAATAAACATATTAGACTAATGTAAAATAAAAGAAATAAATAAATTTAGGTGCAACCAAAGAATATGAATAGTCATATTTGATAAAATATTTTGTTAATAACTACATCAAAAAAAGAAATATTCAAGGAAAAATTAAAGAAGAAGTTTGAGATTGGATGCTTAGAAAAATGTCATCTCATTATTGGGTTTTTTCTTTTAAAATTGCAAATTGAGAAATTATAAATACATAACAGAATCCAAAAAGAACCCACAACAAAATAAAAAGTAAAAAAAAAACATGTAGATCATAAGTTGTAGTTTGATTGTTGTCAACAAAAAATAACTTTTATAAAAAACTACAAAAATAAAAGCAAAACAAATTAGAAAAAATAACATCACTTAAAAGATCGATACAACATAAAAATCAAATGCAAAGCAATAGTAAAAAAAACATTATTCTATCGTAACATACAAAAACTATGAAAATCTTTTATATTTAAAAAACCAATGATACTCATCCCAAAAAAACATATAAGCCACATAAATATATATATATATATATATAATAAGCAAAACACATTAGAAAAAATAACATTACTTACAACATCGATACAACATAACAATCAAATGCAAAACAATAGTAAAAAAACATTATTCTATCGTAACATACAAAAAATATGAAAATCTTTTTATATATAAAAAACCAATGATACTCATCCCCAAAATAACATATAAGTCACATAAATCATAGAATTACTAATAAAAAATGATATGTTACCTGAAACTTTTTGAAGATTGAGCAATAGTATTGAAGAAAACAAATTTTACAAAAGAGAAACAACAAACAAACATACAAACATAATAGAACATAACATATAACATAAAGGTTGTTTATATATTACATTTTGAGGGAGCATTGGTTATGTTGTATTTATATATGAGTTTGTTGTAGGTTTTTTCTTTAAGTAATAAATGAGAATTTGAAGAGGCCAAATTGAATGTCCATAGGAAGTTAAATAATTTAAAATTTAAAGCTAATTAAATTGTAAGCCAAATTACCAAAGAAGCCTTTTCATAGTAAATTACAAATTTTAATTAAGGGGTAGTATAGTCTTTAACTTATTTAACATATTAAAAAAATTCAAAACAATGAGAAAAATTCTAGAGGCAAATCCTACTCTCACAATGTGCCACATCATTCTTTGTAGATCTTCCTTTTATATATATATAGATATATAGATTATTAAATAGACTATTTTTGGTCATTTTACATACTCATAAGCAGTTTTTGTCAAACATAATTTATTTATAAGCTAGCTTATTAGTTATTAGATAGCTTATCAATCAACAGTTAGCTTATTAACTTACCAAGTACCAGCTAACTTATCTGCTAGTTTGTCAAACATAGCCTAAGTGGTAAATCTTGTTTGGTAAAAAATAAATCGTTTCTTATAATTTCAAAACTTCTAAATAGTTTTCTTAGATTTCCTTAACCATTAAGTGCTTTGATATCATTGTTAACAATTATCAAATAACCATATTTTATTTTGTATCATACGTTTTAATTATTCAATACCAAACCATCCAGTAACTTGCTAAACCGGCTCCTAATTTGCAAGAATTAAAAAAAAAGTGTGCATGCCTCTTACATAAATAAACTGTAAAATATTTATTTAAGATCATTTTCACTATTGAATTGTAGTTTTCTCTACGATTTGAATCAAACCATATATTACAAAAAATAGGTGAGTTATATTAAAGAAGTGATTACACTAATCTGATTAGTGTTAAAGAACCTAAAGCTTGATTATTTAATAAATAATCTGGAGAAAATGGTTATTTATTTATTAATAAACTATGCAGAAAGGCGTAAGATAGCCAGATCACGGGGTTGGAAACAAAAATGGAAGTTGGACAATGCGAAGAAAAGCGTGATGCAGATCTAAACTTTTTGTACAGCGCATCACATTTGGATTTGCTGATGGATGTGACTATCTCGATTTTCAAACCCAAACCTTTTTATTTTATTTTGTTTTTAAGATATTTTGCGAATTTAATCGAGTAATCGACATTCGACATATATGCTCGGTTGTTCACTAAACCTATTATTAAATTTATTTCAAATTCATATCGGATTCGAATCCACGACCACAAAGAAAGGGCATCATTCAGTAACACCAATTCATCAAATATTGCTAGACTACAAGCTCTTTAGCAATTTACCATCTCAAAGTGCCATAAGACTTTCTTGTTTTGTCCTAACTACAAGCCCAAAGATGAGATTTAAACTCATGACCTCTTAATCTTCACGGAAACAAACTCTCTAGTCTCTACCCATTATATAGAAGAAAAGTTTGTCTACATTTTATTCCTTCCAGCTTTACCCAATGTATGAGATTTATTGAGTTCATTCGGTTTAGTTTGGTTTTACCTTTGGGATACCATGAGGAACTTTTAACTACTTGGACAACCCTAGCTAGATTGTAAGTATCTTAAATGTTATGGTAAATAGTCAAATGTTTTATTTGACTACAGTCGTTCCTCTATTGTTTTTGGGTAGAGGTCAAGTGTGTGTACATCTCAACCCCATTCCTCCACTTTCGAGTGGGATTAACTCAGTTTACTTGATTTGGTTAGTAAAGTAATTTTTTTAGCATATAATGGTCAAACATAGTAGTTTTCTTGGAATAAATGGAGTATAAATATGAAATGTTTTCGACTTCCATCATTAAGATGCAAAAATGTATAAAAGTTACGTATAGTAGGAGCAACGCAAAAACCTAGGAGTTTTTCTTAAGTTGTTGAAACTCAGTGTACTCATAACTAACACCATCAGCGGGTAAATCATCAACATATTAGGTAGCGTACTCATTGCATTGTGCCTTAGAGCATCTCCAATGGGAGTGTAATGGAAGTGTTATGGGATTAAATGGAGTGTCATAGCATTGTAGAAAGAGTTTAATGAAAGTGTAATTGTAAGTTTGTAGGGTTCCAACTCAAAACCAATTGACTATGAGTAGAGTAGTCCAGGACCCTTATAAGCACATTACAAGTTCACTTTGTGTCCGATGTGGGACATTGCTCAACACGCCCCCTCGCGTGTGGCGTTTTTTCAGCCTAACATGTGGATACTTTGGGTTATGTGGAGTTCGTGCGGCTTTTTGACCAACCACGGGTGAACCTTGCTCTGATACCATGTAAGTTTGTGGGGTTGAGTGAAGTAGCCCGGGACCCTTATAAGCACATTTCAAGTTCACTTTGTGTCCAATGTGGGACATTGCTCAACACGCCCCCTCATGTGTGGCGTTCTTTTAGCCTAACACGTGGATACTTTGGGTTACGTGGAGTCCGTGCGGCTTTTTTTTGACCAATCACGGGTGAACCTTGCTCTGATACCATGTTAGAATATGTGAAACCCCTAGATTAATCTCCAAAAGAGCCCTTGAGGACAGAAGGGGGGTTCCAACATATATAGTGAAGATTTGGTCCAAGTCTAGCCGATGTGGGACTCTAACACGCCCCCTCCAACAGAGGCTAGATAGAGAGCCTAGAAGGGTCACGAGAGGACCGGGAGAGGTGGGACTCTAACACGCCCCCTCCAACAGAGGCTAGATAGAGAGCATAGAAGGGTCATAAGAGGACCAGGAGAGGTGGGACTCTAACACGCCCCCTTCAACAGAGGCTAGATAGAGAGCCTAGAAGGGTCACGAGAGGACCAGGAGAGGTGGGACTCTAACACGCCCCCTCCAACAGAGGCTATATAGAGAGCCTATAAGGGTCACGAGAGGACCAGGAGAGGGTCAAGAGAGTGTCGGCATGTGAGTCCGTAGAGTGGTAGACCTTGGCTCTGATACCATGTAAGTTTGTAGGGTTCCAACTCAAAACCAATTGGCTATGAGTAGAGTAGTTCAGGACCCTTATAAGCACATTACAAGTTCACTTTGTGTCCGATGTGGGACATTGCTCAACAGTAACGGGGTGGAGTGTAATCCCCATTACACTCCTAATGGAAGGTGAAAGGTGGGCCCATAACATTTTTTTAAATTAAATTGTTAGTTTATTAATTATTATTATTATTATTATTATTATATTACTAATATTATAACATTATATCTATTAATAAGTTATTTAATTTTAATTTTAATTTTTTATTTATAAAAACAAAATTATTAACATTATGTTAATTTCAAAATATATTATATTAATAAAATATTACATTAATATTAAAATACATTGCATTAATAAAATATTACATTAGTAAATTTTTAAATATTTTAATAAAATTATAATATATATATATATGATGTGGAAATCCATTAAACTTATTGAAGTATAATGGAGTGTGGGTGTAAAATAATAGAGTTGTATGGTGAGTGAAAAGCTGATGTGACAGTCCATGACACTCTAGTAAAGTGTCATGCATTGGAGATGCCCTTAGGCCATCCGCAGCCGTGCAGGTGATACCACCTGCACAGGCTACCACCTCAGCGCCACATCAGCTTTACCACCACCTTACCATTACCATACCATTCACCCATAGCCGTACAGGTCATACCACCTGTATGATTTTTTAAATAAAATAATATAAATTTAAATACTATAAATTTAAATACCATAAATTAAAATTAAAATTACATTAATATTAAAATTTCATTCAAATTAAAAAACTAATTAAAAATAAAAAATACAATAAAACTAATTATGAGGCATAGAATCCCACAAATGTTGAGATAAATCGGCGCGAAGGTTGGCGTGCCTCTCTCGGTTTTTTACGAAGTTGACGTTGTTTGCTCGTTCTTCTTCCGAGATCGTTGTCTCGACTTCGCTCGGTAAAACCGCCGTAGGATCAAAAGGATAATGTGAAAACCCTTTGTCTTCACGAATCATGTTGTGTAAAATTATACACGTGTACATGATTTCTTGTAATTTCCTTCGTTACTATATCCGTGCCGGTCTAGCAACGACGTGCCATTTACTTTTAAGCGTGGCGAATGTCCGTTCAATGTCTTTTCTTGCCGATTCTTGACGTGTCGTGAACTGCAACCGTGACACTTCCGTTGGGTACCTAAATGCTTTCACGAAAGTTGTCCACTCGGGATATATCCCGTCGGCAAGACGAACTATCGTCGGGTAGTGTGTGCCACTCGCTACAAACGAACTATCGGGCGCTTTATTTTCGAATAAATCGTTGAAAATCGGTCATTGATTCACAACGATTATGTCGTTCGTGGCACCCGGAACCCCGAAAAATGCGTGCCAAATCCATTCATCGTATGATGCGACGGCTTCAAGAATTACCGTCGGTCCCTGATGATCACCTCTATGGAATTGACCCCTCCATGCGACGGGACAATTTTTCCAATCCCAATGCATACAATCTATCGAACCAAGCATGCCGGGTAATCCATGTTGTTGTTCGTGCAACGCGTAGATAGCCTGAATATCGCTAGCAGTTGGCTTTCGTAAATATTGTCGCATATAGAGGTTAATAATACCTTGACAAAAAAATTTTAGGCATTCCCTTGAGGTCGTTTCGCCCATCCTTAGGTACTCGTCCACAGAATCTGAAGAAGTCCCGTACGCCAATTGTCGGATAGCGGACGTACACTTTTGAAGCGGAGAAAACCCCTTCACGCCTCTTGTATCCCACTGCTGCTTGAAACAATCAAACTCTCTTTCAAGATCGGAAACTATCCTTACGAATAGTCGTCGACTCATACGAAACCGCCGTTTAAAGTCTTCGTCGTCGTACACCGGGTTATCCGAAAAGTAGTCGGCGACAAGGTTATCGTGTCCATCTTCCCGACCTCTATCTTTATTCGGCCCTCTCGGTCTAGGGTTCGACGGTTCCGCCTCTCCGTTTTCGATATATTGAATTGTTAGGATTATGTGCGAGACAGTAACAGGGTTATCGTGTCCAATGTTATAAGACACTAGTAGGTCACACTGCTGCACACCAAAGTGAGAATGTTTGGATTATGGGAAATAATTAATTGGTCAATTAATTATTTAGAGAAAAAAATAAATAATTAGTTGAATTATTTATAATTAATTAATCAGTTAGATTAATTAAAAGGGATAATTATGGAAATTATTTCAGAGATAATTACCAAGAATTATATATGGAATCAAACACTGCTAGGTTTGTCCATATAAATAAGGGGTTAAGGGTGTCAGTTAATTGATTCATTCAGTTCTAAAAGCCCAGAAAAACCTCTCTCTCTCTCCCCTAAAACCGGCGCCAAATCCAGAAGAGGAAGGTTCGCATTCGTTTTTCGGGTAATCCTCGGTGGTGGTCTAGCAACCCTCTCAACCGGTGCCAGTAGCAGTGTACCCCCTGCTTGCGTTTCGGAGTTATTATTCGCAAAGGTAATCCACCAAAACACCCTTTATTGTGTCTGTATGGTTTGGGATTGGAGCCTCGATTGGGAATCGGGTTTTATTCCGCTGTGCATGTTCTTGTATCCCTCGATTCCCAACAGTGGTATCAGAGCCACTTCCTAAACCTAACAGATCAGTTTTGTTTAATTGATGGTTAAATAGGTTTTATAAAATTATGTCTTTTTATCGTAAACCTATCGAATCGAAAAACCATGGTGGAACGACGGCAGTTAGCCGATCGAACCACCAACCACCGGAAAAGAGCAACGCCGGCCGCACCACCGTCTGTGATTGCGGCGACGGCTGCTGTGATCGCCGGCCGCACCACCCGATTGGTGGTCGCGGCGTAGGCTGCAGTCGATAGCCACCATCGCACCACCGTTTTGTGGTGGTGGTGGCGATTCCCAGATTGGGACCACCGGACGATAGCGGTTGCTGTCGGACGATGGCGGCTGATGGCGGCGGCGGTGGTTAATTGAGATCGACACAGCCACACCACCGATTGTGGTGGTGGCGATCGATGGTGGTTGTTTTCACAAAAGCCGACCGAGCGGCGATGGTGGTGGCTGTAGCCGCTACTGTCGTCGCGTCCGCGGCGATGGTGGTGGCTGTAGCTGCTGCTGTCGTCACACCCACGGCGACGGTGGTGGCGTTAAGCTGCTGCCGTCGTTGGTGGTTTAGCGGTGGCGGAGGCGTGGTTTTAATTTCGCCGGATTAAGCGGCGGCGATGGCGGCGATCGCTGCTGTCGTCGTCGCGATCGAGATCGACAGCCACGGCGGCGGTCGACGGCTGCCGGTTGGTGGCGTCGGCTGTTGCCGGTTGTTCTCGTTGGGCGGCGATGGTGACGTTCGTCGTCGTCCTCGCCGGTGGAAACAAACCATTGTTCGATGGTCGCGATTAGTTGATCGATTGATTAACGAAATCGTAACCAATATGTTTTTCGATAAGTGTAGTAAACGGGTCCCGTGCGAGATTCGTTTTTCAGATAAGGTCTAGAATTAAAAATCGTTTTTACCAGATAGGTTAAAACGGTTCATGGATTAATTTAATTTTAAATTTCCAAAATTAAATGTTAATTATCTAATTGCGTTCAGTTATTTAATTATATAGAGTCATAGCTAAACCCTTTTAGACCCGTGGTTATGGTTTTATTTTGTTTATCCGTTTTAGAAAAATTGGGAGGCCTGCGTGCCATTTACAACCCTTTTTTTGTAATTTTAATTATTCTGTTAGACTAGTTGGGAGGCCTGCGTGCCATTTAAAACCCATTTGTAATAGTTAATTCTAATTACATCGAGACGGAGACAAGACGACGGCCATGGATCTCGGAGCCAGTGGGAGTGCCAGAAGATGAAGACTTTTGTCACTTAGGGTTGAGACCGTTGTTTTGTGTTGGCTCACAAAACAACATTAGTTTAAGGGTTTAGGCTATGACTGTGCTTTTTATATTTAAATTGCGTGGTTGTTTTACGTAATTGTTATTAAATATAAATTGCCCTTTTTGAACGGATTGTTTAAAAATTAAAAGGATACAAATACAGTTAGTGTTTGGATCCAGTTTTTCAAAGTTTTTGGAAAAAGGAAACTGGCAATTTAGACCCTTGTTAAAATCATAGATTAGTAAGTGCAACCCACTTTAGGGGCACTTCCGGTTTAAGGTACATAGGGCGTTGTAAGTGCACACACTATGAACGCCCGTGTTCAAACCGAAACTGGAAGGTGATAAAACTCTGCGAATTATCTCCGGGTGGTACCGGCCAGAGTTTGTCCAGGTCCCGGGTGGTGCAATCTATTTTGGTAATTATTTATTCACTGGGTGGTACCAGGCCAAAATGCACTAGAGGGACTAAATATGCACGGATTATTAACATCCGATGTCCCGACGATCTAGAAGTCGTATTTTCAGATAGGAATACGATTGGTATAGTTTTACCTACCATAGATCGCATGAGTCGGTTTGACATGATCACATGCTTCCCGACTCATGTGAAATATGGATTCTAGTCTAATAAATTTATTTTAAGGGTAATAATTTATTAGAATTATGTAATTATAAACTAAATTGGAATTTATATTCTTCTGTAGATGTCTCCAATTAGCATTCCGTTTTATTCACCTGAGGAATCACTTCGCCTTATTACGGGCAAGTGGAAGCTTACGGGCCAGAACTTTCCAGTTTGGAAGTTGCACTTACAGAATGTTTTGAGTGCCCAGGGTAAGCTTTATGTGATCAATAAGCCCATGTCACGACCCAAAAGCAATGCCCCAGAAGAGGAATTTGCTGAATATTTCAGATTCATGGCAGATGAGTCGGATGTAATGTCCATTCTAGTTTTCTCTATGTCACCCGAGTTCACGGGAGACTTAAGAGTGAAATTCTGTCACGAGGTCGTAAGGAATGTAGAAAACCAGTTAGGTTTCTACAAGCACACGGGCAAGCTTTTGATCATGCAAGAGATTCTCTCCCTGAAGCTACAGAAGGGTCAGTCAGTTAAAAACCATCTTATTGAAATGAGAAGGCTTTTTAAATGTTTATCACGTCTGGGGTACAAGATGACTCAGGAAGAGTTAGTGTACCTCATGTGGTTCTCCCTCACAAAGGAAGTTCAGGACACAGCTAGTGCCTACATGAAGGAACCAAAGAACGACGTAGATAAAGTTCATGAAGATATCCTGGCCAGTCTAGAGCCAGTACCCGAACCTGCGAATCTCATGGACACTGATATAATTGATGAGCTGGGAGATCTGAGTTGCCCAGAGTGCGGCAGCGAGGATATTTGCGAGCACTCGATGAATATCGACCAGATCGAGATCGGTTTATCCGATGCTCCAGGTATCTTTATGATAGATTGCTTAATCACTTCTTATGAATCATGGGTAATTGATACAGGCAGTGGTAACCACATTTGTAATCATTTACAGGGATTCACTAGAAGAAAGACTCTGAGGAAGGACCGTTCGAACCTGCGAGTTGGCGAAGGCACTCCGTTGATTGCTGAAGCCGTGGGATCTTATAGTCTTAGTTTACCCTCGGGTCTAGTTTTGGAACTGGATAATTGTTATTATATTCCAAATATGATTAAGAATGTATTGTCTTTTGATTTGTTGGTAGACCAAGGCTTTTATTATAAATATTCTTATAAAATGATTTCAGTCTTTAAAGATAATATTTTCTATTTTAAAGCTACACCCGTAGATGGTCTATACACTGTAAATCTTAAAGACAACAATAGTGAAATCTATCATATAAGTAAGCGATCCAAGGATATTGAGGATCAGACTTACCTCTGGCATTGTCGTTTAGGCCATATAAACAAGAAACGCGTTGAACTACTCCTAAAAGGAGGTTTTCTTGGCAATTTCGACTACAAACCTTTTGATAATTGCGAATCTTGTTTATCTGGTAAAATGACAAAGCAACCTTTCAACAGTGAGAATGAAAGGGCTACTGACTTGCTTGAAATAATCCACACAGATGTATGTGGACCTTTCAGTCATGTAGCAAGAGGAGGATACCGGTACTTCATTACCTTCACTGACGACTTCAGTAGGTATGGTTATGTCTACTTGATGAGACATAAATCTGAAACCTTTGAGAAATTCAAGGAATATCAGAATGAAGTACAGAATCTACTTGACAAGAGGATCAAGTTCTTACGGTCAGATCGTGGTGGCGAATATCTCAGTGATGAGTTTGACAATCATCTGATGGAGTGTGGGATTGTATCCCAACTTACACCTCCGTATACACCTCAGATGAACGGTGTATCAGAAAGGAGAAATCGTACTTTACTTGACATGGTACGAACGATGATGTATCATTCTACGCTGCCAATATCATTCTGGGGACATGCGCTCGAAACAGCAGCACACATACTGAACAGAGCGCCAACAAAGTCGGTAGAAAAGACTCCATACGAGCTATGGAAGGGTAAGAAACCCAACATATCTTTTCTGAAAATTTGGGGTTGTGAGGTTTACGTCAAACGACCTACCTCAGAAAAACTCAAACCCAAATCCGACAAGTGTTTCTTCGTTGGATATCCCAAGACCACCGTGGGATATTATTTCTACAACCCTGAAGAGAACAAAGTGTTTGTTGCTCGAAATGGAAAATTTCTGGAAGAAAAATTTCTCAGTTTAGAGAACACCAGAAAGGATGTAGATCTACAGATAGTAGACGAAGAAAGCACTACACCAGTTGTTGAGCCAGAAATTCAACATAACAATGTTGAACCTCAATCAGAGCCGATTGAGGAGGTGCAAACACAGGACCTTCGCAGATCCAGCAGGGTAAGACAAGAACCATATAGGTATCTTGGGTTCCTAGTCTCTCAAGATAGTGGAGACTTAAATGAACCAACATCCTATGGAGAAGCTGTGTCAGGCAGTGAGTCTGAACAATGGCAGGAAGCCATGAAGGCCGAGATGCAATCCATGTATGACAACCAAGTCTGGGAGTTGACTGATTTGCCACAACACTGTAAGGCTGTTGGACGCAAATGGGTTTTCAAGAAGAAAACCGACATGGATGGGAACGTACACACCTTCAAGGCCAGACTGGTTGCAAAAGGATTCACGCAAACTCATGGCATTGACTATGATGAAACCTTTTCACCAGTGGCAATGTTGAAGTCAATTAGGATTCTTATGGCCATCTCAGCGTACTTTAATTACGAGATTTGGCAAATGGACGTCAAGACAGCCTTTCTGAATGGAAAGTTAACAGAAGACGTCTATATGGAACAACCAGAGGGGTTTAAAGATCCTAAGAATCCTAATAAGGTGTGTAAGCTGCTAAAATCTATTTATGGATTGAAGCAAGCATCTCGAAGCTGGAACTTACACTTTGATGAGCGGATCAAAGAGTTTGGCTTCGCTAAAAGTGAGTTCGAGCCATGTGTTTACACTAAGTTCAGTGGGAGCATAGTAACCTTCCTGGTCTTGTATGTAGATGACATACTACTCATAGGAAACGATGTACCAACTTTACAGAGTGTTAAGGAATGGTTAAGTAAATGTTTCCAGATGAAAGACCTTGGAGAAGCCGCTTATATACTAGGTATAAAGATCTACAGAAACAGATCTAAGCGGCTTATCGGACTTAGTCAGAGTACATACATTGACAAAGTACTGAAGAGATTCAGGATGGATGAATCCAAGAAAGGATTCATTCCAATGCAACATGGCATAGTGTTAAGTAAAACACAGTGTCCTGTTTCTAGTGAAGATCAGGACAAGATGAAATCGGTCCCATATGCTTCTGCAATTGGATCGATTATGTATGCCATGCTATGTACTAGGCCCGATGTTGCTTACTCAGTAAGTGTTACGAGCAGATACCAACAGAATCCGGGTGAGCCCCATTGGGTGGCTGTCAAGAACATTCTTAAATATCTAAGAAGAACGAAAGAAATGTTCTTGGTCTTTGGAGGTTCTGAGGATGAAATTAGTGTCACAGGATACTCTGACGCTAGTTTCCAGACCGACAGAGATGACTTCAGGTCACAGTCGGGGTATGTCTTTACCCTAAACGGAGGTGCGATCTCATGGAAGAGCTCGAAGCAGGACACGATTGCAGACTCAACTACAGAAGCAGAGTACATTGCAGCATGTGATGCGGCAAAGGAAGCTGTCTGGCTAAAGAATTTTCTATCGGATCTCAGAGTGGTTGCCAGTATCTCGAGACCGATCGATATATTCTGTGATAACTCAGGAGCCGTGGCGCAAGCAAAGGAACCTAGAGAGCATCACAAGTCGAGACACGTGCTCAGAAAGTATCACCTCATCCGAGAGATCATTGGAAGAGGAGATGTAAGAATATGCAAGATTCCAACAGAAGACAATGTCGCAGATCCGCTGACAAAGCCACTAGCAAGGGCAAAGCATGAGGCACATGCGAATTCCATTGGGATGCAGTACCTGGAAGCCAGTAGCTAGTACTTAGTTTATTAATTATTACTATAGTCTAATTTAGAAACAATGTAATCATGTAAAGTTTTTATTTCACAGTGTGTTGGAAATAAATGGAGGTTTTGTTTTCATGATTGTTCTAAATTAACTATTTTTTGCATATTTAACGTATCCATGATTCTACAAAGTCTTGTATGAAATCTAAATTTCCGTAGCCACTTATTGAAATGGGAATTTCAATAGGGAGTTTGACGCTATTATAAATACTTGATGATTTATTCAAAGTAAAGAATAAAAGCACAAGTGATGTGACCAAGTGTTTGTAGATACTCATCAGAGTGTTTGGGTATTGGAAGTGACTAGTAATCAAGTCTGCTTCATGGAGCCTTAGTCATAGGCACTGACTTGATAGGTTGTCCTTAGACCTGAGATACTTGGTTTGGGAACACGAGGACCACTGTACTCCTAGCGCGTACTAACGCTGCACCGTAACTGGGTGGCCATACGGGACGTGACTAGATGCAGCGGAAGCCGTGGATCCAAATGCAAGTAGTCAAGAAGGGATTTGCACCTCTTTCAAAAGAGAGATATTTCCGGGCCCCTTGACGATTAAGATTGGCAGAAAACGCGTAGCCACGCTCGGATAGAATAACAGGGGTTATTTAGTAATATCCGTTACTGCAGGCAATCGAAATCAGAGTCAAGAAATACTTGATTTTAAGAAATGAATCCTCCACTCCATGTCTTAATTAATCACTTTAGAAATATCGTGTGCAAAAGGAATGAACCTGTGTACAAATTCAAGCGTAAATTGTATCTCTGGATATAAGAGATCTTATAACCTGGTTAACCTAAGTGTCTGGCTAGGGACCTCCTTAGGCGAATGATAACAGTTCAGTTACATGTCTAACACAAGCGGGAGTCTGTTAGGATTATGTGCGAGACAGTAACAGGGTTATCGTGTCCAATGTTATAAGACACTAGTAGGTCACACTGCTGCACACCAAAGTGAGAATGTTTGGATTATGGGAAATAATTAATTGGTCAATTAATTATTTAGAAAAAAAAATAAATAATTAGTTGAATTATTTATAATTAATTAATCAGTTAGATTAATTAAAAGGGATAATTATGGAAATTATTTCAGAGATAATTACCAAGAATTATATATGGAATCAAACACTGCTAGGTTTGTCCATATAAATAAGGGGTTAAGGGTGTCAGTTAATTGATTCATTCAGTTCTAAAAGCCCAGAAAAACCTCTCTCTCTCTCTCCCCTAAAACCGGCGCCAAATCCAGAAGAGGAAGGTTCGCATTCGTTTTTCGGGTAATCCTCGGTGGTGGTCTAGCAACCCTCTCAACCGGTGCCAGTAGCAGTGTACCCCCTGCTTGCGTTTCGGAGTTATTATTCGCAAAGGTAATCCACCAAAACACCCTTTATTGTGTCTGTATGGTTTGGGATTGGATCCTCGATTGGGAATCGGGTTTTATTCCGCTGTGCATGTTCTTGTATCCCTCGATTCCCAACATGAATAATCAATTCCGTCGCTTGAATGGTGTTCGTAAGAATTTGATCCACGATGAGATCAAATTCTTCGTCGTCGTCGAAAGGATTCATTATTTGGAAGAAGAGGAGAAGTTTAAGAGAATTTAGAGGTGAATAGGAGAAGTTTAGAGGTGAAAGAATGAGAAAATTTTGTTGGGGTTTGGAGGTATATATATAGATAAAAAGAAAAAAGAAAAAAATATATATATATATATATAACCGTTGTATAACGGTCAAAAACAAAAAAAAAAGAAAAAAAAATTTTGCATTTAAAACCATCGGCATGCTCTCACCGCTTGCCCCACTCACCGCCACCAAACCGCTCATGCGCGGCGGTGTTACCGGCTGCAAGGGGCCGATGCAGCCACCCTTGCAGCCCGTCCGCGGATGGCCTTAGTGTAACGTCTCGGTGCTAACCCATCAAAGTAGTCCTTGGTTTCCCCCTCTATCTTGGCCCCTTCCTCCTTGGACAATTGAGCTCCGACTTGATCTGCTACTGCTTTCCATCTCTCAAATGTGTCTTTTTAATGAAACCATGTGTCTTTTTAATGAAACCACAAGTTGATTTTTATAAAGAAGTTTAAGAAATATAATATTATTGCATCTCCAACAAAATTATTATAAAAACCTTGTTTTTGCACTTTTTTTATTACCATCATCACATAAAAACAAGAATTCATATAAAAATCACAACGGTAGTTTTTATAAAAACCTCAGTTTGTAGGTTTATTATTTTTTAAACTTCAATATAAGAAAAATAAACTAATAATATACCAGTTTACACTAAAGTAACTTAAGTTCTTATCACATTGGAGATGTTTTTACATCTTGGATAAAGGTTTTTACTTTTTATTTTACACTTCATGTTATCAACTCATGTCAAACTTATTAAATTAAGAATTCTCTTAAAAGATTTATGTCAAACTCATCAAATTAAAACTTCTTTTCAAAATTTATAATGGTATTTTATTTAAGAATCTCAATGTTATGAACCTCGTTAATTTTCTTTACATCAATTTTTTTTTGGAACAAAAAAAATGGTATTTTAAAATACCTTTTTTAATCTCTCTTATCTCTCTCTCCCTCGCTTCGAACCCATGACCTTTAAGATTTCAAATTGATATTTGAAAGCCATCAAGCCACATGGGAAGGAAGCAATTTTCTTTACATCAATAATAATTAAAGTATCAATAAATCTATATCTATATAAAAGCAAAACTTGGAGTTGATTAGGTGACACTATAAGAAGCCTCCATTCACCCCCTATCAATTTTCTCATAATTTTGATTTTCTTTTAAATAAAAAATGATATAACTTCTCATTCAACCTCTCATTTTCTTTTTAAGTGGTCATTTATTATAATTAATCATTCAATTTATTGTAATTTATGTAATTTAACTTTTTATGTTCATTCTTTTAAGTTACTAACTATTTTCCTTTCTTTACCTTGATTAACTATATATATTCTCTTATTGAGCATAAGTATTTGTTGTTTGATTGTTGGCTATGTTGTTGGTTTTTCAAACTTTTTTTGTCATACACCAAACCTATCTTTCAATCTCTCCTTATTATTAAGTTATTTGTTATCATATTGATTTAAGATGTTTCATATGTTGTTCTTTTGTTTTTAGTTAGAGGGTGGTACAATAAACAAACTATCTAATGAAGTCTAAATATGTTGAAGAACATCAAAGCTTTATGGCCAAAGCACACATATTATTATTATTATTATTATTATTATTATTATTACATGTAAGCCTTTCATTTGAGTATTTCTTTGATTTCAATTTATTCTTGATTTTTTCTATTTTCAATATTTGTTGTTGAGTTTTGTTTATTGTTAAGTTATTTGCTATTGTATTGACTTTATATGTTTCTTTATGTTGTCTTTTTTTGTAGTAAGTGACAAAAGAAATGAACTATCTAAAGATCTCTAAATATGTCGCCAAAGCTTTATCATCAAAACACGCTTATTTTATTTTATGTAAGCGTAATTCGAATACTCATTCAATTTGAATTTATTCTTGATTTTGTCTATTTGTAGTTTCGTGATTTATTCTTACCTTAATTATCATTTCTATGTTTTTTTTTTCAGGAGCGTAACACAAAATGCTAAATGAAAGTTTGAGCATTAAGAATTTTGATATTACATTGTTACTTACAAAGGAAAATAAATCTTTATTTATATGTCTGCTCCTTGATTTAGTATATTATTGATATATGTGTTTAGTGTTTTGGTTGACTGTGCGGTATTCCACATTGATAGAAAGATGAAAATTAACATTGGGTTATTGGTATATAAAAGAAGGTTGTGGAGTTTTTTGTGAAAACTCATGAGGGTTGATTACTCTTGGTTGATCCTCTAAACAAATGTTGTTGGCTCATTTTGGCGGACACACAAAACTACTGGTGACTTATATCGGCCTATTGTATTTAAACAAAAAAGTTAATCGTACAAAATAAAAGTTTCTTTCATATATATTAGAGCAAAAACCTATAAAGATTGAGATGCCATCACAAGGAATGAATATTCCTCATTTCTTGATTTGTGGATGAGTTTACAACATCTCACGTTGATAGAAGATAAAAACTTTTGGTATATAAAGGAAAAACTGGAACATTTGTGATCATCTAACCAAACATTGTTCGATCTTTTTGGTCGATACACCAAACAATTATTGGCTTATTTTGGTTAATTATTTTATAAATTGAAAAAAAAATGAGAGGATGTTAAATCGTTGCAAGTCATAGGATTCAGTAACTTTAGTCGAACATTTTATAACAATAATAGTGAGGTTATATGACATGTTATTTGAGTGTTTTAAAAAACAACAAAATTATTGACAATGCATCTTAAACTCTCTATAACAAGAAACAATTATAAATATACGAAAACATACAACTTATGGAAAATATTGTTCATTTTAATTCAGATAATATTAATTCTTAACCGAAAAATCATGTATTATCTGAATTTGGACAACCATTTATGTAATATCATTCGCTACCGCGCAACGCGCGGGTTACACGCTAGAACTTTATAAACTATATAAAATCATTACTATGTTCTTAAATATGTTCAAAACGTATACAACTTCACAATGTAATTTCCGTTATCAGATTTCGTCACCACGCAACGCGCGGTTCACACCTAGTCTATAATAAAAGATAAAGAAAATGCTACATGTGTTGGAAACCCTGCAACAGCAAGTAGAGTTATCTAGGTTTCGGGCTGGTTTGAGACCAATGCCGATTAGTCGGGTGCCCGAATGGATCTTGGATTTCGCGGGAACGTGTGTGTGAGTTTATCCGTCGTTAAAAAAAAACTAAGAAAATGTCACTTCTCAGAATTTTAGAACCAAGGTTCTTAAAGAAGATATATTTTTTATAAGAACTTTTTACAATTTTAGACGGGGTGACCAAAAAAACAAACTGAAAAAAAAAAAAACATGATAAACCAAAACCAAAAAACCAAAACCGACAAAAAATATCAAATACCTTGTAAATTGTAATATCGTAAAATTATACACAACAAGATTATAACATTATCTATCTGGCCCACATATTTAATATACCAAGTTATTTTTTATTAAAGTTGTTACATCTTTTATTTCTTTTGTACAAAACAAAACTTCATTAATGCTCAAAGGATTTGTAGATAGAATCAAGCAACCAATAAGAGAAAAACTACAGTTGTAATATATGAAGCCAAGAACCATTCTCTTGCTAAAATATGGGCAACACGATTTCTATATCTCCTAATAAACTGGACCGTAAAAAAAGATGAGGTTGTAACAAAAGACTCAACGTAGTAGGAAAGTTCCAAGTTCAAGGTGTCACACTGTCACCCTTACATTCCTCTAATGTTTTTTTTTTTTTTTTTTTTTTTTTTTGGTAAAACTTGATGTCCATATCAACTTCAACAATTACTAGTTAGGAAATTTCTGTTTACATAAGAAATATGTTTTCTATGATGTTATAGATAAGATGTATATATATCATGTAATAAAATTACAGACATGTAATATTTCTTAAATCATATCAATTATATCATTCATAGTTTCATACATAATTTGGTTGTTTTTTTTTTTCAGGATCTTATAATTTTATAATAGTATATGTTGGTTTATTAGATAAAAAGAATTGAGCGAAAATTATGTGACTAATGTTGTTGTGAAAACATAAATGTTAATAAAAATGTGCAAATTATTTGAATGTAACATGTTAATTTTATTCTTTTTTGAAACCTCCATTTGGTGCATGAGATATGACAATTCAAAGTTTAAATATATTGATAAAGAGTTTACATATTAGTGATTAGTGATTACCATGCTTACCAGGGTTTAGAGGTGCACAGAAAATCCGGTTATCCGATTTTGCCAAAAAAACTATCCGAATCTGGTTTTATAAAAATCGATTTTTTCCCAAACCGGATCGGATTTTTTAAAAACCGGTTTGTTTTCAAACCGGATTTTAACCGGATTGGATCCGATCCGGTTTGACCGGATAACCGGTTTAAACAGAACCGGTTTGACAGGATAACCGGTTTAAACCGAACCGGTTTCAAATCAAACCGGTAATGTCTATGTGGGCTTACTGCTGTTGGGCCTATAATCCTAATGATAGTCTGATTACTGATAGAATGAGTAATGAGTATTGAGTATTGAGTAACGATAGATCATTGTGAATTGGAGCCCAAATTTTATGGGCCTGAAAGTCCAAGTGTCCAACTAAGTCAAAGTCAGTGACTCTAATACTCTAATTCAGATTATATTTCAATTGAAAAGAAATCCAAGACACTTTCATAATGATCCATCCTTCCATATGTAATTCGCTGAGCCTAATTTAAAAAAAAAATCACGGCCCATCAAAAAATCACGGCCCACACCAATTCATATTTCACTTGAATTTTCTAGCAAAAAAAAAGACCCAATAGAGGACCGGTTTAGTATAAATCCGGTTAAAAAATATCCGGTTTCAATCCGATCCGAAACCGGTTCCATCAGATATGGATTTTTTTCGAAAAAACCGATTGAAATCTGAACCGGTTTCTAACAAAACCGGTTTCTGACAAATCCGAAAAAAACCGGTTTAGTATAAATCCGATCCGGATCGGATAAAAATCCGGTCGTGTGCACCTCTAACATGAAGCCCATCTCTTTGGGCTTTTTTATATCTTCTCTTTCTTCGATTGAAGTTTACAAAATAAACAATTTAAGTTAACAATTTTTAAATTCCTAATGACCAACATGAGGTCAATTTTCATTTCGATTTTATTTATTTTTGAACGGCAGAAAACACACACACTTAGTTAACCTACTCCTAAATTTATTTTTGAAATCTACTTCTTTCCAATTCCATTTGAAGTCAAATTTATTTGATGGATTTCAATTCTATCAAATTCGATTTTGCGAATCAAACATACGCTTATTCTTCTTTATGTACATAAATCTTTGTGTTCATTCTCTTTTGCTTCTGTTATTTTATCTCAACAAACCATAAAAAAACTAATTTCACGTCGGGTTGACCTCCGATTTTCTAGTTTCGGCATTTAATTATTTTCATGAAAACCTTATAAAATTTTGAAAAATAAACCAACCAAGTCAATATATCAGTGGGGTCCTTGGTCCATAGTCCATTCAAATATTTGAGTATATTACATATTTGGTTCCTATGGTTTATACTTAATTGCATTATTGGTCCCTATTTTAAAATAATTATGGATTTGGTCTCTGTGTTTTACATTAGATTGCATTATTGGTTCCTTAACCCTAACTCCATCTGAAAACAATTTGTTAAGCATAGGGACCAATAGTGCAATATAATGCGGTTACCACAGGGACCAATAGTGCAATATATTGAAAACCATAGGGACCAACACTGTAATATAATGTAAACCACATGAACCATTCTATAATTATTTTAAAGTAGGGACCAATAATGCAAATATGTGTAAACCACATGGACCAAATATGTAATTTCCTATTTCTTTTTCGATCGACGTCATCGCGTCCTTACCAATTGATGAATGAGTGGTGGATAACCAAGAGTGGATAAGGTTATATATATACATTATAGCAACTTTAACCATCCAACTATACTATACTAGTCTCAAAACAAACTAACTAACAATGGCTGCAATCTCATCATCATCATCATGTTTCTTACAACCTCTGAATCAACAATACACTGGCATCCACTTGTTTAAACCCAACCAAATTTCCAAGAAAAGGCCCATCTCCTTCAAGATTCAAGCTGCCAAGCTTCCTCCTGGGGTATGTATATGTATTTCTTTTCTTTAAACAAATTAAACACATCATATTTTATATATATATACACAGAACATTGAATGGATGTTAATATTGATTATGTTCAGGTGGAATTTCCAAAAGCAGAGCCTAAATTTGTAGCCCCTTTTCTTGGTTTCACCAGAACTGCTGAGATATGGAATTCTAGAGCTTGTATGATTGGTCTTATTGGCACTTTTATCGTCGAACTGGTACGCGATATTTATTATTAAAAAAAAATGATATTTGCACTTGTAACTTAATTATGATGTCTATTAATTCCTTCATGTATATATATTATATGGATTATGGTGTTGTGTTTTAAACAGATCTTGAACAAAGGCATACTTGAGATGATTGGAGTGGAGATTGGGAAAGGCCTGGATATTCCTCTTTGAGAAAAGATATGTAGATATTATTCATTCATTTCCATTGTTGAGACTTTTGTGTTTTTGGATGCTGCAATTTTTAAACAATTACCCTAACATACATACATACATATTCACTACTATATATATGTGTATACTTAGTTGTTACTGAAACCACCATTATCCTTGTAACACCCCAAAGCCCGAATTTATAAGTTAGCCCAATAACTTCGAGTTCACCTTAAAAACATACGAGAAGTAATTGATAATCCACGACTTGAGGCTTATAAGGAGTTCACAAATGGTGCTTTCTATTAATGTGGGACAGGTTGTTACAATAATGATGAAACTTCATATGCATAGACATACATGTATGTAGGGGTTAGTTCCAGTAAGAAGTGGAGTTATTGGGAAAGAAGGGATCACTATATATCCATGGATGCATAAATCAATTCCCTATAAAGCGCGTTCATAGGATTGCTATGAGATTAAAAAGTGATTAATGGTCTAGATCCCCTCTTACTCTTGTCTCCTTAACTCTTATTTTGATGGTTTATATATATTTTGTTTATATGCGTTTGTAACATATTGAAAGCGAAGGCAGACAATGGAGAGAATTCACAAATCTATAACAATGTTGCGAAATGGTTTGGTGCTAGATTCTATTTGAATCATTTTTTTTCTTGTTCTTTTTCCCTTTCCGATCTTCCTATTTTCGGTCCATATTCTTGAGAATTAGGATAAGGGAATAAGGATATCCGCTTTTAGTGTTTTAGTGTTTTATTATCGACGTTACTTGCCATGGCGCTTATTTTATCAAGTATCAAATAACGATAATAAGACACATATATAAATAGGAAACATAAGAGGAGTAAAAATATTATTAAAAAAAATGTTAACACGAAGATGTTAACATAAGTTTGTATAGCTTAAAAAGTTCAAGTAAATTAACATACGTTAACATAACATATCTTAATATCAAATGTTAACGTACGTTAACGTGTTAACTTATGTGAACATCCGCTAATACAGTACGAATCCTCCACGATATATTTGCGTAGGGTGATCAGGTGGATGCTAATTACTCTTGACTGCATTTAATAGGAGGGTTAGTATCAACAAAATTTCCTTCGACATTTTTGCACACCGAAAAAACGTTGTTTCCCGTGATTCCAACTCCATTTGTTTCGATTCCGGTACACTTAAACTTCCTGCTGCATCTAAAAGTAATCGCTTGTGCTGATGCTGAAGACCCGTGTATGTTGTCATACTTCACATTGCTCACTTGTACTGCTGGTGTCGATGGCTAAAATAACACAATTAAGTAAACTCGATTACTTATTATATACTACCATGACGAAAAATATATATATATATATATATATATATACATACAAAAGAACAACTGTTGTGTTATAACTTATGAGACTTACAGGTGAAGGGCAACCAACACTTTCGGAATTACTGCAATAATGTTGATCGATTATGATAGGATTTCTAACGTTTACGAGATGGATTTTGCGGTATACAATCCCCCTGGCGAACCCCGTACCAAACTGTAATACAAAACACGGATAAAAAATTAAACAATTTTCCAAAAGTGTTACAATAGAAAAGTAGCTCAAATGTTACGTTGTCAAGTTTACCGGTACTCCATGTAGCTTAGTGAAGGAAGTAATTTATTAAATGAGATTAAATACTGTCGCTAATAAATTTGGTATGATACCTTATGCCATGACCGGGTCCACAGGACATGTGAGAATATATAGACGAAAGTTCGGTTGCAAACTCAAATTCCATTGTAAATGTCAGTGAGGACAATAAGAGCGAGCCACATGACATATTCACTCTGAATAATCATGTATTATTCAGAGGGAATAACAAAGCATTCGGTGTTATTCAAAGTGAATAATAATACAGAATGTTGTGTTATTCACTCTGAATAATACATGATTATTCAGAGTGAAAATGCCATGTGGCACGATCTCAGCAGTCCTCACGCTATGCTCACAATCAGATTTGAGTTTCCATTTGAACTTTTGTCTCTGTCGCTCTCTCTATATTCATTATAGTCGGTGTCTTTGTGTAGCTGGTGTAGGACTATACCGGTTTGAATATTGGAGTCATGGATATTAACATGGGATGATTTACTGATGTCGATCCCATCGGTATTGGGGCTGTTTGCAGGTGTTATGATTCCAATATGTCCGATATCTACATCTTCACAACCGTTGATGCAAATATGCATCTTGGGGCTGTTAATATGCGTCGTACCTCTCACCCGAAGGCCATTGCAGGCATGAAAATGTAAAGCCTAAATGAGTCATGTTAATATTTATACACGTTAAATTTCTAAGCATCGAGCGACACGCGTTTTGATTTCTTAACATAAAAACCAGACATCTTACCGTCGGGTGATCACAAGTTTGGCTTAATCCCTGCACACACAAAAAAAACGAGTCCGAGGATTTTTATGTTGTTCGATATTAAACTAGTCTAGCTCGATTCAGAACCCTGGCCGTCAATTTGTCCAGGTCCCTCGATCCTGAGTCCTCTCACCAACATAAAATATCCAAAAGGCATTCTTGATACAGTCCTTCCATCCGGAGATTGTCTTCGGTGCAGAGATGTTGCCCAAAAGCTACAAAAGGCTTTAATCAATACTTCATGTTAAGATATGTGGAACCCCGCTGAATTCTAATCTAAAAAAGGTGAACGGTTTGTGTTTGACCAATGTGAACTCCAACTCCCCCCTCCTAAAAAAATGGCATTTTATAAGAGTGACTAGCAAGATGCTAGCACGGAGAACTGCGATACCCTTCTTAGATGGAGTCTAGACGAGGCCCCTCAAGGACGGAGGCAAAACAATGTATCGAGTCTCTAGGTGATGCTAGACCGGAGGCAAAACAATGTATCGAGTCTCTAGGTGATGCTAGACCACCTAAATACCATGTTATGATATGTGAAACTCTTTTGAATCTCTCTCTAAAATAGCCTTTTATAGAGAAATAAGAGGTTTCCACATATCTACATGTTCGATGGTCTATTTCTAGCTGATATAAGACTTAAAAAGTACTTATTAGTACGTAACGGCACAAAAGAATTAATTGTTCATCTCAATTTGAGTTTAAGTTTACCTTAACATTTACCGTAGGAGATTTACATGGACCATTGAATGACACCGGGCCTATTAGAAACGTCTTCCCTGAAGGTATACAATCAATGTTGGGTTTGGTGACATATCTTTACATACATCAGCCCACGCTTGTAAGAACGCCTGCAATGAATGGAAATAACTACAAAAAAACAACCTAACTATATTGCTCGAGGTTCCTTAGAATGCATGGAACCACACTCGGTTTTGATTCGTAGACATATAACATGATTATACCTTGGAGTCATCTGTATTCCCATCTCCCTTAGCACCATAAGATGTTACTTCGAAATTGGCCGCACTTGCGGTTCTTGGACCAAATGAGACGTAACACAAACTTAAAACAAATATCATCAAAAACTCTGCAAAGAGAACAACAAGTGAATTCAGATCTTATGAAAAAACAGTTTACGACAATTGTACAAGTCGTACTATATGATCATCATGATAGAGGTAGATTACAGGGTCTAGATACTAGAGGGCCCTACGACAAGATAGGTCATTGGTGGGTTCAAATTTGAACCTTACCCCATGCGTTTAAGAACCTCATGTTGGAAGCATCTATGAACACTCCACGTATGGACGTGGTTATCTAACCATTTATCTGAAAACGATAAAATCTTGTAACTCTTCGGTTGAAATGAGATGTTTGTTGCACAACTCGCTTCGACTCCAATATATATTGCAAGATTAAGAATAAGAATGTTAATCTTAAAATAAAAGATGCATTTGAGTCTTATTTATGTTTTTACTATTTGTTGTATCACTAAATCAACGTAATAATTTGCTTAACATATAAATCTTAAAACTGTTTGATGAATATATTCTTTTTGAATCGATAATAAATACATGTCTTCTTTAAATTTATTTTTTCTATTTTAGCTTGCCAAATAATTTATTACGTCTTTTATTAATTGAAATGCTAATATAAATTAAAATATGTTCATTTTTTTCTACCTTTTTGTTGTAAAGATTCTAACATTAGTTATGTAATTATAATATTTAATTTATTTAATATATTAACGATCTTTTTTCTTTAAATAATAATTTTATGTTCTCTCATTTAAAATAAGTAAAAAATAATTAATATATTTAAACTTTAGTTTTAGAGTCTTCTTCATTCTCCAAGTATAGAGAAAACTTTCTTCTTTCTAATTTTTTCTTTATTTTATAGAATGATTTCTCTTGAAGCACCAAAAAAAGCTCCAAAAGTTATATATTTTTTATTTTCAGGACCCTGCTGTAAAACTCCACCCCATTTATATTAAGATGCCATTTACTTGACGCTTACCTGCTTGTTAGACCTCTTTGTTGGGAAGAGTCAGAAAGTCTATCTTTACTGCTTTCTTAGTTTAATTACCTTGGATTGTTAACAATTTCCTTTTGTATTGCCCTTGTTTAGAGGTTTGAAACCTCGGGGGCCGTTTGTGACAATCTTGCTTTTTACCTGATTCCTATAAAAGGAATGAGATGGTTTAGGGTTTCAATATGAATGCATATTATTTGGGAAAATTACTCTTTATTGCAAAATACTAAAAACCTCCATTGTTGCATTTTGAAGCTTGTATTCATCATCTTCTTCATTGATTTCATTCCATCTTCTACTCTATTCTTGATTATTGGGACAACAATTGGTATCAGAGCTGATCCTTGTTGATTCCTTGGCTAGTTTTCTTGATTAAAAAGGTTTTTCTCAAAGTTGGGTTTTTCAAAACTTTTTGGGTTTTCAATCCAAAAGGGGTTTTAAAAAGGGTGTGTATAAGTGTTAAGTGATTCCTCATTGTTTTCCTACTGATTTCCTACAAATTGGGGTAGGGGTGAGCAAAACCCGACCGACCCGAACAACCCGACCGAACCCGAACCGAAATTTGACCATTCCTCCGAAATCCGAACATCCGAATGACCCGAAGGCCGAAACCCGAGATTTTTGTCGGTTATAACGGATCGGGTAGGGGCATGATTTTTGGCCCCGAACCCGACCGAAACCCGACCGAAGTTTTTAAATGACTTAAAAATTTAATATATATAATTCAAAACAGAATGTTTTAGTGTAATTTTTGCCATTTTTTTCAAAGATGGAGGGCTTTTCATAAAATTCTTATTATAACCCTAAAAATGCTTCCAATTTAATTCACTTCACGCCTCACTGTCTCTTTAGCGCAGCCGACAGCCTTAGGCGACCTCCGGCCGGCGACTTCCTATCGGCGACCACTCCATCTCAGTGCTTCAATCCTCTCTCTCTCTCTCTCTCTCTCTCTCTCTCTCTCTCGATTTAGCGCAGCCGGCAGCCACCTCAGGTGACTTTCGACCGGCGACCACCGGTCTCCACCTCCCACCACCTTGATGTTTCAATCCCACCTCTCTCTCTCTCTCTCTCTCTCTCTCGATTTAGCCACCACCGGCAGCCACCTCAAGAAACCTCCAACCAGCAACTGACGACCGCCCTAAAAGGTAACTACTTTTCGGATATCCGCCACCCGACCCGAATAAACCCGAAACCCGAACTAACCCGAAAACCGAATCACCCGAAATCTTCGGTCGGCTTTCGGGGCCATTTTTTCCCACCCGAAAAGTTCGGATATCCGAACTTTTCTCACCCGAACAACCCGAACCCGACCGATGCTCACCCCTAAATTGGGGTCCTTAACACTTATTTTTAAGTGTTTTTGAGGGTTTTTGAGTGATTTTTCGGAGTTCCTGTACAGGTTTTCCGAATCGGAAAACAAGGACTGAAATTTCAGTTCAAAATTTCCGAATCGGAACTTGTACTATTCTCCGAATCGGAATTTATACCTTTTCCGAATTGGAAAACATTGCTTTCCGAATCGGAAATTGGTCTTCTGATTTGGGGTTTTGCTCCTTGAATTCTCATTTTCCGCATCCAAATTGCCTTTTTCCGAACTCAGCATTTTCCGAATCGGAAAATACTCTTTTCCGAATCGGAAAACTTGCTTTTCCGAACCCTGTATTTTGAGCCAAATCCGATTCGGAAAACGTCAGTTTCCAGATCGAATTTCGCCTCTTCGAGCCAGAACTCTTGAAAAATTGTTCCTCGAATTCGACACTTAGCCACTTTTCAAAATTCTTCAAATCTCGAAGCTATTTGTGTCCCGAGGCGCTCAGAATATCTGTTTTTTTCAAAAACCTTTCTTTAAGCCAAGTGAGTCATACGAGGAGATCCTCTTAGTGAGTGAGAGATGTCGAAAGAAATCATCGGAATCGGATTCGAATCTCGCCCTCCGTCTTGGTGATGGGCGAGTATCAACAGTGGAAACGCAGAATGATACACTTCCTCGATCTGTTGGATGAGAATCTGATGAAATCCATCCGCGAAGGCCCTATCAGACCAACGGTCACTGTTGCTGCAGTCCCTAGAACCGATAACTGCCCCGAACTACCGGCTTACGTTGTTGAGAAGCCTATCGACATGTACAACCCAGAACAGAGAGGCCGTCACCTCATCGACAAGCGAGCACTTACTCTTCTGATTATGGCTCTCCCAAACGACATGTACGCGAGAGTTGACAGTCTAACCAACGCGCGAGACGTCTGGCTGGAGATTGAGCAACAAATGCAGGGAGGTGACACTGCTCTGGAGAGCCAGAAAGAAAGCGCGCTTAATGCCTACGAAGGTTTCAAAGCCAGGGAAAACGAATCCCTCATAGAGTCTTATCAAAGACTGAATGCCTTCGTCAATGATCTGAGAAGGCTCGGGGTTGAGAAAACGAAGTACGAAGTCAATGTGAAGTTTCTGAAGAATCTCACACCTGAATGGCAAAATATGGCCATCAACATTCAACTAAGCCGAAATCTGGGAGTTATGGGTTTGCATGACCTGTTCAGTATGATGGTTCAACACGAAGAATTCATCACCGGTGGAAGAACCAAGAAAGTTGTCGATCCTCTGGCACTGTCGACCGTGCCCTTTGGAGGACCGAACTCAGCTCCCTTCCAACAAATGCCATACAACAATGCTCCTCCTCAGTATCATCAAGAGGATTACAACCAAGAGTTCAACCCGAACTTTGGTCCAAGCAACCAACATCCCGATGATCCTTTGATCATTTCCATCTCGGATGAAGAACTCTTCAATGTGAATGAGTCCCTTGCCCTTATATCGCACAACGTGCAAAAGCTCAACGCTAACCGTGGATTGAACCGATCACGAGGATCAGGATTCCCAGGAGGAGGCCGAATAGGGCAAGGAAGGGGAGGACATTACCAGCTGGATAGAGCTCAGTACGGAAATCAAGGCAGAGGTAGCTTTCAACAAGGGGAAAGGATGCAGTCATACGATCAAGGAAGTTATCGCAACAATCAAGGGAGATACCGAGAAGATCAAGGGAGGTACCGAGAAGACCAAGGCAGGTACAAAGAAGAACAAGGGAGGTTCAGAGATCAACCCAGAAGAGACAACACATACCTGGACTATCAAGGAGGCCCAGGGTATCAAGAAGATTGGAGAGGTCAGGTCTCCGACATCAACTACCGAAGAAGCTTGAGGCAATACACTCCTGAGTCTGGGTACATCGATCGTCAAGGATATGAAGGCGGGTACGGAGGAAGACATGAGAGTGGAAGGCTTGATCGAGGACAAGGCTATGGGTTTGAGCAGGATAGGAATGATCGCTGGGCAGATGAGAGAATGGATCGCGGGAAAGGAAGCTTCAACGGAGGTGATTCCCGAGGAAGCAGTTCCAGGCAAGCTCAGAGGGAAGATCAACAGGTTCAAGCTGACCAAGGAGGTCAAAGGTCAAATCAACCCCAGATTCCCATAACCCAAAACCCCGCTCCTCAACAAGCCGCAAGTCCCACTACCACTTGCTACAAGTGTGGTAAGTTGGGACACTACGCCAGAGATTGCTCCGTTAAGTACAAGGATGCCGCCTATTTTGAGAAGAAGGCCGCATTGATGAGGAAGAAGGAGAAAGGGGTTGCTTTGTTGGTTGATGAAGAGAACTGGGTATGTGAAGAGGAGAGCTCGGACGAGGATGACCATTTGGTGAGGGGTCTGTGCTTGATGGCTGACTTCGAGGGATCAGAAGCTGTTGGTCCTAGCACTTATCAAGACATTGATCCGTCTGAGGTATCCACTCTTCCTGATATAACTGATACCATGGCAATGTTGGAATCTAAAATTTGTGAATTAGAGAGATGTCTCCAATCGGAGAGGACTCTCGTCACGAAATTTAGAATCGACAGTGCCATTTATAATAGCTCTCTCGAGGATTTGACTATAGTTTATAATCGTGAAACACTTGAGTCTGGCATTAGAGAGTCCAATTTATCAAACAAACTTGTTTGTCTTCAAAAAGCCCATGAGGAACTTTACAGTGATCATGGGGAGCTCAACATTAAATTCCAGTTACTTTCGGAAGAAAGAACTCGGTTGTTTTCCAAAATCCAAGAGCTTGAGGACAACAATTTCAAAAGAGGACAATCTGAACAGACTTTAAGTATCCTCACTCAGCATGCTAAAAAGAATCCTTTTTATAAAGCCAAACCCGGCCTAGGTCTATCTGAAAACCATGTTTTAGACAAAACACCTTCTCATCTATACAATTTTGAGGATATGGCCGCCTCCAAGCCCAAACCTGCCTTAGTAGGAGGACATGTGACCGAGGAATTCGTTAGACAGACTGTCACGTACACCGAAGTAATAAACGGTGAGACCATCACTAGAACCACCAGTCCGTCGAACAGTACCTTTGGTAGTCCACCCACTAGCCCCCCTCCTAATAGACCAATCTTTGTTTCGGCTAGTGATCCGACCAACTCTGAACCTACATGGGAAGGCATTAAGGCCAGAACCCCTAGAGTAGTAATGCCCCCCATCAACTATACTGACCTGAACTCAAGCTATGATACTAGGGAAATAGAGTTTTCAGATGAGACCTTAGTTATCCCACCCGAGGATACTTCCGCAACTAAGAGTCCCGACCTAGTCAAGCTAGAAAAGGAGGTGTTTGAACTTAGACTGAAGGCCATGGACTTAGACGCATGTCAACATCAGCTTCTGAATTTGAGAGTAATTGTCTCGGAAAAGGACTCCCTGGTTCGCACCCTGGAAAAAGACTTGCTCGAGGTCAATGCCGAGAGAATTAGGCTTTGTTCAGAATGTGAGACCGCAACCTTCGCCTTTACTGATTTCCAAATCAAGGTTGCGAATCTTCAAACGCAATACATTCTCCTTGATATCCATTTTGAAATATTAAAAGAACTTGATCATGATGAAAGAATAATGTATCTCCAATCTTTATCAAACCAGCGGGTGTCTAATTCCCTTTTGAGAAAGAAAGTCATGGATCTTGAAAACCTTTGCTCTATAGTCTCGGATGATGATGATGAACCACCCAATTCACACCACAGGATAGATGAACCCAAGACTGTCCATGATCCAAATATTGAATATGATCTGAAGGTGTTTTTAGATGAAGGTGTAGAGGCGATTCTACATTAGAAGTGATGGGGTGTGTGGACCCCACTTTTTTTTAATTTTTCATTATTATTATAGTATAATTTTATTTTGGACCCCTCAAAAATTACAAAAGTGACCCCACAAAAAATCAAAAATAATGAGTTTACACCTTACAAATTTCAATTTTCATTAATTAGGTTAAAGGAAAAATTAAGAAGTATTTATTTTATAGCCTAATGTACAACTTGTTAAGGCATGCATAACCCACTTCCACTAATATCTCCTTAAACCACGTTCCCATAATCTTTTTAATATGCAAATTACACTTAATACCGTTGTAACTAATCACTTAATTTATTTTTAGTCTCTTAGTTTTTCATTTTTCGTTTTAAACCTTTATCATATTAACACAAATAATCATATATGAAGTAAAATGAATTAAAAAATATATTTATTTTTTTACATGTTATATCATTGTAACCGTCTCGTCAACACCTTCGAAATGAGTCCGATATTATATATTTTTGAATTTTATCATAATGTTAAATATCACAAATATATGGAATACTTAGTTTTATATTACTCACATTCTTAATTTTCATTTAAAATCCATATTAAAAATAGATAATCATGTATTAACTATGATGCATAATAATTTTTTTTATTAATCATATAATTATAATTATCTTGTTCATAATCTGAAAATAATATCATTGTTTAGTATTTTCTTTAACTTAATAGTATTGCAAAATATGATATATATATATATATCGAGATTTTTCAACAGTGATGTATCCATATTTTTTAAATTTTGTACATTTTACACGCTATCAACTTTAGATTAATATCGGTTTTAAATTCGAGATGATTCGTGCTGTAACACGTGCAGGTAGGTATCTAGTAGTTAACATAAATCAAACAAAATTTCACGTCTGATAGTGGTCGACATCATTTGTTCATCTCCCAATTTTCCTCCTAACATCGATAAGATATTATCCGACCCAGAACAAAAAAAAATTGGGCCTGTTGTCTAACTTTACAACTGACTCATGTTGTCACATGTTGGACCCCGGTACATTTGTATCCTAGATTCGCCACTGTGAAGGTGATGATCCTTCAGGCTTTATTCCAAAGAAGCCAAAATCTGTTGTTCTCAAACCTGAGAAGCCTATTGAGTCACGAGCTCCTATTTCTGAGAAAAGCAACCCTAAGGGTGAAAAATGTGTTGGTACTGACAAGGGAAAGTCAGTTAAGCCACACGCACCCAAAGGACTCCAGAAAAAGCATTCAAAGTCTAACGATGCTCGTAACTCAGTCAAGCCCATTAAAAGTCTTGACTTTCATTCAAGTACCTTTGAAGTGGGTGAGACTTCTCAGTTACAACCCAATCAACCTTTCAACTCCACAAAACCTAAATTTTCTAAAACATCATCTGGAAAAGGTGGCAACTCCATTCCCACAAAGCCGTCCTCTAACTCACATCGTGCTTTTCATGCAGATATGAGGAGGAAAGATGGTGGACAGAATGTGAAGCCATCGAGAAAGGATCATCATGGAAGGAACAACTCTTTTTCTGCTTTCCCTAAGAAGCATAGTCCTGGTCGTGCGGGTTTAGGCTATGCTCCACCTAGTGTAGGAATGAATTCGAACATGTCTGTTAATTGTAATCGCAACTTAAACGATGCCTTTAATACTTTTCGCAATGACATGTGCTTTATGTTTGACAAATTCCTGTGCTATGGTGTTTCTAACTCTTTCAATGCTCCTCAATCTAATGTCAAATCCCGAAAGAGAATGGGAAGAAAAAGAGGAAATACGAAGTCCTCTTCGTTAGTGAAGTCCCCTCCGCCTAAGGAGAAATCCGAAAAGGGGACTACACCGACTGATTTATCTGTCTCTAACCCAAAGGAACCCATTTGGCAATGGGTCCCTAAACAAGCTTAATCTGTCTTGCAGGTCAGTCATGTGTGGTACTTCGATTCCGGCGCATATAGACACATGACTGGTCAGAGATCCTTCCTTTTCGACTATGTTGAAAGGTTTGAGGGATATGTTAAAACTGCCGACAAGACACCGAAGCCAATGGTGGGTTATGGGAAAATTACAGACGGGAGATACATCATCAAAGATGTAAGGTATGTCGAGGGGTTAGGGTACAACATGTTTAGCTCCAGTCAGTTCTGTGACAACGGATAGTGGGTGAAGCAATTCCAATACGGAAGCGACGTGAATGATGAAGACAACAACGTCGTCCTTAGTGCACGGAGGAACGGCAATCTTTACTCCATCGTCTTCCGTTCAATCCCTCAGACACACCCTCAGTTTGAAGCTCTTTCTAATCCGAGGAATGCAATCTGTTTGCTCGCAAAAGCATCAAAGGAGGACAGTTGGTTATGGCATCGAAGACTCTGCCATCAGAATTTCAAGGACATGAACAAGCTGGTTTCGAAAAGCCTGGTCAAGGGACTACCGGAGACTCGCCTTTCCAAGGATACATTGTGTCCTGCATGCGAACAAGGAAAGATGACGAGAAGCTCTCATCCACCGAGGATGGACACGAATAGCAAGAGTCCCCTTGACATGATTCACATGGATCTGTGTGGACCTACAAGAACCGAGAGCCTAGCCAGAAAGAAGTACATGTTAGTTCTCGTTGATGAGTTCTCAAGGTTCACTTGGCTTGAATTTCTCCGAGCCAAATCTGACGCTGTCGATCGTATCATTGCCTTCATAAAGCGAATTCAAGTTCTCTTGGGTCGCCGGGTGAAGAAATTGAGAAGCGACAACGGTACCGAGTTCCGCAATGCAAAGCTGCAATCCTTTCTTGAAGACGTGGGAATCTCTCACAACTTCTCTGCCGTGCGCACTCCTCAACAGAATGGGGTTGTGGAAAGGAAGAACCGGACGTTAGTCGAAGCAGCGAGATCCATGATGGCTCATTCTAGCGTTCCTCAATCATTTTGGGCTGAAGCCGTCTCAACAGCATGCTACACGCAGAATCGGACCTTGATCGTTAAGCGGACCGGTAAAACCGCCTACGAGATGGTCGAACGGCGTAAGCCAAACATCGATTACTTTAGAGTTTTTGGATGTAAATGCTATGTTTTAAATGACCGGGATGATTTGGGAAAGTTTGAACCTAAGTCCGATGAGTCTATCTTCATCGGATACTCACATAACTCAAAGGCTTATAGGGTTTTCAACAAACGGACCCGAACCATCTTGGAAAGCTCAAATGTGGATTTTTCCGAAACCGAAACTTATTCTGTTGCAAGTCCAAGTAATGTAGATGCCTCATTCCCTGAATTGTTCACCGCACCACCGAGCACAGATTCTTCCACTAACTCTTCTGCTTTAGACTTTCTAGACCTCGCAGATTACGATCTTCCTACTCTCACGAGTCCGATTGTAGTTCCTGCTCATGCTGGTTCAACCTCTACTTCCGTGACATCTGATGCCTTCATCACTGAGCCTTCTTCAAGCACTTCTACAAACTCAGTGACACCAGAGTCGGCGGTCTCTCCCCCTGAAACTTCATCCGCTGCCTCACCGGAACCCGTCCAAGAACAGACCCCACACCCTGTTCTTGCACCTATCCCGGAAGAAGCTCCGCTACCCTCACCTAGTTCAGCTCAAAGAACTTATGCTCAGGTAGTGCGTGAGCCCCGGTTAGGGGCAGCACCGCAGACCAATCTGGAAGCAGGATCATCGAGTAGAAACCAGCGAGAGGTCTTGGCCGTGCAAGATGAGAACGACGCATCCAACAACCAACAAGCTTATGTCACTCTTCCACACACCAGAAAGTGGACACGAGATCATCCCCCCTCCCAGATCATCGGGAGTCCCTCACAACATGTCAAGACGAGATCTTCAAAGAATTTCGAAAACCTAATTCTATTCGGAGGGTTCTTAAGTGACTTCGAACCTTCGGATGTTTCCCAAGCTCTCACTGATCCTGATTGGGTTTTAGCGATGCAAGAAGAGCTTGCGGAATTTGAGAGAAACAAAGTTTTGCGTTTGGTAACTAGACCGTGGGGAAAGTCCATAATTGGATTGAAGTGGATTTTCCGGAACAAGAAAGATGAGAACGACCTCATCATTCGGAACAAAGCTCGATTGGTTGCCAAAGGTTATCGCCAACAAGAGGGAATTGATTACGATGAGACGTTCGCGCCCGTGGCTCGGATCGAGGCAATTCGGATCTTCCTTGCCTACGCTGCACACAAGAACATGACGGTTTATCAAATGGACGTCAAGTGTGCTTTCTTGAACGGTGTTCTTCAAGAAGAGGTGTATGTCGAACAACGAGAAGGATTCGTCGACCCCAGGTATCCAGACCATGTATACGTGTTGGACAAGGCGCTTTACGGTCTCAAGCAAGCTCCTAGGGCATGGTACGAAACTCTCACTGATTACTTGCTAGGAGTTGGCTACAAGAAAGGTACAATCGATCCCACTTTGTTCCTTAAGAGATCAGGTAGTGACTTAATTATAGTTCAGATATACGTGGATGATATTATCTTTGCATCTACAAAGCCTGAGATGTGCCAAGAGTTTGAAAACACCATGAAATCCCAATTTAAAATGAGCATGATGGGCGAGTTGACGTTCTTTTTAGGACTTCAAGTTCGACAACGCCCTGATGGCATTTTCATAAATCAAGCTAAATATGTTCAAGACCTTTTAAAATGCTTTGATTTCGGTGGTTCAAACTCTGCGGCAACACCAATGCCCAGAAATTTTCAACTAAATGCTGATTCTTCTGGTAAACCGGTTGACCAGAAGACTTATCGGGCAATTATTGGTTCCCTCTTGTATCTCACGGCTAGTAGACCCGACATTGTCTTCTCCACGGGTGTCTGTGCTCGTTTTCAGTGTGATCCTTGTGATTCTCACTTGTCTGCAGTCAAAAGAATCCTTAGGTATCTGAAGGGCACACCGGATTTTGGCCTTTGGTACCCAAAGGATTCTGGTTTTGAACTAATTGCATATACAGACTCAGACCATGCAGGTTGTAAGCTCAACAGGAAAAGCACATCTGGTGCCTATCAGTTCCTCGGAGATAAGCTAGTGAGTTGGTCATCCCGGAAGCAGAATTGCGTATCTTTATCCACCGCGGAGGCAGAATATGCTGCCGCCGCCTGCTGCTGCTCGCAAGTTCTGTGGATGAAAACCCAACTTGCCGACTTCGGATACATTATGTAGAGGATTCCCATCTATTGCGACTCCAAGAGTGCGATTCAGATCACGGCAAATCCGGTTCAACATTCTCGGACGAAACATATCGACATCCGATACCACTTCATAAAAGATCACGTCGAGAAAGGTAATGTTAAACTTTACTTTGTTGAGAGTGACTATCAGCTTGCTGATTTGTTCACGAAGCCGTTTGACAAAAAGCGTCACTTCTTTCTCCTGAGTAAGTTGGGAATGCTAGACCTCCCTTCCTGAGGTCTAGGTGGAGTCAGGAGTTCATTTTATGTATGCATGTGTGTAGGGGGAGTCTTTGCGAGTCTTTGAGTAATTGCATGTATCGAGGGGGAGTGTCATATCTTTATCTGCTTGTTTTTCTAACGTTCTCGGATCCACTCTACAATGGATACCTTTCTAGACTTTAGTTTGTAGGTGTGGAACCTCATGACGACTTCTGGTTACTTCAGATCAGAACTCGCACTAAACCCAGTCGAGACGTACCAGGTAAGTCTCTTTTCTCGGGAATCAGGGGCTGAACTTGTAAATTTTGCGAACTTGAAAGTTCAGGGGGCGGTAGAGTACATGTCTTGAACTTACAAGTTCGGGGACTAACTTTGCCACTTTCTGAATCTTATGTTCAGGGACTCGTTTTGCACGTTTTGTGAAACTTGTTGTCCAGGGTCTGTTTTGAAATTTTTTTAAAACTACAAGTTCAGGGACTTGTTCGTAAGTTTCTTAAAACTTCAAGTCCAGGGGTGGTTTTTGCCAATTGGTGAAAGTCGGGTTAAGAGAGCCAAAAGGAGAGCCAAACACAGTGTTTTCAAGCCAAACGCAGTGTAAGTTGGTAAAAATATAAATACCATCTTTCAAGAATTACTGTTCACAACTTTCAAAATTTTCACTTTTTCTCTCTGAAATCTCACCCGATAACCACTTCGCGCTCGATTCCAAAATCTCTCGTTTTTGCTCCGTTCGTCAAACCGATTACGTTTTTGGATTCCTGGTAAGTTAACGATCAACCCTTACGTAGTTATATCGTTTAAATCATTCGTTTTAAGGTCTGGATCGAAGCCTAAACTTTTCAAAACTTTCTTGGAATGGGATTTCGGGGCGTTAAATCGATCCATTGTTGCTTCTAAACTTGTTTTTGACTGATCTAGGATGCATGTTACTAGTTAAGAACGTCAAATCGATGGTTTTTGGACGGTTTTTGGGTGAAGAAAACGAACAGCCTCGGTTTTCCGAATCGGAAAACATGAACTCTCATGTTTTCCGAATCGGAAAATATGAGCGTTCATGTTTTCCGCATCCGTAGCCGTTGAGTATTCATGTGAGTTTTCCGATTCGGAAAACCAGATAAATCCGATTCGGATTATCAGGTTTTCCGAATCCAAACTTGAGCCTCATGTTTTTCAAGTTTTCCGATTCGGAAAACATGGAATTTCCCCTTTGGGATTCCTAGTTTTTCCGAATCTCTTTAGAGGACAAGTTTTTAAAAAATTTTCTAAGTAAATTGTTTCCCGATTCGGAAAACAATGTTTTCCGAATCGGAAAACCCATCTGTTGTGCATGCTTTATTTTTTCTAAGTGCTGAAGTTCTCCGATTCGGAAAACCATGTTTTCCGAATCGGAAAACTTGTCTTTAAGTGTGCTTTATTTTTCTAAGTGCTGAGTGTTCTCCAAATTGGAAAACCATGTTTTCCGAATCGGAAAACCTCCCCTCGTGTGTTTGCTCGTTTTCGACTCGGAAAATACGAAACACTCATTTTTGGGTTTTCGAGGTTTTCCGACTCGCGCCTAGTCGAGGGTATAGTCTTTTTCTCGTAGCATATATCAAAGCACTTACTAACTCAACTTCATGGTTTTGACTTGACAGAAATGGCTCGTCAACCGAACGCTCCTCCTTCCCCAATCAACAACGCCGCTGACCGAGCGCTCATCTCACCGGACGACATTCGCCCGATCAACCAGAACAACGAATATGTCGACCTGGCAAACTTCGTTGTTCAAGACGAGGTTCTTCTTGAGATCCTGAAGGCGCATCCCCTTGCTTACGCGATGCAGACCAATGTCGACATACCACTGCTGTATCTTCAGCAGTTCTGGAAGACGTCTCGCGTAACAACCAGAGATGGAGTGCAGACCATCGTGGGCCGTGTAGACCACACCGAGCTGACTATCACCCAAGAGGATCTAAGGCGAATCCTTTATCTGCCGGCCGCCACTCCCGCGGCCCCGTTCGAACCACTCGTTTCCGGCCCCGAACTCTTCAGCGAGATCCTCGCACTCGAGGTCCACGTCACTCCAAATCAGAGACTGAACGGGATCTCTCAAGTAACTCAAGGGATGTTGCCTCCCATCTGGTACTCCGTCTTTAACATCCTGAACCGCACACTGTCCTCGAAGACTCATGGCGTGGATAGGGCTACTACTCACATGTGGCACGTGATTCACTCGGTCGCCTACGGAAGGCGAATTGATGTTGCTCAACAAATCTGGTTGGACATCATCAATGACGTCCGGGCAGGCGCTGCTAGGAACCGCCACACTTCCATCCCTTAGATGCGGTTTTTCAGCATGATTATCCGTGATCACATGGATCGCAACCAGACAGTCAGGCGCAGATCCGGCCACCTACGATTCCAGAGTCAACAGATCGGAAGGATGAACAGGAGGACTCTGCGACCCGGCCAGGTAGAAATGCCTATCCCTGAAAATGTGTTGAGTATGGCGGACCATAAGGCTGAGAGCGTTAGGTTATACCGTGCGTCTATAGGTTTAGAAGACGCGTCCACGGACTCCTCAGAACCGAGGAGCCCTACCCCGGACGCACAACTCGTCCTTTGCGGGCCAGAGCTCCAGTGGGGGAGCTCCTGGCTCGGGAGTTATGAGCGTTGACGTAAGGGGCGAAGCGGGTAGAATTGTTCGTACGTCCGCCACTCCTCACATCGAAGGCGCCGAGGCCTATCAGAGAGCCGTTGAGACCCGGGCTCGCCGTGCACGCACTCGCACATATGTTGAAGAACCGACACACGTTGCCATTGACCGTGATATCATGCGTGGCTACCGGGTCAAGCAGTACACGGGAACGCTCCAACAATCACCAGTGCACTTGTCATCCGAGGAACGCCGCACACCATCGCCGCAACACCAACCAGAAGAGGTACGTGAGGACGTGGAAGCTTCCCCACAAGAACAAGCACATGTCCCCTCACCACCTCAAGCGATCGCACCTCCCCAACAAACGGGCGAGCCCTCCGGCGATCCCTCAGGCGATGACTCCGATGGTCACGAATCCTCCAGTCACACTCAGTCTGACCATCGTGAGGATGATGACGAGGCCACAGAATCCGAGAAGCTTGACTACGGATCTGATTCAGAGTTTCAAGAGACGGAACCGACGAAGGGCGGAAAGGCCTAGATGATCGATGCTGATGAAGCTACCTCCTCATTCAACGACGACAGGATATCCGAGGATCCCGTTTTGGCTGGGGATCTAGCTTCTGATGACTGGACTGTCGGTCACGAGGAGGAAGAAGAAGCCGAAGTAGCTACCGGCTGGGAAGGTTAGACAGTGAGGAAGAGGAAGAGAGAGAGGTTAGTAAAAGAGACCGAAGAGGTGGAGGTCCAATTAGACGAGCCGTGGGCTCAAATTCAGGAAGCAGTCAGAGACGAAGAACTGCATAGGTTAGAACCGGAAGTTCCCCTTACCCAGAGTCAAACCAACATAGAGGCAACCCAAATCGAGACCGGGCACCCTATGGTGTCTGGTCAAGATGCTAGCAGCCAACTAGCGCACTTGCACACCTCAACCAGCCACTCGACCATCTCTCAACAGATGGTCGTTTCAGTTTCGCACGGGGACGTAGCACAACTTCCACCGGCCACTCATTCGGAGTCTGCCGGTGTTGAGATAAGAGAGGAACTGCCCCACCTCTCGACTTCATTCAGTGCACAAAGAGTGCCACTTCCCGGGACGTTTACGATCCCTTCTATCATTAGGCCACGATATTCGGTGACACAAGCGGAGATCCCACGGGACTCCGCCGGAACGGGGAGAGTGGGTGCGTCAGGAGACGCCCTTCGAGGATCCACCGGAAGCCCTGACACCGTCAACATTACACCAGTGGTGACATCAGGCCGAGAGAGCACCTCAGTAGGACTCTTCTCGACAACTGGAGCCCAAGTAGCACCAGGTTTAGTACCACCGGGACCGGGTCCGACAGACTCGAGCGAAGTCTCTAAAGACGCTCACGCAACACCGGAGCTTTTAGGCCTGACGGATTCGGGTGGAATCCCTAAAACCACCCCTGTACCAACGGGACTTTCAGGTCCGACGGATTCGGACGACATCCTAAAAGTCGTCCACTCACGATTACTAGCTATAGAGGAAGCCAACAAGGCTAGGGATACACGGTTCGAGGCGTTGGAGAAAGCCTTGGCGGAGACAGAGCGGAAACGACTAGCAGACCTTGAGGCGTCAAGGAAGAGCCAGGAAGAAAGGGATCAAGAGCTTTATGAGCTCAAACGGAGGATCAAGGGCAAACACTCGGAGGAAGCCTCGTCAACAGAAGCTCCTATCCCCAGACAGTCCGACGACGTTCTCCGACTTGCTCCTCCGACCTCGGGCAACCTACCCGACATACCTGGGTACGTTACCGAGGTGGAACACTCCATGATGATTACTTCCTACACCACACAGAACGACCGCCTCTCCGCCCAGGTCAGAGAGAGAGACGCCCAGATCGAGCTCCTTCAGCAGCGCATCCGGGAACTGGAGGCCATGTGTCAGTCTCAGGCTCAGCCTTCCAAACGGAGGCATGATGACCCTGATGACTCGGCACCGGGTCCTAATGAGGGGGAGGTGCAAGCTTCCAAACGGCTTCACATCGACCTCCAATCTACCTCTGGTTCCGGCTCGTCCTCCGCTCCAGCTTCTACCACCGCTCCGTCAAGCGCTCCATCAGAGTCGGCCACCGATACTCCGTACGTTGATTCAGACACGGAGACTCTTGATGTGTCGGGTTGGCATTATGAGTCAATCCTGTTAGATGAGGTAATTCAATTCCCTCATTTAACCGAGACAGCTGACGTTGATGCCGTTCCCCCGGAAGCAGCACCGACAGATTTATCAGAGATCCAGATTCCGGAAGAAGCCCGGAGAATCCTTCGGTCGCTAGCCCAAAGCCTCCGGATTTATCAGAAGGGGGACGACATCCTCCGAGACACAGATTACGACAACCTCTTTTCCACGATTGAGTTCCCTACTCCAGAAGCTCCACGAACGATCTCCACAACAACTCCAGAATCCTCCACTCCTACCATCATCCAGTTGAACTGGAATCACACGGTCATCTTCAGGCCATTCCTCGAGGAGTCTTTCACCCGGATCTTCCAGCAAGAGAAACTACATGTATGGTCCCGAAAAGTCTACTTCGGGATCTCCCACATCAAGAAGCTGCGAAGAAGAACTGCATACGTCCACCAAAGGAAGTGCAACTGGGCGACCCACGGACGTCAAAGAATCCGACGCCGATTCACGAAGGTAACTGGTGTTCGTCCTTACAAACACGGACATCAGTTATTCCTCGAGTGGGATGTTCGCATGTACGGGACCGGCATTCCTGCGGGAGAGTTGCAGAACTGGACGTTTACTGAAGCAGATCTGGACCGGGTTCACCTTGAAGACCTCCTCTCGATCATCAAGTATCTGGAAGGCCCAATCCTTCGATTCGACTACTACCGTGATGGCACCGAGATCCTGAAGAAGTATGTTCGTCATGCGGTCACTCTTGCACGTGTGACGGACTACCAACTTGCCATTGAGAGCCGCCAGCCGAAAGTCAACCTTCTCCGTCTGAACCTGCAAGTGCCCGGTATTGATGCTTACCTTCCTTACATGCCAACCAGGGTACCGGAACATGGGGTTCTCTACATGACCAGGAAGAAGAAGGAACGCAAGTTTATGCGTTTTAGCGAGATAGCGAAATTCTGCGACGGCACTCTGCTCTACGTCTACAATGGGATGCAAAGCAGACTTCTGGCAGATCAGATTCCTGGGCGGAAGATCATAGACGGGAAGGGCAAGATCTTGGAGGCGATGAACCTGATTGAGCGAAAACTGAAGGAAAGACTGATGTATCGCCGGGTCGAAGCCGCGATGAAGATGAGGATGAGGATTATTGGAGATTGGGACGAGTTCATACAGATGTCCAAGTGGGAACCGGGATTGGAGCTGCCGCCACCTTTCTGACTTCTTCCCAAAGGGGGAGATTGTTAGACCTCTTTGTTGGGAAGAGTCAGAAAGTCTATCTTTACTGCTTTCTTAGTTTAATTACTTTGGATTGTTAACAATTTCCTTTTGTATTGCCCTTGTTTAGAGGTTTGAAACCTCGGGGGCCGTTTGTGACAATCTTGCTTTTTACCTCATTCCTATAAAAGGAATGAGATGGTTTAGGGTTTCAATATGAATGCATATTATTTGGGAAAATTACTCTTTATTGCAAAATACTAAAAACCTCCATTGTTGCATTTTGAAGCTTGTATTCATCATCTTCTTCATTGATTTCATTCCATCTTCTACTCTATTCTTGATTATTGGGACAACAATGCTAAATGTTTACCAGGTCAATTTATCTTACGGGACAAACGTTAAATTGGAAGGGGTGTTTGGAATTAGAAAATTTTCCACCTGCAAAATGGAAAGTTCTTGTAAACAACTGCAACTACATTGCGGGAAGTAATAGTGGCAGTAGAAGGGGCGTTTCCACGTTTGGAATGGGATTCGTAGCATCGAAAAAGACCTTATTGACATGGGTATCAACCTCAATAGTTTGTTGCAATAAAAAGAGGATGGCAGGTGGCAATTAGAGTCCAACGAAATCTTCACGGTTCGATCTCTAAGAAGGCGAATTGATAACTCTTTGCCCTCCAACATTATAGCTGTGGCATTTTTTTGGTCTCTTTGGACTCAAAGGAACAACAAAACTTTTAACGAAAGCATGAAGAAGGAAAAAGAGATGTTTGGAGACATCCAACCCTCGGCGTTAGAATGGTATAGAAGCAGATATAAATTTCTCTCAGCTGGGTTGGATTTGTAACCCGCTGATTGCGTTAAACTCATATACTACTCTAGCCTCTCGTTAGTTTTCGTAATGAATTTGCTTTCATGTTGTCCCAAAAAAAAAAGAAACAAAAAATCTAACCAGGTAAAAGCGATAGCATGACCCGAGAGTCTTACCCGGGTAGGTGAAATCAACAAGTCTTACCCGGGTAAGTGAAATTGACAAGTCTTACCTGTAAAAACTTACCGGGTAAATTGTTGCATATAATACCGTTTTAGAGAAATGGGTTTTTCTTTTTGTAAGCAAATGGGTTTTTCTTTTTGTTAAAGGAAAAGTTATTGAGGTAACTATTAATTGAATAATACTGTCTTTTGTGACACGCAAGCAATTAAGTGAGATGCAAACGAATAACTTAACTATTCTTAATCATATATTTAGGTTTTATAAATTTAAAACATGTGATTTTTTTTCCTCAAAGATATGACAAACTTATGTAATTAACACCCAAAATGGACACAAAATAAGAGTAAAATTCATGAATTTTAAGATTCTCTCAAGAAGAGCCCTTGGAAAATAGAGGGGTTATAATTAAGTTATAACCAAGGTGACAACATATACAAAGAGAACACTATATAAAGCCAAAAGCATTACAAATCAAGAGGCATATATATACTCCTCTTCAAAAGATTACATTGCTCTTGGTATTTAAAATTATCATCAATTTAATTATGCTTATAATGTTCCAAACATCTTTCTTCCATGCATAAATACCTCAACCTGCATGCACCCTGCAAAAATCATCATATGCCACAACATATCAATATAAGTGTAGGTGTGGCCACATTAACATTCAATGAAAGATATAAACTTATTGAGTTATTGATATAGGGAGAATTCAAGAGTTACTACGGTTTAGAAAAGAAGAATTTTTAAAACTCTAAAACTGATAATCGGGTTATAATTGATAAAGAAAATAACAATTAAAGATAATAAACCTATTTATAATATAAACTAACTAAGGGATAACTATTAAATTTTTGTTTAAATTCTAATTCTAAAGCAACTATAAAACTTAATTAGATAATTAATAAAAGCAAACTAATAATAATCCTAAGCTAAACCTTATTAACTCTTGAATTCTCCTTGTATCACCTATTAATATTTCAATTTAAGAGGGTGTTTGGGATTCCATTTTGAGTTCAAAAGTGCTTTTTACCAAAAGTCCTTATTGACTTATGTTGGTGGGGAAAATGAGTTTTTAGAATGGTGTTTGGATTAGCTTATTGAGATAGTGTGAGATGGTGAATGAAATAAGTCAATAAGTCAAGTTTTTGTTACTTATGAAAACTCCATTTTGCTTCCTTGTCCAAATGGAGTTTCAAAAGGACTTTTGTATTTGCCAAACAGACTTTTTAACTTATTGACTTCTTGAAGAAGTCAATAAGTTAAAAAGGAGTTTCAAAATGGAATCCCAAACACCCTCTAAATCTAAAATCGATTGAAATTTTAAATATAACCCAACATTTAAACGTACTTGCTGCAATCAAAGTCTGGGGTGATCTTGTAAGGGACGTTGATACCACACTTGCCGGGGAGGCTAATGGCATTGCTGATATTGATGTCGGGGGTAGAGGCATAAATCTCCTTCATACAGCCACACGCTATCTGGCGGTCAAGTGTTGTTTTAGCAGTGTTATTGAGTCCCACCACTCCACGGCAACATGCTGGTGGCACTGCACCGCCTTGTTTTAGGTAGCCAAAGCATGCAACAAAGCTGCTAGTCACTTGACCACAAGTAATTGCGTCCGAATACGGTGCAACTACCACCATGCATGCCACAATAACAATTGCACATAAAACCCTCATTACCATTGATGCCATTTTTCAAGAAACTTAACTATGTATCTTAAGTATTTTATGTGATTTGAAAGTTTTTTGTGCAAGAAATTGTGTCTGTGGTTACGATATTTATAGGGTGTTTTCGCGTGTCTAATTGTTGATCTTTGTAGAAACGAACCAAGAGGACACGCTAGCTATTCGTTAGTTGAAAGTTGGTTTCATAATTATTTAGCTTCTAGCGCCATCATGATGGATTTTGACCAACTATATACAAACAACCTAATAGCCATTGATGTTGGATTTTCACCAACTATATACAAACAACCTAAGTGCCTAAAACCCATTGATGTTGCTGGTAATGTCACTCTTCTTATGAAATAGGTACATTTGTATGGGTGAAGGTGATGAAGGCTAGGCATTGGAATGGCTGCATTTGTGGTTCTTGGGCTAAGTAGAATGCAACACAAACTCAAAATTAATTTTGTCAAAAAATCCTACAAAGAGAACAACAACCGTCAATGTAGTGAATCTAGCTTGTTCTAGAAATAGTTTGAGCTATTTTCGCATCGTCTTCTCTATAATGGCCAGGACCATTTTAGCGTGTTCGCTATAAAATAACATTGGACCATAATACACTTAAAGTAAATATATTAATATTCTTTAATTTGTTAAAATATATATGTGGTTAGAAGTGGGTTCCTTTATTCTCAAAAGTTCTTATTTGAACCCTACACACAAGGACTAATAAAGCCTAATAAAAATTTAGGGCCTTTACTTCTCGTGGGTCCTGGGCATACGCCCGGCCCGCCTCTCCCCAGGCACGGCCTTGTCCATGACAAAAAAAAAATGAATACCACAAGAACTAAATCTAGAATAAATATTACAATAGGGATCAAATCCATAATTCCCTCTTATAAATATTTTTGCTTTTTTATAGTAGTTATTTTGGAATAAATTACTTTTGACGTGTTTAATTAGTATTGTGTTTGAAAACAATTTATTAACTTATTTCATTGTAGAAAAGAAAAAAGTTATTTTAAATGTATGAATGAAGTGCTTATAACATTGTTTTCAAAAAGGAGATAAACAATTTTCATGTAAGA
>CM058042.1:4616963-4626963 GCA_030169165.1 Centaurea solstitialis
ACCTTAACTAAGTGGTTTTTCTTTGAAGGACCCTCTATATATATATATATAGAGAGAGAGAGAGAGAGGAAAGTTCAAATGTGAACCACTTTTTGGTTGTGAACGTGAGGACAACCGAGAGCGCGACACGTGACGGCTTTGAGTGTGGTCCCCCTTTAATTCAATGCCCTCCCATGAATTGCGCCTAGTCATCTGCCGTGGATCTGACGTGGCGCCTAGTCATCCGCCACGTGTCACGCTCTAGGTTGTCCTCACGTTCACAACCAAAAAGTGGTTCACATTTGAACCCACCCCTATATATATATATATAAAGAAGAGAGAGAGAAGAAGCGGGCTCATGATCCCGCCCACTAGCCCGCCCACTAGCCCGCCAATCTCGTAGCACATGCTGGCTGAGCCTGCCCAAACCTACGCCGAGCCCGCCAATGGTACCCGCCCATGGTACTCACGACCTTATCATTTTCACTCCATAAGATAAATTCATCCGATAAGCATTTTATACACCGGATAAGCACTAACTTAATGGCCAATAAAAACTTATAATTAATATTTCGTCCTAAAACAGTAAAACTCAAGGACCAAAATTGAAGATCATCACTCTTGAAAAAAGTTGCAACGTGGAGGGTGAAGTATGGCTTGGACTGGGAGTGCGTCCACTTGTTACATAATGACTAAATTACCCCCATGGTGACCAATTAACCACAAGAAAGCCACCTGTAAACCCTAGGTGCTCCCACGCGTGTCTCACGTGACCCAAAAATTCCAGACCGAAGATGCGCCGCATGGTTTCCACTCCCTGATACTAACACAAAAGATAAACCGCGTCCGATCGTATCAGCCGTCCGATCAAACTCCACGTCAGCGATCCACGTCAATCAACGATTCAACGGTCCAGATCAATCCTTCCGTATGGCTACTCTGAAGAACGAAGAACCTCCTCTATTGTTCTCCCCTTCTCTCATCTCATCTCCTCCTTCCTCAATTCAATCTTCCAGTTTTTGTTTAATCGAAACGAAAATTCTCTTCTGATTTTGTGCCAAAGATGAAGGTGTTGATCGGAGAAGAAGTGGAGTTCGAAGGCAAGCGAGAAATCGAAGAAATCGAAGAAATTGAAGAAATTGTTAGTGAAGAAATTGACGGTGAAGTTGAAGTGGAGGAAGACGACGGTGAAGACGACGACGGAGATGAGGAGGACGACGAGGAGGAGGATGATGATGACGACGACGTGCAGGAGGTTTTCCAGACCTCAGACGGCGGTCCACCGGCGCAGCCGGTAGAAGACGACGAGGACGATGAAGATGACGACGAAGAGGATGAAGACGACGACGGTGATGATGACGGTGAAGATAGCGACGATGATGACGATGACGAAGACGGTGAAGACGATGAGGTATAATTTAACAACTTTTTTCGATTAATTTGTCATCTGGATTAACAATTTTGACAGTAATTATCGTTAATTATGCTTTATTTTTTATGTGATATAATAAATTTTCATTTAGTTCCTCACATATATATGAATTCCTTCTGCAAATTCACCATTGATTGCATATTTTCATCTGATTTTTCTCTAAGTTTAATGATTTTCTGTGGTTTTTTGTTTTATTTTATCTGTGATTACGATTTCACTTGTAAATGAAAATTTGATTGTAGTTAGATGAGTTAATACTTTGTAAATCTGGATTTATTATTACTTTGTTAGTAGAAAATTAATTTTTGTACTTTTTTTGTTCAACGAATCTAAAGTTTCAAAATCTGACGAATTCTGCTTTCAGAACTTGACACAGTTTCCATGCTTCAGTTTCTGTTTTTTTCTGTTGGTACTATTTTTTTAAATATTTTTTACAGCAACACTTTAGAGTTCAGATGTGAATTTATGCTTTACTCATGATTTTGTGATAAAATTGTTCAATCTTTCAAAAATAAATTTGTCTTTCTGCTGTGAAAGTTTTCAAACACCTGATTATTCTGGATCTGATATATGTTTTTGTTAAAAATTTGCTACAAAAAACATTAGAGATTTAGCTTATTCTGGATCTGTTTGTGATATTTTGGTTTTGGTTTTGGTTAGTGTTGTTGACTATGTGATGAACAATTTACATTAGGAGGATGCACCGACTGAGTACTTGGTTCGACCGGTGGCTAATCCTGAAGATGAGGAAGATGCTAGTGATTTTGAGCCAGAAGAGAACGGTGCTGAAGAGGATGCTGAATCAGAAGAAGAGGATGAAGATGAGGACGATGAAGGTGCAAAGATCGAAGCTCCACCAAAGAGGAAGAGATCCAGTAAAGATGATTCAGATGACGATGATGATGATGGTGATGATGGTGGTGATGATGATCAGAGACCGGCCAAGAGATAGTGTCTCGAGCCCATTTCTTGGGCTTGAAATGCGACCCAAAGACGTAGGTCAGTTTCTTTCTTTCTCTAGCATTACATGTTATCTACAGAAATTCTCAACTACCTACAAGTTACGGATAGAAGGACTAGTGTTCTATACCCTTCGTGTAATTTTGTGGTGCTCTATGGATAGTATGGTAATGCATTATCGTTAGGTCGATAAATAAGCTACTAAAGTCTAGGTTATTTATAAGGTTGATGAAGATTTAGAACTTTTGATTCATAGTCTTGATATCTAGGTTTCAGTTTTTTGTATTTGATCTGTACTCTTGGATAATTTCGGTTGCTTTCTTACCTGTAACTGTTGTATTATTGATCTTTCGTAGGCTTCTCCTTCTGTGTTGTGTTTGTTTGTTGTTGTTATATGCTATGTTTTTTGTTTGTGCTCCTTGATTTAAAAAACTAGGAAACTCTCTTGGTTTTTCTTGATCATTTTGTTTAGGGGGTAAGAAATGGAATTTGATGGAATGGAATAATGATGTTCAGTTTAATTTAAGGTGTGAGTGTAATTCATGAGTGAGGCCTTAGTTGCCTAGACACTGGTTCTCAGTCAATGGTATGGGTGCGTTGATTTACCTTCAGATAATGACTCTGAAACTCGTTTGTAGTGAATTTGGGGAATGACTTTAAATGGACAACATTTATCATTCTTTATCTAGTTTGTGTCAAATTGATGATCAATAACTTGTTTTGCTTAGTTAGAGCATCTCTAACAGCATTGCTAAACTTTTTTCTAAAATAGAAAAAACAAGCTAAAATCTCTAAAAACATTTTCTATCATCTCCAACAGCTTTGCTATTTTAGAGAAACAATCATTATTTATATTATTAAAATATTCAATACATTTAGTATTTTAGTAAAAAAAATTAACCAACTTTTAAACAATTGGTGGGATGGATTAAAAAGTAGTTTCTCTCTCCTCAAACTTTTTCTATTTTAGCAATCCATTTAGCAATGCTGTTGGAGCATTTTAAAAGAGAATAACACCAATTTTTCTATTTTAACAATTCTGTTGGAGATGCTCTTAGTACATAAGTGTGAAATGTGAAATGCGAATACACATGTATTGATTTGAATGAGTTGGCATTTGAACAATCCAACTTTGTCAAATGTTTTTTAGACATTGCAATCCATCTTGCAATCCATCATAACCCAACTGGATTGTACTTTGGTGGTAGCTTTTTTGATATGGTAGAAATACAAGTTAGCAACAAATATGCCGGTTGATGAATTTTTGTGTGTTTATGGTTGTGTTTCGGTTGCTTGAGTTGTATTATTGTTGTCGGTTTGGGTGGTTGGTTCTTTTTTGGTGTTACGTCTTGCACACTCTCGTTCGATGTCTGTTTATTGCTATTATTGTTGCTTGTCTTCAAAAAATACAAAAAATAGATTATGCTTTTTGAAAATTTTAATCATGATTAGAACCTAATTTCTTTTTCCTCTCAGCACAAAAAAGGTCGAAGATGGCAAACTTGTAAATGAATTCATAGAGTGGGGCAAATTTACGATCAATCTTCTTTATTCCTTTCCCATTAATTTTTCATGGGAATATAGACAAGCAAAAGGTTTTAGGATCTAAAATATTAGAATTTTCATTTAGAAGGAAATTTGGTCCATGAGATTTACATAAATTAACAAGTAGCGATGGCAATAGGACGGGTATTGGTAATCTTAGTCCCATACCCTATTATAAAGCTATATCTCATACTCGGTTCTGTCCCGTCGGGTATTCCATTATTAAATAATCATCGGGGTCGTGGGTATTCTCGCGGCGCGGGTATTGGGTATTCTATTTATACTCTTAGTCGATTAAAATTTTCTAAATAAAAATTCGTTTTTTAGAACTGTATGCAAATCAAGTCAAACAATGAGTTAGATTCCTTTTAAACTTTTATTTAGCTACATGAACATTCAATAAGTTCAACATTTAACAAAATGGAAACGACTTTTGTAGTTCAGTGCACTATCATGAAGTGTCAATGAAAGTGGGAACATTACTAGATTAATTTTCTTGAAAAAATTAAGTATATATTTTTTATACTAATAAAATCAATCCGTCATTTCTATTATTCTGTATATTAATAAAATTGTAATGTATATTATATTAATAATAACATTATAAATTTATTAAATATATATGGTTTGAGGTTGGGTAAATGGGATCGGATATGAAATTGGGTAAATAGGTGGGTATTGCCTAAAGCCATAACCGTCACCCACGATCTTCTTTTGAAAAAAAATCCTATACCCGGTCCTATAACCATTTACCCAGCCCAATCCCATCCCAAAAGTTTCGGGTTCGGAGATTTCCATCGGGTTCGGGTATTTCTGCCATCCCTACAAGTAAGGTCCCTGGAAAGGATTATTAATGAGGAATGTCTCTATAGTTTTATTTCTATAACGGATAAGGGACCTTGTGAAACTCTTCTGTTAAGTTTTCGTTGGGTTTATGACTTGTAAGGGTAACCAACTATCCGTTTTGTATAAATGTTACCGTTAAACTATTTTTGTACTCAATTGACCATTGAACTCTATTTTTTTGTACACATATAACCATTATGACCGGGAATAGCCGGTTTTGACGTGGATCTGTACACATTATACCATTGAACTATTTTTTTTGTACACAATATACCATTGAACTATTATTTTTTGTACACATTATACCATTAACCTTTGATATGTTTACAAAAAAGGTGGCAATGACGTGGCAATGACCGCCACCACCGCCACGACCACGGTCCACCGCCGCCACCACCACCAAGACACCATCGCCACCACCACCAAGACACCATCACCACCACCGCCACCGCCGCCGCCACCACCAAGACACCATCGCCACCGCCACCGCCGCCGCCACCACCAAGACACCATCGCCACCACCACCAAGATACCATTGCCACCACCGCTACCCCCACGCTCCACCGCCGCCACCACCACCAAGACACCATCGCCACCACCATAACCATATGGTGGCAGCGCCGGTGGTGGCGGCGGTGGTGGCGATGGTGGTGGTGGTGTCTTGGTGGTGGCTTTGGTGGTGGTGGTGGTTTCTACACATATTACCATTAAAGTATTTTTTTGTACTTAACAAACCACCACCAAGACACCACCACCGGCGCCGCCACCATATGGTTATGGTGGTGGCGATGGTGTCTTGGTGGTGGCGGCGGCGGCGGACCGTGGTGGTGGCGGTGGTGGTGGCGGTGGTGGACCGTGGTGGTGGCGGTCATTGCCACGTGATTGCCACATTTTTTGTAAACATATCAAAGGTTAATGGTATAATGTGTACAAAAAATAATAGTTCAATGATATATTGTGTACAAAAAAAAAATAGTTCAATGGTATAATGTGTACAGATCCACGTCAAAACCGGCTATTCCCGATCATAATGGTTATATGTGTACAAAAAAATAGAGTTAAATGGTCAATTGAGTACAAAAAATAGTTTAATGGTAACATTTATACAAAATGGATAGTTGGTTACCCTTACAAGTCATAAACCCGTTTTCGTTGGTCAAAGTCAATTTTGTCTATTCCCTTTCCTCTTCCTCAACTTTAGTCTATCAAGCTATTTTTCCGAGCATCTTTAACCACTTTGTTATAATCTTCAATAACTTTGCTATAATTTTTATAAAATAAAGAATGAAATATCAAAATCTCTAAAATTTTTACTTTTCATAAATATTGCTTAGCAACTTGCTATTTTTTGATACAACCTAATCCAAAGACTTTTAATGAAAATTTCTTTTCTGCACCACACCACACATAAGTTATAAAAAACTTTAAAATTAAAAAGCTTTACATAAGCAACCCCAAACACCCTTCAAGAATTAAAAAATGTTCAATACACCCCCTCATAAACCCTAGACCTCCATTTCCATTTTTATTCTGCTCAATCGAATCTGGGTTTCTCTCATTTCTATTTCGTTGTTTGTAACAATTCCATGATGATTCTAGTGAACAAATTTTTACGGATTTTGATCATCTGTTGAAATCCCGCCATTTCGTAATGACCTCAATTCACCATTTCTAGGGTTTTCCAATTTCCAATTTCTCGATTTGGGGATTCTTCTTCTTCTTCTTTTGCAGAAAAATGAAATCTTTTGCTTTTATCACTACGAAATGGTGATTTCCCATTTCAATTGGAAGACAATATGCATCTGAAAGACCAATGTTCATTGCTGCTAAGAAGAGTCCACAAAAAACCTTCAATCCCTTTCCTTTTCAACAACACAAACCCTAATCTCAATCTCAACCCCCAAACCCCTAAATTGAGAGAAACCGACGTCTTGAAGAGATTGAATCATGAAAAAGACATCAATTTGGCTCTCAATTACTTCCAATCCATCTCCAATTCGAAACAATTCAAACACACACCTCTCACTTACCAAACCATCATCGAAAAGCTCGGTTACGAATGCGATCTTGATGGAGTTCAATACCTCCTTCAGCAGATGAAGTTGGAAGGCATCAGTTGCTCTGAAGATTTGTTTGTTAGTGTGATTAGATCTTATAGAAGAGCAGGGGCAGCTGATCAAGCTCTGAAGACATTCTATAGGATTCAAGATTTTGGGTGTAAACCTAGTGTTAAGATTTATAATCAGCTATTGGATGCTTTGTTGATTGAGAATAGGTTTCATATGATTAATCCGATTTACGGTAATATGAAGAGAGATGGGATGGAACCGGATAAGGTTACGTATAACATTTTGTTGAAGGCGTTGTGTAATAATGATCGGATTGATGGCGCACGCAAGGTGCTCGTGGAAATGTCTAAGAAAGGATGTGATCCGGATGAAGTGAGTTACACGACGATTGTGTCTTCTTTGTGTGATCTTGGTAAGGTGAAGGAAGCAAAGGAGGTCGTCGAGAGTGTTACGGGAGTCGTTCCCATGGTTTCCGTGTATAACGCTTTGATCGCGGGCGTATGTAGAGAAGGGGATTTAAACGATGCGTTTCGGTTGGTTGAGAAGATGGTTGTTGACGGGGTTACGCCGAATGTGATCACGTTTACAACGATCATAAACGCCCTTGCGGATCTTGGTGAAGTTGAGATCTCGCTAGCGGTGTTCGCCAAGATGTTCATGAGGCAATGCGACCCGAATGTGTTTACTTTCACTTCTTTGGTAAAGGGGTTTTGTGCGAAAGGGAGAATGGAACAAGCGTATGAAGTTTACGACAAAATGACCAGAGAGGGCGTTTTGCCAAATGTCGTCACGTATAACGTCATGATCAACGGGTTTTGTTGTATCGGGGATATGCAGAAAGCGGTTTCTTGTTTTCTTGAAATGGAAAGAAGATCGTGTGTGCCAAATGTAACGACGTATGGGACCTTGATCAACGGCTATGCAAAGTCCGGGGATTTGATGGGTGCATCGGAGACGTGGAACAGGATGATGACACAAGGATGCCGCCCAAATGTCGTGGTATACACGTCCATGGTGGACGTCCTTTGTCGTAATTTCATGTTCGATGAAGCCCACCGGCTTATCGACACCATGAGCTGCCAACCGAATGCAGCGACCTTCAATGCATTCATCAAAGGTCTCTGCAACGATGGAAAGGTCGATTCAGCAATGACGTTATTCCATCGAATGGGAAGCTTGGCTAATTTGACAACATACAACGAGCTTTTGAACGGTTTTTCGAAAGTCAACAACTTTATGGCAGCGTTTGACCTCGTACGCGAGATGGAAGAATCCGGGATCGAGCTTAACGTGGCCACGTATAACACGATCATCAACATGTTTTGTTGTAACAAGATGGTTGACGAGGGTTTGAAGGTTATGGCGAAGATGGTGGTGAAAGGGGTGAAACCGGACGCGATCACTTTTAACGCGATGATCAACGGGTGTTGCAAGTGCGGTAGGGTTGACCTCGTTGGTCAAATGTTGGAAGGCATGAGGCAAGAAGGTTGGCGAGCCAATTTGGTTACGTACACGAGTCTCGTATACGGGATGTGCGAATCGGGAAACGTCGAAGAAGCCGAGAAATGGGTTCGGAGAATGGTGAAAGATGGGGTTTATCCAGATAAGGGGATATGGAGTGTTTTGGTTAGGTGTTTGTTGAGCAAGATTGGGTATAAAGGTGCAATAGATTTGGTTGATAGCATCTTGGTGAACTAAAATTAGTATGTGCAACTTCATTTGAATCTTAATTTAAATGAGTAGTTATAGTGTTATAGTGAAATTGAAGTTTCACGGATTCCATTCTATCCAAAAACATTTTGCAAACGAAAAACTAAATACGATTGATGTTTAATTTCATAAATAAGTTATACAAGAATAATACAAATGTATGATGCATATATATATATGGTGTATATGGATCTTATTATCAATAACTATAATGGGGAAAAAATGAGTAATTTGTATGCTCATTTTAGAATGCTTGATGAAACAATGAGTTGATGTTATGATCAAGGGAGATAGCCACCATGACCACTGCCTGCACCACCACCGCACCGCTACCACCACCATATCCACCACCCTCATGTCCAGCGGCAGCACCACCACCGCCTCCACCTCCGGAACCACCACCTCCTCCAGCTCCACCAGCACCACCACCATATGCTCCTCCTGCACCTCCTCCGGCTCCACCTCCACTACCATATCCACTACCACCAGCTCCTCCGGCTCCTCCACCAGCTCCTCCACCACCGCCATGTCCACCTCCACCACCGGCCCCTCCAACACCACCGTATCCACCACCACTCCCGGCTCCTTCCCCTCCGCCATAACCCCCACCATATCCTCCTGCTCCACCACCTCCACTTCCACCTCCACCGCCTCCTCCACTACCACCACCACCACCTCCTGCAGCTCCACCACCATACCCTGATCCACCACCTTCACCTCCCCCACTTCCTGATCCAGCTCCCCCATAAGCACCACCTCCTCCATAAGCACCACCTCCTCCACCACCACTACCACCACCACCGCCGCCACCTCCCGCAATGCTACCTTCATAACCACCGTGAGCGTAATTCTCTTCGAATGTCAAGATGGCTCTGGTAGCAGCACAAACACCCACACCTAATAAGACCAAGAACATGAGACTTGAAAGTCTGTGGAATGCAGCCATTGGAGCAAGCTAACTAGATGATGAATTAAGTGTAACTAAGTTGTTTGAGATTTGCATGGAAATGCATGGAATTTATAAGCATTTGGTGATTAGTGGGATAACCCCCAACCACATGTGACCCTGTCTTAATCAGTAATCAACACACCACTCTATTAGCCTTGGTTCAACTATGTTGTAGTGGCTTCTTTTCTGTTCCCCACACTTGAATCTTTTTATGTCTTCTAAAACAATTTATTGTTTATATTCATAACTAGCTAAATATGGTTTCTTCAACCTTTATGTATTTTTGTAACCTTTTATTTTATTTATAATATAATATGTTCCCCATATATAACTTACTAGAATGATATAGACGAAGATATATTAACACAGACGTATATGCATTAACGCCATGTTCTCGAGTTTTTTTAAGCGAAGAAAGGAAAGAATTTGGATGGAAAACCAGAAAATTGGCGTTCTTGAGTTTCATTTAACAAAAGGAAAGGAGAGGAAAGGGAGGGATTTGAAGGGAAG
>CM058042.1:4631963-4722252 GCA_030169165.1 Centaurea solstitialis
TGTGTGTGTGTGAAAAGAGAAGCTGAAGAAAGGGGCTTGTTTGGTTTTTGATTGGCAAACAGATCATCCTTGTTAGTCTGAAGGCCAAAACCAGTGGAGTAGTGTCCCATTAGAATCAATCACATGTAGATGAATGAAATAAAGCTATTTATCTATCTATAGTGGAGAGGACCATATATATTAAAATTTATGATTCTATCTCTTCATCATGCCACTTCAAGACTTTGGTGGCAACACACATATATAATCACTTCACACACACACACACATATTTATATAGAGAGGAAAATTCAGATGAAAACTCATTTTTCATTGTGAACGTGAGGACCACTAAAATCACGTCACGTGACAATATTCACTCTAAATATCATGCATTATTCAGGTGAATAAATCTTAGACGCCTTTATTCAATTACAAGTCCACGTGGTAATATTCAGAGCAAATTTCAGATTTGTAGTGGTTCCCAAAAAAATTAGCAGAACTAAGGTTATTTTTTTTTGTTTTCATAACTAGGGTGTTCGGACTTCCAAAGTCCGAACACTTTCATATACAAGCCACCTGTCATTCCTTCTAAATATCATAACTAGTGTGTAAGAAGTGTTTGGACTTCCAAAGTCCAACCACCATTTCCTTTCCTTTTCCCAGTTGATGAGATAGTGTGTAAGAAGTGTTTGGACTTCCAAAGTCCAACCACTTTTTTCTTTCCTTTTCACAGTTGAGGAGACGTATGTGTGAAGGTGTGTAAGAAGTGTTTGGACTTCCAAAGTCCGAACACTTTTTTCTCTTTTTTTAAACCGAGTAGACATATACCAAAGTCCAAATGCTTTGTCTTCTTTTTTGTACGAGAGTACGTACACTGCAGCTTTACTTTTTTTTTTAACAGGTTAACATACATTAGGGTTTAGATAGATGGTTTAGGGTTAGGTGGTTTAGGGTTATTTACATGGTTTAGACTTAGATGGTTTAGGGTTAGGTGGTTTAAGGTTTTCTATGTGGTTTAGAGTTTATAAGGTTTAGGGGTTTTTAGGGAGTAAAACATGACGAATTACGTTATAGAAGTGAAAAAATCATATTACAACGAAAAAAGATAATAAAAATAATAACATTAAAAATAACATTACATTACATTATACAAGTGAAAAAATCACATTACATCTTAAATCACGACAAGTTAATTTAAGGATGAGAGTTTGGGCAAGTGGTTCTGTTATGTCCAGGTTGCTTGCATAATCCACATCTTCTTACAATTGGCTCGTTTGGATCACGGACGTCCATCTCATTACGTATTCTCCGCGTACGTCTCCTACCTGTAGATGTGGAAAGCCTTGATGCTTTGGCTCTTATTCTCCAACCTGGGTCGTTCCAATAGTCAACATGACGAAGCGGCACAAAGTCACTTTGGTATTGTTGTTTGTACGTAATCGTTGTGTACACTTTATTGACAAGTGTGTGCGGGTTCTCTCCCCTATTACGACAAACGGCAACGGCATGCGAACAGGGGAACCGATGCATTTGCCACTTCCCACACGTACATTGACGTTTACCGTAGTCGACAGTGTAGTCATTTTGCACCCTTGACACCACTCTGTATATGCCGGTCGTGTAGCCAAACTCATCCACTGTGTGTCGTTGTGCATCTCGGTCGCGCTTTTTGAAAAGTTCCCACATACGTGGGGGTAGGGGAGTCTGACAGTTACTAGCAATTTCCATGTGCTTCTTAAAATGCTGCACGGCTTTATTGAATGTGAAATCAATTAAAGCCTTAATAGGAAGAAGCCTAGCTCCCCGCAAGACATTGTTCATACTCTCTGCAATATTTGTTGTTAGGTTTCCCCAACGACGATTGTTTTTGTCATGCAGAAGCGACCACTTAGAGGTACCGATCTCTTTCAAGTATTCCCATGCAGCAGGGTCGATGGCTTTTATTTCTTGTAGGGCAACCCGATATTTTCGGCTCTGAGTCGTACAACCCATTTGGTAACAAAGTTTCTTCAGTCTATAGTTCTTGAACTGCCTCATCAAGTTGCTTTGAATGTGCCTGAGACAATATCGGTGATATGCCATTGGCTCCTTCCAGTCCTCTAGAGTGCTCATTGCATTAAGAATCCCATTGTGCCTATCAGAAATGACACACAGTCGTCTTGCACTATTATTTGCAACACACCACCTTAGGTGGTCAAAGAACCAAGACCAGCTATCCAACGTCTCCTCATCAACAATGGCATAGGCGAGTGGTAAAATGTGATTGTTGGCGTCCTTTGTTACCGCGGTCAGTAACTTCCCCTTGTAGGAACCCTTTAAATGGGTCCCGTCCACACATATCACAGGGATGCAGTGGGTAAAAGCCTCGATAGCTGGTCCGAAAGCCCAAAAAACGTATTTAAAGGTATAAGCACTGGACGAGCTATTCGGGTCATGCAACCAATGAACAACAGTGTTAGGGTTAGATGACGTTAAAGCTTCAATGTACCTTGGTAACTCCTCAAAGTTGCTCTCCCAGCTCCCATATATGCTCTCTATAGCCTTCTTCCTAGCTCGCCATCCCTTGATATATGATATATCAACGTGCATGCTGTTTTTAATATCTGCCCGGATCTGTTTAACTGGGTAGGCGATATCTGCACGGATCGAGTGTAGGATATGAGCGGCTATCATCGATGACTTCAAACTTCGGTTGTTATAAGCAAGAACTGTCCCGTAACAATTGTGACCAACCACCCATTTTCTGATTTGCCACAAGCGTTGCTTCTTCCTTTTTATTGCTCGGACTTGCCAGTTACATCGTGCACCGGGTGTAGGGTTTTCAGTGTTGTTGCTTCTGTTTCGAGTGTAGCAAACCGCACTCCAAACTGTCGTTGTGCTTTCAGTAACTACAAGCTCCCTATGCTGTGATATATTCCACCCCCTAATAGCTCCCATCATCTCTTCTTTGTTAGAGAAATACATACCATCGACATCGCAAGCAAAAAAGAAGCCTATAAAAAGAAAAAAAAAAATATTTTTTGACATTTAAAGATAAAAACATGCACAATCAGGTGAATAACAAATTACATTATAACCTACAATAATTACAAGTTACTATTAAAAGAAAAGCTAATGTAGGTGACCACGTCTACCACCTGTTCCACAATCAGGTGCTCTTCTATTTCGCATGGGTCGTTCTTCTATTTCCTGTCTTTCATTTTCATCTATTTCTTGTGTTTCATTTTCGTCTATTTCCTGTGTTTCATTTAGGTCCCATGATAAATTTATATCAAAACTTACAGGACTATTATTTCTATTTAGAGGATAGTTATCATCAAAAGTTGGCTGATAGCAATTTCCATATATGTTACCATACTGCGTGGAATCTTGAGATGCATGAAACGGCATATGTGGAGTGGGCGGCGTCGTATATAGGTACGGTCCAGATGGTTCGGGCGGCCCATGTGTGAACTGTGTATGTGAACCACTAGCTTCACCTTGATAAAACTGCGTCTGTTCACCATGATGGGAAGGTGCTCGTTCACCCCGGTTCGAGGGACCCGCTTCATCATCATGACGTGCACGCCTCTGCGTCTGCGGTTGTCGTCTAGGAAGTCTTTCGACCTGGTTCACATTAACCGGGACAAAATCATCTGCAGGTACCACATGCATACCATAATTTTGCGTACGACCATCTTGTGTGAAATGCAGATAATTGCCAGCCGTTTCATAAAAACCCTGCAGATGTTGTTGATAATCGGGTTGACTTTCCATAACGCCCCCGATACCTTCCCGCACGTAGCTCAAACCCTCCACCTACATAGAGTTTACATGTTACTATCTTTATTAATTAATATTACAATATAAATTAATCACGAAAAAAATTATACAGATATATATATATATATATATATATGCATACACATACGGCTAACTCAAGTCTTCCTCCAAGGTTTTGGTGACGATAGGAGTTTTCAACATTCGGACGTGAGTTGACTATATGAAATACAGTACGTTGCAGGTACCAATTCATATAGCCGTCCACTGTTGTCGGATGAAAGGAGACATCCCGGTGACCACATGGTCCCTGCGATTTATCCAGTGGCTTATTTGTGGTTGTAGACGTGAACTCCAGTTTGTCGTACTGCTCCCATGTCGTGAGAGGCTGTGTAGCCTCTCATGTTCTTGTTGATTTGAGAGTGGGGCTCTAGGAATGGTTTGGATGAGGTGAAATTGCCTCATTACCCTACTAGGTAAACACTCCTCTACAATTTCCCAAAAGATAACATAAGTATTGCATAACCATTCCGCTGACACTTCTGGAAACACATCGTCGTAGGGAGTCCACACAAACTGCAAAAAGATAATCTTCATGTTTTAGCATCCATAAATAAAAATAAACTTTTGTATTATATAGATAAACTCAAGATACCTCTCTATCTGTTATTGCAGAAAGGATAGACCGATACCCCGATATCGTGTATCTCGGTACATTTGCGAAACTAAGCGGACTATTCCACCTACATAAACACCAAAAAATATAACTTTCAGACTTAGACCATAAACAGTAAAGTGTTTTTAATTTTTATAAAAAATATATTATATACCTAACACCCAAAGGCATGGCATTTGTTTCAGCAACATAGGTCGGGCCAGTGCCACGAATCCTGTTCCAAGCCCATAGCTGCAACAGCATCAGCGGACCAGCAATTGATTTTTCACGAGTTTTTGATGCTCTGCATAGGTTTCTATACAAACAGGCTAAGACGGCACTCCCCCAACTAAGTCGACTGCACCTGTCAAAATCCTCTAACAACGCTAACAAATTCATATGTACGCAATTGTCATTTGAGTCCGGGAAAACTGCACCACCAAGCAGAACTAAAATGTATGCTCGGGCTCTCTGCATACATTGCTCGTTAGATGCGTTATCTGGAAATTCCGTAGTCAACACGTTACGTACAGTTATTATTTTCAGTTGTGCCCTTTTGAAATCTGTTGCAGTTGGTGTAATTCCAAGCAACCGCTGACACATATCAACCTTCGCATCGAATTCCCATTTCCGATCACATCCCGTAACCGCCTCCCCATCGATTCGTAAACCCCACAAAACTTGTACGTCTTGTAGGGTTACCGTCACCTCTCCAATTGGTAGGTGAAACGTATGAGTTTCCGGTCGCCATCTTTCCACTAGTGCGGTTATCAGAGCATGATCAAGGGACTTCATTCCGCACTTGATCACGCCTTCAAACCCGGCTATACGTATATAGTCCATCACCGTATCCGGGATTGGATGATGCCTGAGTATTTCCCAGAATTTCTGGTCACCTCTTTTAGGGTCAAGCAGCCGTTCGGAGTTCTCTCCGGTGTGAAAGAGGTTATACGCCCTATGATCAACCTCTAGAAATAACAACTCATTGTTGATCGGACCCGGATGAATTCTCACATTCGCCATGTTTGAGTTTGAAATGGATTATAAGGAAAAAGTGAAGTTTTTGTAATGAAAGAAATCTGAATGAAGTTTGTAAATGAAAGAAATGTGTTTGAATTTTGATTTGGTTTAGTGGAGTTGGTTGGTTTGTTTATATAGAAGGTGGCTCATGCATGGTGATTCACATTTGGAGTTTACGTACATGGGTATAAAAAGAAGATGTGAACAAACCAACCAAGACAAGAAAGTCTTCACCTTGTTGCATGGTCATAAAAGACAATAAAGGTTCACATGAAATCCATAGAGTTGTCAAGTCAATCTGTAGTTTAGGTGTTGTAGTGGTGGTGCTAAAAAACAATAGAGTTGTCAAGTCACTTTGCCTCACTTCTTCTTTTTCTTACACGTTTATGCCAATTTCTAAGTAGAAAGAATATATAAATATAGAAGAGAGAAAGAAAATGAAGTGCATATCTATAAGTGAAAACCCTAAAATACCCATAAGGTCAAACATTCAATTGAAATAGCTTTAGTCATGTGAGCATGTAGGTGTCAGAACACAACAGTGTATAAAAAACTCTATTTAAGTAGGCATTAATATATATATATATAGGGCTGCAGCACAGCTTTCATCCATTCACACCAACACAATAAATTTACCATTTTTCTTCTTACTTAAATATACAGCGTTGGGGAAGCAATTGTTCAAAAGTGATCGGACTTCCAAAGTCCGATCACTAGTCCCACTCACTGCTACACGTCATTCTTCATGAAAGCACGTAACATTTAAGGAGAGGAATATTATTGTTGTACGTCATATATTTTATGGAAGCAAATGTACGTCATATTTTTTATGGAAGCAAAAGTGGTCGGACTTCCAAAGTCCGATCACTTTCTATGCATGCAATCCAACTCATGTGATGAATGACAGGTGTCGAGGGTGTGAGAAGTGTTCGGACTTTGGAAGTCCGAACACCTTAGTTTTGAAAAAGAAAAAAAAACAACCTTAGTTTTGCTAATTTGTTTAATTTTCACTGCATTTGTGAAAAAAACTCTAATATTCACCCTTTGAAGTTTTGAACTTCCCCCCCCTCTCTGTCTATATATATATATATATATAGGGGTGGGTTCAAATGTGAACCACTTTTTGGTTGTGAACGTGAGGACAACCGAGAGCGCGACACGTGGCAAATGACTAGGCGCCACGTAAGATCCACGGCGGATGACTAGGCGCCACGTAAGATCCGCGGCGGATGACTAGGCGCGATTCATGGGAGGACATTGAATTAAAGAGGGGGACAACACTTAAAGTCGCCACGTGTCGCGCTCTCGGTTGTCCTCATGTTCACAACCAAAAAGTGGTTCACATTTGAACTTTCCTCTATATATATATATATATATATATATATAATGTGAACACAATTTTGGTTGTGAACGTGAGGACGAATCTCAACCACACATCTTCGGTTACGGTGGACGCGATCACAGAGGATTGACACGATTCATGTGAGGGTGAAAATTATTAAAGGAGGGGACCCGGTCAAAACTGCCTTTATAGATCGAATGAATGGCTGAAATTCGTTCTCAGGTTCACAATCAAAATTGAGTTCACATTTGAAGTTTCCTATATATATATACACACACTATATGGGTTGGGTTGGAGAGACCAGAGGTCGATGATTGGGCCAAATCATGGATCATCATTGACTGGTAGCTAGGACCAGCATGTACCAGCCCACCAGTTAGTTGAATATATCACATATGGACATTAACAACTAATATAATATGGGCCAAATAATTAATTCCATTCTTAGCTAGCTAATTAAGCTAGGTGTGAATTATATTATAAAGCATTTGATTCAATTCTTTGTGTTGAATGCCAAAAATATGTTAGTTTAATTTGGCAACAACTAATCAGCAACTAGAGAACAAGACATATATGACAGGCTGACTATCCCCTTTGCTTTGCTATATATTTGATGAGTGGGTCATTATCTCCTGATCATGACATCACTTTGTCCAAATTCTAAAATATTATGATTTTATTAAACTGATGCGGTAATTATCGTATATAAAAAGCGTCACAAGTTTTAACCTCTAATGCCTAGCCACCGTCTTACCACATATACAGGCAAGCGTACCTAATCGTGAGTAATATAGTGTAGGAAAGTCCAGGTATCGTATCTACCACTGGGAACGGTCAAGTTTTATAGACTATTAATCCAAACTAGTTTAACTAACCTAAAGCTTTTGGGGGGTTTTGTTTTGGAAAAGTATTTTGAAATATAAAAGACAAATAATAAATTAACATAACCAAGAAGTGGAAAACTGATAATCAAGCAAACATCAGAGACAATTGCATTCATCATGATAATTTAAGACACTCTTTCAGATGATTACCAAAAACATAGATTCAATGGTTATTGTAAGAAATTAAGCATAAAGCACCCTAACATACGTATCTGAGGTTGTCAACCAGGTTGGTCCCCTGGCCCAATTACAAGGACTTGGTTGTCAGACAAATCTAGTAAAAGTCACCCTAATCAATGTCAACCGTGGAACTCTACAATCTAATCTACTCTTGGTCCGATCAAGACTACTTACCACGTCTCCCCGCGTCACCGGGTTGAAAGGTAAGAGAGGCAAGAATCACATTCATTAGTTGTCAATTAACAAACACAATCCCAACCAACGACTTCAAGTAACCACAGTTAAAACATCAAAATAGGAACCATCAGATAAATATTCAATAAACCATAAATCTAATTATTAAAATCAAAACTCAAATCATCTTTCAAAGTAATCACACCATAAAGTAATACAACGAGAAATCAACATATAGACATGTAAATCGTAGATGAAAAACCAAACCAAACTAAAGACCAGCAGAATTGGCGTAACATCCTCTCGAACCGTCTCCTCCGAATGTCGATCATCGAGCCTCCGGCTTCTTGGGTTGGAAACCCTAAGCGGCTCCCAACATCTAAACTAAGAGAGTACTGAATTTCTGAATTTTCTGGGATGATCCAAACTGAATGACCCAAGGCTGTATTTATAAGAAGCTCGTCAGACCTCGTTTCGCGTTCGCGAAACGGCAAGTTTGGCGGCGCTAAACACTTATCGAACAACCCTAATTTTCTGGAAGCTTCTGGACGAGAAAATCCCTTCTTCGCGGCGCGAAGCTCTCTTACGCGGCGCGAGCATGGTCCTCGCGGCGCGAGCCTATTCCTTCGCGGCGCGAGCAATGTAAAATCAGCTCCCGAGATCTTCCAAAATATTCTCTTGCCTTGTCTGCTGAAGATCCGTCTTTTTGGAGGAATTTATCTGTCTTCGGGAGTAAGAAAGCAGTCTTAGGAGCCAAGAAAAGTCTGAATTTGCAAAGTCCGCACAAAAGTCTCCTTTTTGACGCTTTTCACCCTCTTTTTATACTTTTACGCTCAAGCACCTCCAAAACCTACAAAATCAAGATTTACACCTTTTTAAGTCAAACAGTACCGAAAATACTCTCAAAATGAATACAAAAGTGGGGAATTAACATGAGTAAAATATGTATAATTTTGGAGTTATCAAAATTCCCACACTTAAGATTTGCTTGTCCTCAAGCAAACATCTGATAAAATAAGAAAGATAACGACAAAATTATTATTCTCCCATGATCATGCTTTGAAAGAACAAGGATAGTCGCAAGAAATCAGGCACAATTCAGACACCAATCAGAGCCTCACAAGTTATCAAAGTCATGCTCAACCTCTTACCCTCACAAAGTATGTATCAAGTATATCTCTCAAGGGGTAATAGTATATATAGTGATCACTCTGATACTCGACATCTCACCAATGCATATGCTTGTCACCAAATCTCATCTCCACCACTGAAAAGTTGTCAACCGTCAAGAGGACTTTAGGGTTGTAATGTTAGGCTAAGGGTTAAGGGTAGGATAAAGGATATATATAAGTGACTAAGGGTTTTGCAACAAAAACTTGAAAACTCAATCAGTAATGATCCAAACAGTGAAGCAATCTGACTTTCAAACAGTGAGACTTTTGGGATGAGTATTCTCTCTTTCTTTTCTTTTCAGAATTGGCCTAAGCCTATGGCTTATTTGGGGCGCAAATTCTTTTTCAATCTTTTTAGCTCTCATTCTTTTCTTTTTTGTATTCTCGACTCTTTTGATATTTCCTTTTTTCAAATCTCAATCCCATAAAAACTGTCAGATACGAAAAACTGGATCAAAACATCTCAAGATTCAAATTTAAGTCACGGCCAAGAGATAGATAAACAATTAGGCTCAAAGATAAGTGTATAGTGGGTAAAGAAATGAAAAGGCTAAGGCTCAAAGGGGTTACAAGGGATAAAGTGTTAAAGATGAACACTTTCACAAAATAGGCTAGGCAAATCAAATAACCTTATGGTGAGGTTATCTGACGAAGGCTAAAAGGGTTAGAAACGAAGGCCTCTATCAGTGCAATGGTGACATACTTTCCTTATGTGATCTCGACAAGCATTCAAAGTGACAAGTTCTACTTGGTTCAAAGTCGGTATCCTCACAGAAATGAATAAGATATATCAATTTAGGCTCAAACTCTCAAGGAACAGGGTAAGGATCACTCATGGCAATTAGCATACACATGACTTTTTCAAACTCATAAAAACTCCAAAAAGTATCATCCTATATGCAAGACTCTTTTGACTTCCACAAAATTTTTGAAAAGATCATGGATTTCGAAAAAATTATGCCATATAATTCAAATCACATCAGATAAGCAATTAAGCACAATAAGGACAAACAAGCGAAAGTTTACTTAACCCCCCTTCCCACACTTGAAAATTGCAGTGTCCTCAATGCAATAACAATTAAAGCATGTATGCGGAAAGGTAAAAAGATAAAGAACGAATACTGCCTGGGTTAAGGAAACTGAAGCTCCGATGAACTACTGAAATCTGATTCGTACAACTGATTCGAAGGTCTACACACCAAATCTGAAAAACTAAAAACAAAAACAAAAACAAACAAACTAAAAAGAAAAATAAAAAAGATAGTACGGTACAACCAAATCGAACATCACAATCCATAACAAATCATCGAACCAAATAATCAATGGGGTCCACGGAACTGGTCCCACCACTGATCATAACTCTCATAACCTGGAGGACTCGGGTCCCTCGGATGCCACACATCATACTGCGGTGGTGGTGGTGGTCGGAACTGAGGGTCTGAGAAGAAACTCATCAGCGAGTGGTTCTGCCAACCAAGTGCTCTATGAATCTGAACATCGTGATAATGCGTACGAGATGTGAGACCCTGAATAGCTGTATACGAATCCCAATCGGGTGGTATCTGATGTGATCCCGAGGGTCTTGCCTCGTCATGCTGATGCTGCTGCTGTGGTGGCTCCGGCATCTCCTGATCCTCTGGTTCCTCTCTCACTCCTATCCAAACCCATGAACTATCAACTCCTCTCTCAATCACTCTCATCCCCTTAAGCTGGTTCTGGTCTATGTGTCCTAACTCTCCCAAACAAGTCAATGAGGCTATCACCTCCGGTGTCAAAATCCCGTGGGAAGAAGCTAGGCGGGTGATGTAGTGACCACCTAAAAGTCCGCTCGAGGTCCGAAATCCTCTAGCTCCAGTAAGAAAGTCCGCTATGATAAACGCTAGATGGGTATGGCGGTCTAGGCTAACCAACTGATGAAGCAACCACAGCTCAAAATCTCCTATCTTGTCCTGACTGGACTTCCTCTGGTTCAGGGTGTAGGCAATCATCCTATGTAGGACTCTATGCTCAGGGTCAACTAGGTTACCAGACTTGGTGTTGGACCGTCGGTACTGTCCACGACCAAGCTGGCTCCATAACGCACTATAGTCTAAACCCTCTGGTGGAACTATGGCACAATGTCCTATATAGTCCTCAAAATAATTAGTCCTGACCATATCAACAGTGTAAAGCCTAAGGGAGATAGCGAACTGCGCTAAAGTCTGTCTAAACCATCGGCCACCCAAACGATATGTAATACAAGGCAGCCTCACACTCTCTCTCCCAACATCCTTGTCAAAGGAATAGGTCGTAACAAACTCCAAGGTCAATTCTCGATATATGGGCTCACGAAGATCTAATGCGGCCTTCCAAGACATGCTACTAAGCTCACTCGCGGGCACACTCGGGCCTCTCTCAAAATACCTCAATATGTGTCCTGCTGCCTGGATAGTATGTAGAAATGTCCAGTCCAGTGTCCGACCAATCTCAACATGGCGAACCTTGATCGCATCAAGGTCCCTAATCAGCTTTTTCCGTTCGGTCTCATCATACTGTGGTTGCGGCTTGAACTGCAAAAACGCGTGTTCGCCAGTTGTGGTCCTAAGAGAACGGGTACGCTACAATAACACACATCCCAAAGTTAGTGCACATACTTGATAAAATGAAGGTTTCCTTCCCACACTTAGTTTTTAACTACACTTTATTAAATTACTAAAGAAATGGGAACCTACAAAAATTTTAAAAGTCAAAATTGTTGACCAAATAGGTTCCCACACTTAGAATTTAATCTATCCCCTTACAAAATATAAAATTAAGTAAAAAGGATAATATCAAGCGTTTCTAACAAGTCATGCAAAATTTGGCCAAAGAAAACATAACTTGTCGAAACGACTTGGCAAAAGTGCAATTATTCACTTAGTGCAAGATGGAAACGCAAAATAAGCACGTATCAAAAACGAACACTTTCAAGAATTGTTGCCCAAAAAGAATAACCCAATCTTCCCACACTTAATATTTGACCATATTTTTCCACTTTAAAAACCGATGGGAACCATAAAATAATTCCTTGTTTGATTTTGGGGTTCCCACTCTTAGAATCTTGCAGAAAGGTGGCGTATTAAAAATAAGCATAAAACAACGCCAAAAACTTGATTTTTAAATCAGGGTGAAAAACTACAAGATTCTCAAAATTGTTTACGATCAAAACATCAAAAGTGGGACGCTAAGGTTTCAAAACCAACCAAGGCAATAATTAAATAACCAACGAGTATATCCAAAAACAAAACTCATGTTTTTCGCCAAAAATAAAAGATCGCATCTTCCCGTTAATAATTGGCCATATTTTTATAAAACCAAAGTGACGAGAACCTGTTTTCAAAAATGTGTAACTTTAAGATTTTACGCACAAGGGGTTCCCACACTTAAAACTTTTACCATCTAGTTTTTTCAAAAACATTTGGTACCCAAAAATGCCAAAACTTGCTTAGATGGTAAAATAGGCTTCAAACATCGTTATTAAAACTTGTTTATTTGAAAAATTGGCAAGTGCTTGGAAGCTTTGGAAAACGGCCAAAAATCAACGGGGAAGATCACATCTTTGAACAATCCAAACGCAGCGATAAACATGAAAGCAAGCATCAAAATTTAACAAATAAGCCCAAACATTGGATCTTCCCAACAATCACCATCAAAAGCTTAAGAAACCAAATTGGGAGAAATCTAATAAACAATCAAGCTTGCGAAAAAAAATGGAGTTCATCAAACTTAAGCATACTTAGCAAACTATTATCATCAAAAGAATTTAACAATTAAGCACCAAACATTGCTTTCCCCAACAATTACTCAAAACTTTATGCAAAGAAAATCAAATTTGGGGAAGAACATCCTTAAAGCTCCAACAATGGAGTTTTCATCAATCAACACAAAAATCCATGGAAATCAACAAAACAAGCATGCTAGTAAGTTTAACACACTAAAACATATTAAGCACACACAATTGGTTTCCCCCACCCATCACACAAATCACACAAAGATCAATTTGGGGGAAAACCACCATGGATAAAGCTTCAAAGATGAAATTGGAGAGGGAGAAGATGAAGGATTACCTTGTGAGCCATGAAATCAAACAAATTCGGACCTAAGGATGGACGAAAATTGAAAACCGAGGCTGGAGAGGGGAGGTTCGCGGCGCAGAAGAAAGAAATGAGTGAGCAAAACCCTATTTTTCGCGTTTTAAAAACTGGTTCTGGACACGGCTCGCGGCGCGAGCAGATTACCTCGCGGCGCGAGGGATTAAATTAGGGCACGGGACTGAACAGTCGAAGCTCGCGGCGCGAAGCTCAATTTTTCAAAATTTCATCTTTGGTCCCTGAACTCTTCTCGCGACGCCAGACTAAAATTTTCGCGAACGCCAAGTGCTTTCTGTCCAAGTTCGAAAAAAAATTTCGTTCGAAAATCGATTTGGTTGACTCCAATTGACTCTACTGACTCAAACTTAACTAAAACTCAAAGAAAAACTGAAAAACGACAAAACACGGGTTGCCTCCCGAGAAGCGCTTGGTTTTTTCATGAGTCTCGAGCCTGACTCCGGGTTTAAGCAATCTCGTTTAAAACACAACACCCTTCACTTGCAATCAAGCAAGGGTGAAAGTAGTGGTACATACCTGGGCTAACTGATTTACCTTCGTGTGCTCCACCAGGTAGAGTTGCGCACCACTTATCATACCGGTTTTCATCATGTCTCCTTGCAGAATGGATGTCGGATTCGTGTGAGTTTGGAATTAGATCCTCTAGATACTTCGTAATGTGTGTTGGTTCAACCAATTGCTTTTGGCAACTGGCTTCCCAAAAAGGATCTTCGTACCGACTCACATGCGGATTAACCTGACAGAACAAAGGCTCATTGTTAGTATCATCACACTCAGAAATTGGGAGATTTACCTTTGGCTGAATGGGGGATATATTTTCTTTTGGAGTTTCTTTCTCATATCCCTCTTGCAATATACGCTCGAAATCTTCCCAGAAATCATCATCCGATTGTTCATCCATTGTTTCATCCTGTAAAGTTAAAGAACTGTTAGAATCATCGGACTTAACAAATGGTTGACTTACCTTTTGTTGAAGAGAGGATTGGTCCGGCGAGGCTTATTCGGGTAGATCATCTTGCATTAAAGCTCCAAGTCCATTTAGGCAGTCTTCATCATGGTATTCCTCCGTTGTATTAACCTGCCATGAAAACTCATCGTCAGAATCATCAGAATCGGACCATGGTGGAATTACCTCATGTTGAATCCATGAATCCTCTATTGGTGGTGCAAGCTTTTCGCTAACGGTTTGGTCCATGGAATTTATCATTATTGCCGGAAGTTCTTCGATTCGGTATTCGTCATTTGGTCGGGCATCTTTTTGTAATGAAAGTTCAACATCATCCTCGAACCAAATGTCTTCCTCCCCCATCTTTAGCTGTCTGTTGAATTGAGCCACTTGTTCCAAGTCCCTCGTCATTCTTCGAATCTTTCTTCCCAAGGAAGATGATCATATGTCACCAAACGCTCGTCAATCTTCCTCAATGCATCTTTTAGTCTCGGATCCATCTCTGCAAAACAACACAGATACCCGGCGTAGCACGAAAATATAAAAGAGAAAAACTAAAAATTAAAAACTAAACTAGAAAGCAGATAACTTAATCGGGAATAAATTCCCAACCAAGGATCGATTAATCAAACTAATAAAGATCAAAAGTCTAGTAACTACCGTTCCCCGGCAACGGCGCCAAAAACTTGATGCGGTAATTATCGTATATAAAAAGCGTCACAAGTTTTAACCTCTAATGCCTAGCCACCGTCTTACCACATATACAGGCAAGCGTACCTAATCGTGAGTAATATAGTGTAGGAAAGTCCAGGTATCGTATCTACCACTGGGAACGGTCAAGTTTTATAGACTATTAATCCAAACTAGTTTAACTAACCTAAAGCTTTTGGGGGGTTTTGTTTTGGAAAAGTATTTTGAAATATAAAAGACAAATAATAAATTAACATAACCAAGAAGTGGAAAACTGATAATCAAGCAAACATCAGAGACAATTGCATTCATTATGATAATTTAAGACACTCTTTCAGATGATTACCAAAAACATAGATTCAATGGTTACTGTAAGAAATTAAGCATAAAGCACCCTAACATACGTATCTGAGGTTGTCAACCAGGTTGGTCCCCTGGCCCAATTACAAGGACTTAGTTGTCAGACAAATCTAGTAAAAGTCACCCTAATCAATGTCAACCGTGGAACTCTACAATCTAGTCTACTCTTGGTCCGATCAAGACTACTTACCACGTCTCCCCGCGTCACCGGGTTGAAAGGTAAGAGAGGCAAGAATCACATTCATTAGTTGTCAATTAACAAACACAATCCCAACCAACGACTTCAAGTAACCACAGTTAAAACATCAAAATAGGAACCATCAGATAAATATTCAATAAACCATAAATCTAATTATTAAAATCAAAACTCAAATCATCTTTCAAAGTAATCACACCATAAAGTAACACAACGAGAAATCAACATATAGACATGTCAATCGTAGATGAAAAACCAAATCAAACTAAAGACCAGCAGAATTGGCGTAACATCCTCTCGAACCGTCTCCTCCGAATGTCGATCATCGAGCCTCCGGCTTCTTGGGTTGGAAACCCTAAGCGGCTCCCAACATCTAAACTAAGAGAGTACTGAATTTCTGAATTTTCTGGGATGATCCAAACTGAATGACCCAAGGCTGTATTTATAAGAAGCTCGTCAGACCTCGTTTCGCGTTCGTGAAACGGCAAGTTTGGCGGCGCTAAACACTTATCGAACAACCCTAATTTTCTGGAAGCTTCTGGACGAGAAAATCCCTTCTTCGCGGCGCGAAGCTTCCTTACGCGGCGCGAGCATGGTCCTCGCGGCGCGTGCCTATTCCTTCGCGGCGCGAGCAATGTAAAATCAGCTCCCGAGATCTTCCAAAATATTCTCTTGCCTTGTCTGCTGAAGATCCGTCTTTTTGGAGGAATTTATCTGTCTTCGGGAGTAAGAAAGCAGTCTTAGGAGCCAAGAAAAGTCTGAATTTGCAAAGTCCGCACAAAAGTCTCCTTTTTGACGCTTTTCACCCTCTTTTTATACTTTTACGCTCAAGCACCTCCAAAACCTCCAAAATCAGGATTTACACCTTTTTAAGTCAAACAGTACCGAAAATACTCTCAAAATGAATACAAAAGTGGGGAATTAGCATGAGTAAAATATGTATAATTTTGGAGTTATCAGCTACCACAACCATTCTTAATTATATACTTCATGGTGCACAAATGATTTTCCAATGGCTATGATGGTGTAACCGTTTTTCTAGGAATCATGCATGAAAGTTATTTAATCCTAGCCATTGATTAAATTAATGAGCAGTAAGGATCGGTTCACATAGTTTACTAAGATGGTAAAGTTCACAAATGATACGTCATATATACATATATTGCCACCAATATTTCATCATCAGGGAAAAACTAAGTTTGGAAGTTGTTACAACAATGGGATCGATAATCTATGAAATCAATTGCATAAACTCTATCTTATAAGGCATGGGTTAGTTTAAGGATTAATCAATTTACATTTTGTCACATATTATATATAGATGTAGGAATGAATTCTTACATTTACGAGATTATGTACATTAATTAAATGACAGATATGATGCTTCTAAATTACTTAACGTACGCTTACAAGAATGTTCTCATGGTCTTTTCTTTTGTGTCATCCTTGTGTCCAAGGCACTAAGGGGGAGTAAATGGACGGCCGGAGATTAATAGGTGATAGTGAGAGGGATCAAAACCGAACAAAAATACATGCCATAAATATTTTTTTAAAATAAATGAAATGTAACCAAAAAACAAAAAAAAAACCTGAGGGACCAAATCAATAATTTACCCCTTAGAAACTCCAACGGACCTTCATTTTTTCAAATTTGGCGTTTTTAGCTCCTCCAGCCGTACGCCATCACTAAAAGAAATTTGCAGGGCAACATATTTAACCGGCATATTTGTTGTGTCTCTTCCCCACACCAAATTTAGGCATGGGAATGGGGCGGGTTTGGGGCGGGGACCCCAATCCCCATTCCCGTCTCCGAGCCCTCATCGTCATCCCCGTCCCCTTCCCCATCCCCACCGGGGAATTTAATCATATCCCCATCCCCGTCCCCAACGGGTAGCGGGGATCCCCACGGGGAAACGGGGATTTTATGTCCGTTCATAAATCTATTTTAAATTAAATGTTTTGCGATACCTTATGTGTTTAAATCTCACATATTTCCAATAAAACCTAAGAATGTATCGTGTAATAATTTATAGACGTAATCGTATAATAATTTATAAACGTAATATCAAAATAAATTAAACTTAATCCTAAAACAATTTTTAATGACGCACGTACCAAAATGTATCAATTAATAGTCAATACCAATCAACTAATATTCATAATTTATCGAAATTGGAACAACCATATACCGATATAATAGAAAGTGAATATATAATTTAAATAAATAATTAATATATATATATATATATACGGGTACGGGTATGAGGTGGGGCGGGGAGTGCTAAACCCGTCCCCGTCCCCATCCCCGGTTTGAGAAAACGGGGATCCCCGTCCCCGTCCCTAGTACCCGATTTACCGGGGAATCCCCGTCCCCGACGGGGGCGGGTGGACCGGGTTCCCCGATGGGTCGGGGATAATTCCCATGCCTAACCAAATTTACTTGGGCCCACCATTTTCATTATTTTATTTATTTCTAATATAGATTTTCAATTTTAACAATTATAAACATATTAACTTCTTATATAATTATAAATTATATATATTTAATTATTTGTTTTCTCACATTTATCTTTGTAAAATTGATATTAAAATTTAATTTACTTAAAAATTAATTATTGTTATAATATGTATTTATAAAATTATAGTAATTATTATTAGTAAATAAAATATTTTAATATAAGGTTTAAAAACTTGGTGTTTTTTTAGAGGATGATTGGAGTTGAGTATTTTTTTGGTGTTAAAGGGCCCACCAAATTTGGTGTTTTTGGTGTTATGGTTGAAAATGGTCTTATAAATCAAATGTTGTATCTTTTTTGATTAAAAACTAAGCAAAACATAATCAGTTCTATGTTTTGAAAATCCTGAATTCAAACAATGTTTGAGTTCAAACTATGAAACAAAATCAAATTATTACAACCTTGTTTTATTATACAAATTAGAGGGCAAGGCCACATGCAATTTAAATATTTAGCAATAATTAGGTGCTCAACATCATATACCAACCTTAAATTTTCAATTCTAAAATTAATTTTTTGCGCTAGCTACTCTTTAGAAAATTTTAGTATAACCTTATTAGAGAAATGCATATCATTTAATTAACTGAAATCATTTAAATAAATTAAGCGATGGGAAAAAAATTCTGCAAAAATCTTGGAGACCCCCTCCAAAAATCTTGATTATTGTGGTAATTTAGCAATTTTGAAAGTTGTAATGTGTATTTTTGTTGTGTTTTATAGCAAATGGAAAGAGAAGTAATGTAATAAAATGTACTAAAAAAATCAAAACGAATTTTTTGATTTTAAGTCTTTGAACAATTTCCTTTTAACTTATTGAGAATCCAATGTGTTTTTCTAGACCCTTGCCATGATTTAACCATATTAATCGGTTTTATAAGTCAATAGAATCTATTTAATCGCTCTAAGAACTCTAGGATTTACTTGCTTAATAAAATTGTCTAAAAACTCGATTGCTCAAAATCGAAAAGTCCATTGAGTTCTTCTAGACTTTTCCTTGAAAATGAACATAAGTCTTAGTTATAAAAATATTACTTTGAGGGAATTTTGCAATATTCATATGCGCATGGTGGGGTTCGTCGGTATGGTGAATTACTGCTAAATCTGATAATAGGAATGAAATTATGAAAGAAAATGTAGACTTAATCGGACATTAAGATAGCCAAATTTATGCAATCATATATAAGCAATTATGTTAAAGAAAGTTCTTTCATTGACATAAAAGTGTGTGGTGATAATATATTTTCTTATCGATGAAAAAGAAACATTGACGATAAAAAAATTCATAACAATTATTAGAGTTGTTATAAAACTCATAATTTTTTTTATATGTAGACAACATGCATAGTCAAAGTGGCTTTCATGTTGTTGACGAAGATCAACACATCCCACTAAAAAGTCACGACTGTGTTATTATAGCAAGTCATATCACAAAAAGTCTCAGGCTACAAGAGTTTTAAAGAGAGACATGAAACCTACCAAGTAAGGGAATGAAAGAAGAATGCTGCAAGCGAGTTTTGGTCCTTTATCGAGAAAGATGTAGGCTTGCTATAACATGATATGTGCAAAACAATTAAAGAAGGAAATGAGCACAACTTAGGATGAAAAAAGAGTCTTATATAAACATAATAAGAAGGAGATTACTATAACTTGGATCCATCAGTTTAAGCTAAATCTATATCATTAACAATAATATCAACCCCTAACTATGACATAAAACAATACACTAACCAAACAATTTTAAATCACCAATAATGATAATGACAATAAACACAACCTAGTAAACCAAAATTGGGTCACATAATCACACCTAACACAATTTTGAGGCCCCTAACAACAATGTAGAATTGTGTGCTCTAATTACAATATTAATTAAGTCTTCAAATTATTTTGTCCCAACACTACAAAAAATGTGGGCAATAGCAGCGACGGATGTCGTTGCTATTGCTCCCCAAAGTCACCGCTATTTCCTTTAGCAACGACATGTCGCCACTATTGGGTCGCCACTAAAAACTCGTTGCTATTGCTCAAGTTGTCGCCGCTATTGCTAAAATGTCGCTGCTATTGCTCTTGTCGTCGCTACTGCTCTATGTCGTTGCTACACGTGTCGCTGCTAAAGGTGTCGCTGCTAAAGGTGTCGTTGCTAAAGGCCTGTCGTTGCTAATACCATTGTCGTTGGTAAAAGTGTCGTTGCTATTAGTGTCGCTGCTATTGCTCTATGTCGTTGCTATTAGTGTCGCTGCTATTGCTTTTTTGAATTTTTTTTTGGGAAATTCATTATTTACGTATAAAAGTAAATCAGAAACCTGTTTATATAAATATATAAGCTGCTAAATTCAATCCTTCCAAAACCCAAACCAAACTTGAAATTATAAAAAACATTCGAGTCGTTATTTGTTACAAACTTAATAATAGATATGTTTTAAGTTGTGCGTTACATATGAAAACAACTCAAAAGACTACTCCTCCCTATTGTCGTCCTCCGTTGCTTCGTCGTCCTCCATTGCTTCGTCGTCCTCGTTGGAAAAGGAATCCACCAACGCCGCCATTGCTTCTTTAAATCGCGGGTTAGAAAGCAAGCGATCAAGTTTACTCGGCTACAAATTATGAAAAATGTACATTAATTAGTAAACTTATAAGTTAGAATAATAAATTCAATGGATATCAAATTACCAAACTATCAAATTCATAACAAATTACCAAATTAAATGTGTCCAAATTAACAAATTACCAAACTATCAAACTCATAACAAAGTACAAAATTCAATGTGTATCCAAATTAGCAAAGTACCAAACTATCAAATTCACAACAAAGTACCAAAATTCAATGTGTATATATCCAAATTACCAAAGTACCAAACTATCAAATTCATAACAAAGGCACGAGAGTTTGAAGTATTTTAAGAAGCCAAAAACATACTAAGGAGCCATTAATTGTCTATGTTGATAAGGAGGGAAAGCCATAAGGGGATCCAAATCAAACCGACCCAAATCATAAACAAAAACCAATCCCACATAATTATTAGACTTCCATAGCTTAGTATTTTGCTAAATAAGTATGTTACATATTTACGTGTGTAGGTCGTGATACCCGTGACTGCGCAGAAGATGTCGTTTGGGAAGGTTTATATCCAACACCTTTGATATGTCCCCGTCGAGCTCCCAAGACCCTCTCAAATATGGATGCCTCGTCCACTGATGTTGAATTGTTCGAGGAGGAACAATTTTGAGTTTCTAGATTAAGTTCATGCAATAAAGCGTTCTGTATTACAAAGATGATAAAATAGGTTAATATATATACTTGTTATTTAAAAGCATAAAACTTTTAATTTTAAGTAATAAACACTTACGTATTGTTCCTCGGATCTTGGGTTGTCGAAGGTACCATCTTTAAGTCGGTGAACATCACCATAGTTTTGGATTTTACTCTTGTTCTATGCAACATAAAACTTTAAAAAATTAGATTAAACTTAAAAAAACATTTGCATATATATAAAAAAAACATTTGCATATATTTATATATATATATATCATTACTTACAAATTTGTGACAAGCGTTACTATAAGAGGATGTCCCTCCACGATTCGGTACAACTTGCTTAGCCTTGTTTACTTTGTTTTGATCGGAACGCCTTTTATGCTTATCCGTACAGAAAAAGTCTATAACTTTATTCCAATTTTCTCCGGACATCTCATCGGGGGGGGGGGGGGGGGGGGTGGTTAGCCCTTGCTGTCTCCAAATCATCGTATCCTCCCTTTTCCAAAAAAACTTCTTTGAAGTCGTTCTTACGATTTCTGTACAACCTAGATACAACAAACTCAACACCCTCCCTAAACTTTCGGTTCCCAGGATCTTCCAAAATATCTTGAATATCAAAATATGTCTAAAAATAAAGAACAAGTTAGAAAGTATAAAACAATCAAACATAAACATATGAAATATAATTATATAAATAATTTACCTGAAGATGTGTATACAGGGCATTCTTCTCGGCCTCGGGAACCTTTTTCCATGATTCTTTGTCTAAAGGGGTGTTTTGCACCATGTATAGACTAGCCTCGCGAGTGAGAAGGGTAGAGGTAGGTCCAACGAGCGTAAAGGTAGTCCCATCATATTCTAAAGGCAAAGGGCGTTTTCCGTTTGCTTCCCACGTCGGTTTGAGCATAAGGTTTTTACCCTTGCCTCTTCTCTTGGTAGGTGGTACAGCTGTAATTAAAATTAGAAAATATTGTTACCATAACAAGTAAATGAATATAATAAATAAATCATAATAACACATTGTTACCATCCTCCTCGTGCTGACCACGAAGTCGACCGCCTAGACGTGGTGGATCCTCACTGCCATCACCATCATGGCCACGACCCATAACATCAGCCATCAAGTATAACGCAAGAATCCAAATGAAGGCCATAGCTATCCTGAATAGTAAAATACAACGCAATTTAATTATAATATAAAAACAGTAATTATAAAGTTTTCTATTACAAGTCAAATATGATTACATATATTGTGTTTTAATCCATCTCGCCCTCAGACATTTCAGTGTCGCCCTCAGACATTTCACAATCATCATCGGAATCGTTCTCATCGAAACCAATCTCTTCATCAGACACTTCATTCACGGTATGTGTTGGCACACTAACTTCAACTTCACCGGTCGATTGCACGCTATGATCAAAGAATCTACCTAAGTCGATTACAAATCTGCAATTAGACGAGCAGCTATTATGCACGACGTCAACATTTTCGGCAGAGTCATTGTTAACATCTTCAATGCGAGCCTCGTTTATTGGCAAATCCCATATTTTACGATGATTAACATTTTCAACAATCCACCGATGGTTATTACTTTGGTCTCCTCGAGAAGGTTCTCGGATGTAGAACACTTGTTTGGCCTGTGTAGCAAATATGAGTTGATCTTCTTTGTGCCATTCGCGTCGTGTGTCGATACTAGTAATATTATTTTCACATCTAACTCCACTTCGAGTATCGAACCACTTGCACCGAAATAGCACAGTCGAGTAACCACATGGATAATGCAACTCGATGATCTCTTCTAGCTAACCATAGTATTTCTCACCACTCTCCCCCTCCACTAGAACCCCAGAGTTTTGTGTTGTGCGTTGTGCGTCACAACTAAGTACCATAAACCTAACACCATTGACTATGCAAGCAGTGTAGGTGGAGGCAATTGCTCGCACACCCATTGAAAGAGCCGACAACTCTTCGTGAAATAATGGAGAATTCTGTGTTTTCATCTCATAGACCTAGCATATATAAATTAATGTGTGTTATTCTTTATATGGTATATTGCAATCAAGCATATATATTTGTTAATTTGTATTACCTTATTGAGGAACCATGTGGGGAATTCAGTTTTTAATTCACTTTGCGGACATTCTGCTTTGAATTCACTACTTTATAACAAAAAGATATATATATATATAATTAGTGAAGAGAAAAAATTTAAAAACTTAATAAAATGTTAAAGATAGGAACATTACTTCATATATTGTCTGACTTCTTCACAGCTATCAAGCACAAACCATTCTAGGTTTTTCTTGTCACTTACATCAAGATGCTTAGCTTGCGTTCCGCTGGTTGGTCGACATTTAGACTCAAACACCCACAACTTTGTTTTTTCAACGATGACATCCTCGTTTCTTTCGGGGCGATTGAATCGAGTCTGGACATCTTGAAGGTACATTGAACAAAATGTCAAAGCTTCTTCGGCAACATAACCCTCTGCTATAGAACCTTCCGGCCTCGCCTTATTTCTAACATAGTGTTTTAGTTTTTTCATATACCTTTCGAACGGATACATCCATCTCATATATACAGGGCCTCCGCAAATCGCTTCATCAGGTAAATGCAAAACTAAATGAACCATTATGTCAAAAAACGCCGGAGGATAGATCATTTCTAGTTTGCACAAAATTGTAACAATGGCAGCCTTTGCTTTCCTCATATCCTCCACCATGAGTGTTCTAGAGCAGAGTTGCTTAAAGATGTTACAAAGCTCTACTATCGGTGTAGATTTATCTTTAGCCAAAAAACCTCTAACTCCAATCGGTATCAAACGTTGCATAAGAATGTGACAGTCATGAGATTTCAGCCCAACAATGTTAGTATCGTTATCCGTTACTTTCTTGCTTATGTTTGATCCAAACCCATCCGGTAGTTTGATGCCTTTTATAAATTGACAAAAAAGTTTCCGATCAACATCCGTGAATGAGTATTTTGGTTGGGGTTTAAAGAACTTGTTACCCCTTTTTTGCAACCATAACGGTTTCCTAATCTTCAGATTTTCCAAGTCGATCCGCGCATTTGTTGTGTCTTTGGACTTATCATTCATCAAAAGAGTACCCAACAAACTGTCGCACACATTTTTCTCGATGTGCATAACATCTAGGTTGTGCTTTAGTTGCAAAGAAGACCAATACTCGAGTTCAAAGAATATGTTCCGTTTGGACCAGTTCAACTCAAAGTCTTCCCGTTTTCTCTTAACACCTCCAAAGCCGGGATGTTTTCCTGGCGTACGAGTCGGTAGACGATCCAATTGAGCTTTTATTTCCTCATTGCTAAATTGTCTCGGAGGAGCTCTTATCTTGTGTTGCCCGTTGAATTCCAAACTCGTTCTCCATGGGTCGTCGGGATCTAAAAATCGGCGATGACCAACAAAGCGATTTTATTTGTTACACGACATGGAGGAGTGTCTTCATTGCAAGTCGGACATGCTTTGTAACCTTGTCCACTCCAACCCGATAGACTACTACGAGCTGGAAAGTCGTTTATTGTCCATAAAAGCATCGCTTTCATTGTGAAGAATGTGTTTGTCACCGCATCTTTAGTACGTACACCTGTGTTCCACAAATGTTTAAGCTCTTCCACCAACGGCCTAAGGAAAACATCCATGTCCTTCCCGGGTGATTTAGGGCCGGGAATCAACAAGGTCAACATGAACGAAGATTCTTTCATACACAGCCATGGTGGCAGATTGTATGTTGTGACTACTACAGGCCATGTGCTGTGAGCCGAACTCATGTTACCAAATGGATTGAAACCGTCAGCTGCAAGCCCTAGGCGAACGTTTCGGGGTTCCTTTGAGAAGTTAGGGTACTTCATATCAAATTCTTTCCATGAAGATCCATCTACGGGATGACGCATGACACCATCTTCTGATCGTCCCGTATTGTGCCAAATCATGTTTTTTGCCGTATGTCGTGAACAGTACAAACGTTGTAGTCTAGAGGTCAAAGGAAAGTATCGTAACACCTTATGAGCTACTTTCTTACCTTTTGTGTTTTTATTGACCCAACGACTCTCCCTACAAACAGGACAATGCTGCAACGACTCGTGTTCTTTCCAGAAGAGAATGCAATCGTTCTTACACACATGTATTGACTCATAACCCAAACCAATCTTTTTCAGTTTCTTTTTGGCTATATAATGTGAAGAAGGAACCCTGTTTTCGTCTGGAAATGCAGATTGCAACAACTCGAGAAGTTGATCGAATGAACCATCAGTCCATTTGTTGTTCACCTTGATATGCATCAGTTTTGCTATAAAGTCAAGTGAAGAAAATCGAGTACAACCAGGATATAATTCTGCATTGACTTCCTCTAACAACTTAAGAAATCCATCATCAACACCTCTACCATCTGTATCTGAGTTCCCTTCGACATGGTTGGTATCGTTTTCCATGTGTTCCCCCATAATGTCATCAATTGCACCAGCCATCTCGTTACTTGGAGCTACGTCATTTACAACCGGAGGAGTTCTACTTTCACCGTGATAGATCCATGTATCATAAAGTCTAGAGAAACCAAATCTAGATACATGATTTTTCATAGTTGTCATATCCATTAAGATACTGTTTACACATTTTTTACATGGGCATCTGATTCGACCTCCGCTGTCGACGCATGATTTGGCTCTCTCGACAAAAGAGTCTAGCCCTTCCCAGAACTCCTTACGAGTAGGAGGCAGGGTAGTCCAGGTTTTATCAATAGACATGATGCAACTGAAAGATAAGTTAAGGTTTAAGGTTTTAAGCAACTAAAACATTAGTTATGGTTTAAGGTTCACGCAACTAAAACATAAGTTATGGTTTAAGGTTCAGGTTTTAGGACGATGAACACTTTCAAGGATAGAGTATTTCCAAGGGTAGGCTTCTAAACCCACTTTTTGAATACCTTACCTCACATGTGAATGCGTATAACATCATTGTTTGTTTAAGAAAAATCCGGCAGCATTTCCCCTTAGCTCCCAAGTATATATAGGAATATATACCCGAGAAGCAAAGAGAAAATGATAACCGAATCTTTCTTAAACAAACAATCATGTTATACACACTCACATCCTAAAGAGGTAAGGTATTCAAAAAGCAGTCCCAAAACGGGGACAACCCGAAACTAATTTCTAAATTAGTTTCGGGCGGGTGTTCTAAGCTCATTATGTATATAAATGTGTATGTGTGTGTGTGAGATCCAATAGTACAATCCGGGGGAGACATAAAACATAGCGGCTTAAGCATAGATGTAAACCCATATAAAACTCAACGACTTAAGGAGCTTATAGAACAATCTAAACAAGTACGAAACAAACCCAAATTAAAAAAGACAATAAGCTCTTATGATAGATATGCAAAACCATATAATCTCAACGGCTTAATGAGCATATAGAACAATCTAAACAAGTCCCACAAGTAAGAGTGATAATAACAAGAACAATCTAAACAAGAACAATCTAAACAAGAACAATCTAAACAAGTCCCACAAGTAAGTAAGAGTGATAATAGCAAAAACAATCTAAATAAGTCCCCCCTCTTTTTCAAACATTAGCACAACTTAATCGTACTGCTAAATTAAAATCTCATACATACAAGAGACAAATAAGCTAAAAATCACTTCCAGATTCGTCAAATAATGCAAAAACGACTACATTTCACTCACAATTTCAAATTCTAAATCTCAAATCACACAGCAGCAGATCAGACAAAAAAGAAAAATCAAAATTAGACTTACCTGACATGTGAAGTGATGATAGCAAAGAATGTGCTCCTCTTTTAAACACTGAAATTAGAAAATGAAATCCAAATCATTAATCAGTAAATGAAAAAAGAGAAAATAATTATTATAGCCATTTCAAAAAATCGATTTAACCTTCTACCCACTCTCTCCCTAAAATTCACATTATACCCACCGATCCGCTATCAGGCAACTCCTAATAGCGGTTCCCATCTTTTTCCGGCCAAAACAATAATTGGCAACCTAGAAGATATGTGTGTATATATATATATATACCATTGCAATAAACAAATGCCCCTTAATAGCGGTTCCATGTCAAAAACGCCGAGATCCAAAATTACTAAATCCAATACAATGTACAACTCTTATTGCATAACATATAATCTAACAAGGCAACAAAACTTCAATATGAAAGAAATATCTCATGGTTGCCGCTGTCCATCTTTTTAAAAAGATGCCGCTATCCATGTTATATATATATTGCCGCTATCCATCCATGTTATATACATATAGATTGCCGCTATAAAGATGATTTCCATATTAAATTCACGAGTTGCCGCTATTGGCGGTCGCCGGAGACTGATAGCAGCTGCCGGAGACTGATAGCGGCTGCCGGATAGCGGCTCGGTGGGTATAACATAAATTAGTAATTGAAATCTGAAATAGAAATCAGAAATTGAAATAAGAAAATGCAATCGAAATCAGAAATTAATCAAGGGTTTACCGAAATCAGCTACGGTGGTGGTGCGGTTCAGGTCGTCGGCGACAGAAACAGGTGGTGGAGGTGGTGGTGCGCTTTTGGTCGTCGGTGAGAGAAGCAGCCGGCGAGAGAAGCAGCCGGAGAAAGCAGTCGGAGAAGCAGCCGGCGGTGGTGAACGACGCGCAGGCGTCGGAGAAAGCAGCCGGCGGTGGTGGCCTTGCGCAGGCATCGCGTCGGAGCTCGCGGTGGTCGAATTGCACAGGCGCCGTAGCAGAGAGTTCGATGGTGTGTTTGCGCTGAAACCCTAACTTTTGTTCTCTTAAGCCTTTTTTATTTTTTACAAGCAATAGTGGCGACGCGGGTTAGAGCAATAGTGGCGACAATCAGTATTAGCAGCGACACCTGGGAGGGAAGACAACGCGGGTTTTTTTCCGGTCAATAGCAGCGACATCAATAGCCGCGACTAGGGCATTAGCAACGACATCAACTAATAGCGGCGACACCAATAGCGGCGACACCAATAGCGGCGACACCAATAGCGGCGACATCATCAATAGCGGCGACACGTAAGAGGGAAATTTGGACGGGTTTTTTTGGGTAATAGCAACGACACCATTAGCAGCGACAAGGGCAATAGCAGCGATAACTCGCGTGTTTTCGATAGGGATGGCAAAAATACCCGATCCCAACTGGAATTCCCGAACCCGAAACTTTTGGGATGGGATTGGGGAGGGTAAATGGTTATGGGACCGGGTATGGGATTTTTTCAAAAAAATTTCACGGGATTGGGATGGTTATGGTTTTATTCAATACCCGCCCATTTACCCGATCCCACACCCGATCCCGTTTACCCGGCCCCGAACCATATATATTTGATAATTCAATAACTTTCTTATTATTATAATATACATTACAAATTTATTAATATATATATATATATATATATGAAAGAATGAAGATTACTAGTGTTTTTATTTAAGATATATGTAATGATTTACATTAGATTATCATGAAATTCGAATAGTTTAAACTTTGTATGTTCATTTTATTTATCTTACATTTAGTTAAACGTTGAAATTCTTGAATATTTTATGTTGCTAGAAAATGAAAATTTAAAAAGAATTCAACTCATTGTTTGACGTGATTTGCATATAATTCTAGTAAATGAAATTTTGTTTACTAAATTTTAATCGATTAAAAATATAAATGGGATACCTGATACCCGCGGGAATACCCGTGACCCCGATGGTTATTTGATAATGGGATACCCGACGGGACGGGACCGGACCGGGTATGGGACATGGTTTCATAATAGGGTATGGGACTGGGATTATCAATACCCGTCCCATACCCGTCCCATTGCCATCCCTAGTTTTCGAAATGTCGCTGCTATTGCCCTCGTCGCCGCTATTGGCGTCGCCACTATTGCCCAGATTTCTAGTAGTGATAGGTCTGAATTGAAAAGAAAAAGTAAGGGTATGTGTAGATGTTTTAATTATAACATCCATGTTGAATTTTCATTAAAGTTTTTGATGTCTAATTAGCTAAAAATAAAATTTTAACATTTTGCCTTAATGGAAAGTGAAGTGTTAAAGTTTAGGGATACCAAAACTAGTTAGTTCTTTTCCCCCAATATTACCCATTCGTATCTTCAAGTGTCTTTTGGAAAGAATTAAGTCCAATAATCATCAATTTTTATACTGGTGGGTAATAGTTTTGTAAGAACGATTCTTCTCACAAGATTATTCATTATTGGTTGTTTCTATATATATCACATTATGCACCTAGGCCACATATTTAACTAATTGTGTTATTAAATTTTTTTTGAGTGGGTATTCAAGACTTTGCCCCGACTAATCCCGGTAAGGTTCACTGACAGCTAAAGCATGCTGCCCTAATCCCTAGTAGCCACAATCTAGAAGCGACTGTATTCAAACCTAGGGTAGAAGGCTCAACTAGCCACTTCCCGCACATGCCTTAACCAATACACCACATCCTTGTGATTGTATTATTAAAAATATTGGAACAAACCAATTAGTTCGACATTGATTTGAGTCAAATTAATTGGTTTTTGTTTTTATTTGTAAATCAAAGGCAAGGTCACATGCAATTTAGATAAGTTGGGAATAATTGACTTCTTAACTTCCCATAAAACCTAAGGAGGCCCCCATGGATATGATTATTTGTTTCATGATTATTGTAACATTATTTTGATATAAAACTTGCATCTATAACCATTAACCAACTATTGATTTTAGTCAATGGTCACTTCAACTTTGCATCCGTAAGTGGTGATATAGAATTAGAGTTTTTTACATTGTAATTATTAAACATTTTATTAACAATCATACTTTTCTTTTGAACAATATGTATGCTCGAACATTTTTCGGTTGTGTTTGGCAAACTAGCTCATAAGCTAGGTGTTGACTAATAAGCTAACTTATGAATAAATTATGTTTGGCAAAAACTAGTTTATGGCGTATGTAAAATGACAAAAAAAAAAGGTATCTTGTGGTATAATAGTTAATATTAATATTATAACTAAAAAAACTACAAAAAGCTCCTGAAAAGCTACTTCAACTAGCATTTCAATAAGCTAGCTTATGGTCCATCCAAACATATACTAACTTATAAGCTAGCTTATGTAAGGTAATTATGTATTTCCCAAAGCACCACACTTTAAATGAATATCTAAGATTATTGAATTTTATATTTACAAACATTTACCAAACAATATTTAAATTATTATAACGATAATCTTGAGTTGTACATGCACTAAAATAAAAAAAATGATAACTGATTTAATGAAGTATTAAACCTAAACAATAAATCTCATTTATTTAGTACTTGAATAAATATTAACCACTTATTTAAGAAAACTCTAACTTTACATTAATTGGTACTATATTTTGTTATTCATAAACATATCAACATAGAATCTTTCAAACGTAAAGATTGCATGAAATTGGGATACATAAACTATTAATAAGAAAGTGATGGCTCAACCATCCATCCAAAAGTTGGGGTAATGAATGTTGCCAAAAAGGGAGGTAATAAGGTGCATGTATGATGTAACATACAAATTTCAAAAGGTTTTCTTGATGTTGTGACCCAATAATATTGCTTCCCTAATCAATATAAAACTATGAGTAAATGGTCGTTTACCGATATAAACTAAGTAAATGTTCATTGTTCTCATTTATTTTAGTGGGTAGAATTATTGGCCATCAAAATAGCATAATATTAAGTTTCTTATTCTGTAAGAGTTATTCGGATAAGAATTACCACTCTCACTTGTCGTGTAACATTCTCGATTAGCAAAGTGGGCAGTAAAGTTGTTATAAAAGATCCATCATCTTTCACTGGACAACCATTGATCTTTTACCCGATAAGAGATAATAAGTGTTTATTTAACCACTAGATAGACGATAATTGTTTTAATAAACAACCCTAAATACCATAATACATAGTAAATTAAAAGATTCTAATACAAAACTATGTTTGATATAGAGGGTTGGGATTCACATGATACGAGCCTGTTTTCATATGATTTTTCACACCATAAAATAACAATAAGCCTTTATAGCAAATTATTGTGAAAATATAAAACACCTCAAACTTTCACACCAAAAACATTGTGAACAAGGCTTTGATGTAAAGGTTCGATGTTATGTTACAGTCTCACGAAAACAGACTAGTCTTACATGATCGTAAGTTTGGTATGGATTCTGACCGAGCCATTACGAGCATGATTTTGTTCAAAAATAATTTATGATTTATGACTTTGAATTATATATTATTTATTAAGGATACTTAATGAAATAGCAAAGATACAAAATTCGATTATCCATTCAAGCACGGGTCTTTAGTCGTTAATAAATCAGTCAAACTGGATAGTGATGGAACTATCAAGTATTAATATAAATGACTCAATTTTTGTATAATATTGCATGTTGATGAGAAAACTTCTTATGGATCATCATACACAAGCGATCCACTATAATGACTCGATACATTCTCTTCAATGTAAGACCTTTGGCAATTCGTCGTGTAATGAGGGGTGTTGGATTCATAAGTAAACTTTGGGTTTACTAGACACAACGCATTTGGGGACACAAACATGACAAGTTTATGGGAACTCTACAGTTAAGTGTGTTTGGGTGAGAGCAGTACCAAGATTGTCGTCAATACGGATGTGCAAAAACTATCTAGACTGAATTTGATAGACTAACCAATGGCAGTGGGGGTGAACGAAGAAAACACGACGTGATGAAGATTTTCTTAAGATTACTAATTTTGTATTATGAAGTATTAATACATATATTTTCTTAATAAACTAAATATATACGGGGCGGGACGGGTATCTGCGAGTTGATGGGTATAACCCTTACCTTTCAGGGTTTTGGGTCACGACCGATTCGGGATCATACCGGTTCGGTTCTTCGGTTTTTTTAAACACCCCCGCCTTCACGTCATGTGAGACACAAACCTTTCGAAACCTTTAGCCATGGTGTGCCATGACGGGTGTTGCTGTGAGCCTCTTTGAACAATGTTTATCAAACATTAGGGTTAATAGTCTCTTAAGAGAAAAAATGTGGTCTAAATTATCTTAATGTATGACCGAATCATATACAAGTGACAAATATCAGTTTTCTTGAAAAAGTAAACACCACATAAGTCAAATGTAGTAGATATTTCTTCCCAAATAACTAAAAGTCCGAAGAAAATTAGTAAAAAAACCATAACCAAATTATCTATGAATTTAATAACAAACAAGTAGATTCAAACCAAGCCCACTTTCATAATGAAATCTCTATCAAAGTTACTATGAAATATTCAAACTCAAGACTCGGACCTTTAAGGCCCCTTTTAAGCCACGAGTTAAAATCCTTTTAACTATAGCTTATTTAAGTTTCTCAATCAATGCAACTTTTTTGATTAATATATATTATCCTAGATATATGATCTTTATACTACCAGTTCCAATAAACAATATGTTAACACCTATTTGTATGATAAAGTAGAAAACTCAAATCATTGTACCATGTTACAAATATTTTTGTTACCACTTGCTAATTTAATTAATACAAAAAAGAATATGTATGATAATAATAACTCTAATTAGAATATTCATTCAATTGTTGCTAATGTATCTTTCAAAGATCATATCAATCCATTAAAAATGTGAAAGCCTATGTTTAATTAACATATATTAAAATGAAAATAAAAAGATTTAGCAACCAGTAATGGTCTAAGGCTGTGTTTGGCAAAAATGAGCTAGCTTATAAGCTAGACCATGTTTGAATGAACCATAAGCTAGTGTTTCAAGAGCTTTTTATAGCTTTTTTCGGTTATAATCTTATTAATGTTAACTATTGTACCCCAATATACATTTTTTTAGTTATTTTACATACTCATGAGCAAGTTTTTGCCAAACATAATTTATTCATAAGCTAGCTACCAGCTAGCTTATCAGCTTATTTGGCAAACACGGTCTAAGGCCACCCGTACCGCATGGCGGGTTCCATGCGGTTAGGTCATGCGGTTTCAACGGGTAGGGGTACGCCCATGGCGGGTAGGGCCGATCAAGGGCTACCAAGCCCGTCCAACCCGCTCTCTCTCACTCCTTTCTCTCTCTTCAATTACGGTACACCACTTGAGGTTTCCGAAAGTTGAAAGAGAAAAACTGATGTAGCGCTGATGTGACAATGATGGTATAAAATAAGGTCATACTTATAGCCCTAAGTTATCACAAGCGAACCCCGTAAATAGTTTTCAATCAACAACTTCTTTTTCAAATAAAAACAAAGGATTTGTTGGTATGTTAGTTGCCATAATAGACTTCAATCAACAACTTATTTTTCAAAAAACCACGCCATTAATTAGATTTAAAAAAATGCACTCGTGTTTTAGTTATGTCTACCCAAAGAATTCACAACCAACACGTCTTCTACCAAAAAACCATATGGAGTTATGGTCAAATAAAAAATATAACAAAATTTAAACATGTAATAGACAATACACACCTATAACAATAACAAATAACAAACAATAAATACAAACTTATACTTATAATACGTATAATATAATTCCTTATGATTTCTGAATAATTGTTACCATCCATCACAAGTTCTTCACCTTGTATATGATGATTGATTATTGCATACAAAAAATTTTTAAAACAATAATTTTGTGTCAAAATAGAAAACGAAAAGTAATCATAAACATATACAATCATAAACAAATGTAAGCTAAAAATTAAGTTAACTTTGGTAATGTGAATTGTCACAAAAACTCAACCTCTACGAAACCGCGACAGCTTTAGTCGTCGTTTTCGTTTGTCGGAACGCCTTGATCGGACTCGGAAAGTACCATCCCTTCCGTTTCGAAGCCGCGGTGCCGAATCTGCCGTCCACGGCTCCGACGGCGACCGATCTAGATCGCATCATCCTCGAGTAATCTTCCGTAGAGGCAACGGCCATATCATCGCTCTTATTCGACTCGCCGTCAATCCCACCGTCCGCGTGCACATCGCACTTTTTGCTCTTGTGCAGCGTAAACACCGACCAGAAGTGAATCTTACTCCGGCTAACCTTCGGAAGCGGTTTATTCGACTCACCGTCGATTCCACCGCCTCCGACGTACCTAGATCTAGACCGGAGAAACGGAATCGCTAGCGATCTGGATCTACGTAACGCCGGATCTATTTCGGTTTGAGCTGGTTCTCCGGCGAAATCGCGACGGCTACCGCCGCGAGAAAACGAGAAGAGAGAGAACGAAGAAGAGGAAGTAGAAGAGGTGGAGGAGTCTACCGGAGGCGGAGGACAGCAATCGCAGGGGCGAGAATTGGCGCAATTAGGGCAAAGTGTGACCAGGCGATCACGGAGGCACCTAGGGCAGATTCCGGTCCGCCGTCGCTTCGACGGATGCTTGGTGCACTTCCATACTTCAGCTTCGTCAACGTAACACGCCATAATCGGTTTGCTGTTGGATCTACGAATAAGTCTGTATACTAATGTTTTGGTTTTTAAATGAACTTCCCTCTATATATATATATATATCTATATGTATAGGTATGGAGATGGTTTGGTGGATTTGGGAAGAGGAGGTGGTTAAAAAGGAATATGGAGGGAAGAAAGGGAGAGTTAACCGTGGTTAGTTTAATTAACCATGGTTAGACGGTTGGGATATCAAGTGGTTGTTGGACCAAACTAAGGTTAAGGGGGGTTCAATGTTAGATCATTACCAATAGTGTGTCAAAATCTTGATCCTAATATAAAATTTGATATCAAATGGTTTTTAAAATAACATGGAATCTTATACCAAATTTGATGTAAATTATTTATTAAGACCTTATACTAAATCGTACACCAATTGGTAAAATATCAAATTAGATGTAATATTATATTATTCAAATACACTACTTGAAAAAAACAACAACATATATGTATGTACCTAAAATCTTATATTCTAGTATAAGATATTGTGTTACCCATTTAATATAGATTCATTATTTTTAGTCAATTTTATATCAATTGACAATTGTTATGGATTTTGCTATAAGATTTAGTGTTGCCTTACTAGAGATGTCCTTGCACCAAGTTTACATTATTTCAAAAAAATAAAAGAAATATACTTAGAATATTATATTTTGGTGTAAGATTTGTGTTATTATTTAGATAAAATTTATTGTTTGCATCAAATCTTACACCAATTACCAAAGGAGTGTTAGCCTAGTGGTAAGGCTTGGGCACTACATAGTGGTGAACCCGAGTTCGAGCCTTGGGGGACGCATTCTGGAGGTACGGGGGCTTCGACCCCGGGCTGCATGCTTTAGCAGTCGGGCTTCGGCCCAAAATTGCCGAGGATTAGTCTGGGCCCAATGTGGTTTGGAATACCTCTTCCAAAAAAAATAAAAAATCTTACACCAATTTTTATATATTAAGTCGGATTTTGTTTTCACCAAACCTTACACTAATTTTTATGTATTTTAAGTCAGATTTTACATTGTTCTTGCGCCATCAATAACACCTTCATATCAATTATGCACAAAACTAGAGCTTTTTAAAGGGCTTTCAAACTTGTTTTTGCTTTTTAGTAAACCAAAAAAGTTACGTTTTTTAACACACATTGGGTATTGGAGTTAAAAGAATGTCTACTCAAGTTTTTTCAGATTTAACCGTGACTTAAAATTTAAGTTGGCTCAAGTTTTAAGATAAGGCCTAAGGGTTAGGTTCAGACTTTAAACTTGTGTTTTTTTGGAGCAAATTGTTGAAAAAGGTAACATAAATGTTCAAAAAAGCTAATAAGGGAAACATATATGTTTTTGGCCAAGAAAGGACTATGCATTTTGTAACAAAAAATGGTATGACGACCTGATTAACTTGCTAACCACTTAGTCAGCAAGCAACCTACTGATGTGTCTGTCCAAGTGGAAGTCCAATTAGTACCATCTTACCTATGACCGCCATTGATCGTCATTGACCGTCGTTGACCAGCAAGATCTAAATATCACGATGATGGTGGAGATTACGGTGTTGCAGATCTGCAAATGAAGATGATCGGTGGTCCCTGTGGTATGTGTTGCAGATCTTAGGTAGTGGCGGTTGTAGATCTGAAGATGATGATTAAGATGATAGATGGTGGTGGTGGTGGGGTGGTGGTTGCAGATCTGAAGATGATGATGAAGATGATCGGCGGTGGTGGTGGTTGCAGATTTGGAGATGATCAATGGTGGTGGTGTTACGGTGGAGATGGAGATGGAGAGAGGGGGGTTGAATGTTAAGATAGAATGAGAGACATAGAGAGGGGTTGAATTTTAACCAGTAATCTATACATTCGGTCACCTGATCTTTTTTTGTTACAAATGCACAGTCCTCTTTTGGCCAAGAAAATGTACGTTCTCTTGATTGGCTTTTTTGGACATTTATGTTACTTTTTTCGGCAAACTGTCATTTTTTGTTGAAATAAAAGCGGAGCCTCAACAACACACACATTGTTCAAAGAATTAGCTAAAATACTTGGCAATTCAAAGCGCGTAATGGGGCAAGAAGTGAAACGAGATTCATATGCTAAAGCATGAGCAATCCTGTTTGCTTATCTCCAAATAAACTTGAAGGAGTAAGAGCCATTTTGAAGAAGAATCTTGCGGCACCGGAAGATAAAATCACCAAATTTAGAGTTATCGTCTTCCGAGGAATTTATATTATGAACCACTTACTTAACATCTGATTCGAAGATTAACCTAGCAACCCTAAGAAGAACTTGTGTTCTTTTATGCATCTCTAATCTCATATCAAGAGTCAATTGCATGCATCTTTTAAATTGACGATTCTTATTTAAGGTTGCAGTTTTTGTATTAGTTGATATTTTTAATTTATCTTACCCTCTTCATCATAATTAACCCTATATATACAAGATTCCCTTTCTTTAACTTGGTTTGATTTGATAAAATTAATTAATACACATAATCCATTTTATATTCAAAATCAAATAAACTTTAGGTGTTATAGGTAAAGATATATATGATCTCCAACCTGAACGTTTTTAACACTTCTATTTTCAAGTAATATGCTACAAAAACAAATATATATTTTTTAATGCATTGCAATTTTTCAGCATAAACCGTAAAACAAAGTGAGATACAAAAACTACATCAAAAATCAGCGATTGCATTCTCCGCCTCATCCTCACCTAGTTGCCATCGGTAGTTGGATAGGAAGTTACCGACAATTGCAACCACACTCTTTAAAGAATATTATTGTGTATCTAACCATTTCAAATTAGGTGAGCGTGGACCAAAAACTGAAACTCGATGTTCACTCGTAAAAATGCCCACCTTTTTATTTTACAATAGTTTAAATCTAGCGGACCCAATCAGATGGTGGACCCATACTTCCTACTCTATAGTTTATACATTCACACTTCGTTATTAAATTCCGAATAGCATCACATGCTATACAAGTGTACATCAAATTCACTTCCTCATATATGCCGCTAAGCTAGTATCCAACCTCTATAATATTTAAGAAGCCCCTACATTTTCTCTTAAATCAATATTCGACCAACGTTGATCAATTCATGTCAGTCCGCTTTAACTTTAACCACATTTATAGTTAATTGAACTTTCAATATATATTTCATAGTCAATTTTAAAGTATTTATAGTTAATTGAATTTTCAATATATATATATATATATATCTTTATAAAACATAACCTATATAAAATATCTAGTCGAAGAAACTTAATAATAATTATAATCTTATCGTATAATCCTTTTTTCTTTTAGTTTGCTCCTCATAACTTTTTAATCAAACATAAATATTTGCAACAAATATTAGTACTTTGGATATAAATTTCATAACAACAATTATAAAGGAGTAATTTCGAGGACGAAATTTTGAGGAGTACTTTGGCAAATGATTGAACAAAGTTATCAATTGTGGTTCGGACAAGGAGTAATTTCGAGGACGAAATTTTATTTAGGTGGGGAGGATTGTAACACCCGTAAATTTCGGTTGTAATAATGACTCTTTATTAAAATTATGAGATTTAGAATTGTGGACCAAATCTTGTATTTTGTGGCCTAATATGTTAGGAAATTCAATTACGAGTCCAACGGTCCTTTCGGAATCGAAATCGGAGCAATTTTGTCTTGGCGCTAATCTCCGCGCTGATCTGATTAGCGCCATGATCAGCGCCAAACCTGCTGTTGAGTTCTGACCTGGTGTCGGCGGTACGTCCCGCGCTGATCTGATTAGCGCCATGATTAGCGCGGAGCAATTTTGCCTTGGCGCTAATCTCCGCGCTGATCTGATCAGCGCCATGATCAGCGCCAAATCTGCAATTTGGGAAAAACGGGTTAAATACCCTCCTCTCTTCTTTTTGGCATATCTTCCTCATTTCTCATCCATTTGGACTGATTTTTCTTCCTACCTTCTTCTCCTTCCAAGCTCTTCAAGACTCCATTGATGGATTGATGCAAGGCTAGATAGATTTGGAAGCTTGATCTTCATCATCTTCACCTTCTTCACCTCATCTTCCATCTCCATTGTTTCAAAGAATTGTGTTCTTCAAGTTCTAGGGTTCTTACTCAAGATCCGACAAGGTGAGCTATATATATACCTTTTGGGTTGGATTAATCTATAAAATAGAGTTGTAAACTAACCTAGGAGTGATTGGATTTGATTTTAGGTTCTCTCATCATCTTGACCTAAATCTTGGATTTGGGGGTTTTTCATCTCCAAACCTTCCCTTCCATACTTGTCTTAGATTTGGTGTTATTTTAGGTGGATTTCATGTTATTGAAAGTATTGGAGGTTAGATCTATTATTTTAGAGGGTGGAGATCTCCATGGCTTCATCTTCTTCACCATCCATCCACCATTGTTGAAGGTTCTTCATCCTAGGGTTTTCACCCAAGATCTTGAGGAGGTAAGTTATATTTATGGGTTTTAAGTGTAGATCTAGTCTTGTATGTTGTGGATCTAGAATTAATTCAAGATATTAACTTCTTATCAGTTGAGGTGTTCACTCAAGCTTTAAGCTAGGGTTCTTGGTGAATTTTGGGGCTTTCGGCTTTATGAGCCGCAAGGTGAGTTGCTAAAACCGTTTTGTTAAAACTAAGAGCACATCATCTTGTTTGACTTTACATGCCTTGCTTGGTATTGTGGATAAATCTGATTGTGGATAAAATGCCTAAATTTCTAGGTCTAGGATTTGCCATGAAATGATTAAATGACAAATCTCGTATGTATGGCTTAACTTGGACTATCGTATACATGAAATGATTCATTGTGTGCTACGAATGCATGAATTATATCCAAGTGATTACATGATGAATGCGTTTATGATAAATGCGTGTTATTAAGTATGTCATGGATTGATGCAAAGGATTGAATTCCGTACATGTTGATGTATATGAAATGAATGAAAGTATTGAGACTTTCGTTAATGCATAAATTGGATAACTAAAATGTTATGGAGCACCGCTAGTCAAAAGGTGGGATGTTATTGATCACTAGTCAAAAAGTGGACCGGGATGTCACTAGTCAAAAGGTGAGTACCCATGTTTTTACGAAGCATAAATTGGACAATGTGGCACTAGTCAAAAGGTGTACACTATGTCGTTTTTGAAAAGAGATTGATTTAAAGTGGCACTAGTCAAAAGGTGTGCACTTCAAGTTTACACGAGCTCGACTCAGTCTTGGGTGGCACTAGTCAAAAGGTGTGCACCTATGTCCCTCGCCATTCGTGTGGCCGCGAATGTGCCTGGCCTCTGAGGTTGTCAATTCAAGTCTTCGTAGGAGGACGACAACGGGGTGTCTCGTCGCTAATGTGTAACTTGCTTGGCAAAGTGGATAAATGAAATTGATTTAAAGTGGCACTAGTCAAAAGGTGTGCACTTCAAGTTTACACGAGTTCGACTCAGTCTTGGGTGGCACTAGTCAAAAGGTGTGCACCTATGTCCCTCGCCATTCGTGTGGCCGCGAATGTGCCTGGCCTCTGAGGTTGCCTATTCGAGTCTTCGTAGGAGGACGGCAACGGGGTGTCTCGACTCTGAGGTGTAACTTGCTTGGTGAAGGTGGGTCGCTCCCATGGTCTTCAAAATAAAAGATAAACCGGTTTAATGTGATGCATTTGTTGTTAATACACTTTCGTACATCTTACGTGTCTTAACATGCTTTTACATGTATGATGTTAGTTGATATTTGATACAACTCACTAGGCTCCTTTAACCTAACACTTGTTTGGTGTCGATGTGTCTCTCAGGTACAAGGGACGCCGTTCCCAAGTAGGTGCCGGGATTGAGAGTGAGCTTTGGGGGATGTGTGAGGAGACCGGTCCTTTAGACTGCGCATGTGTTGATCGTTTTGACAAACCTTTTGTAGTCTTTTCCTCGATAGGATTTAGACTAGATGGTTGTCGTATTCTTTATTCAAATTACGAATATTGTAATTATACACTACTTCATACCCCATTTTGGGAAGAGCTCACGCTCTGGCGTACATTGTATACCATCTTTGTTTGAAATGAAAGTTTTTGTTCGCCCTGATTTTAGGGTGTTACAAGTTGGTATCAGAGCTTTAGTTTAAGCAAACTAGGTGTGACGGTAGAATACCTAGACTTAAACTTAGTGCACTAATGCACACGTCACCTACCATGGGTAAAGTCTTAGGTAGGGAGAGCGCTAGGGATACGGAATGCATGGATCGAGAAATTGCGTCAATAGAGGCAGAGAATCTCGTGTACGGTCTATTCATAAAGCACTTAGCTACTGGTTTATGAATGTATCGTCACTTGAGTATTCTTGGTTACTATCGATGTAATGATTGATAAATGTGGTACGTATGGTAGGTTATTCTACTCTACTTCCTTGATTTTCTTGTGATAGGATAATTGCTCGGTCGTAAGTGACCCCTAGTTACGATAAGTCGTTACTTGAAGCTCATGTTTTGATGATTGATGTGAAAGCAGATTGAGTGTGTTGACTCGAGTTGAAATAGTGATAAGGGTCATTATGTATGATCGGTAGGCATACTCCAGAAAAGGGTTACTCCGGTAGATGGTGCGGATATTGGAAGTGGGTGAGATAGATACAACTCATGTATCGAACGTTATCGAGGAATCATGTAGTATTACATACAAGTAAGATATGATGAGCTAAGCTTAAAATCGACTTGATCGTGAAGAGAGTGATCATTAGGAATAGGAATATTCCTTCATGTGAGAGAATCTGTTTAAATCACCGGGATGAATTGTTAATTTGTAAACAAGGCTATATTCTAGAAAGACTCTCTCTTACAGTAGACGTGCCAATTACCTAGATTAAAAGAGGAGGATCGTAAGGGGAATTGAATAGCTCTAACCTAAGATCGAATGTGGAGATAAAAGAGGTTGACTCATAACTGATCAGAGGTCGAGTGGTTAGTTGAGTAGGACCCATACCTTGAAATGGTATGCGGTAAGAACGTGTGGAGACACTCTAGACAATATCGAGGATGGAAGCATAAGACCCAGTCTAAGATATGAATCTATCAATGTAAGACTTGGAATGCGTTATCTAGCGCGACATAAAAGACTCGCCCTTTAGATGGGATCGCTTAGATGATTTGGAAACACCATGGATGCATGGCTTAATAAGGTTGTTAGAATGAGTATGGATGGATTAGGATTTACGAATCAAATTGTTCTAAGCGGATTGTATGCTGAATAAAAAGTGTGGAAACTCTAAGTTGAGGGTAAACTAGAATTATGCATATTTAAGATTTATGCGGTCTCGTTACGATGATTTTGGTATGCATGTTGTGAGGATCTATCTATAAATTATTCACTTATTGACTCATCACCTTAAATTACATGGGTGTTTATGTAAGATAGAATTTGGCATGTGAAAGATTGTTATCGGATGAACGTGGGTACATAATGATAGAGGTCACGAGACCCTTGGGATAAGTATTTGATTTATGCAATAGGAATTATTGTGATTAAAATGACTAAGTTGTAAACTTAAAGGAAGGTCACGAAAATATGATACTAAAGGAGGTTATGACTCTATCGAGTATATTAATGGTGTATGATATGGTATGCACACCGTAGTGTGATAGAGAGGAAATGAATATCCAGTGAGATCAGTAAGAGGTGTAGAATGGAGGTCGTGATACCTTTGGAGAATATGTAAAATATATATGTTTATATATTTATATGTACATAGTTTGAATAGTTATATGTGTGTGAAGGTCAAAATAGACCGTTTGTCATTAATACCCTAAATAGAGTTCGAAAGACTCTGTGCTGTATTGTGGGTTGACTTTGAGAACCCAGGGAATAATTATATGCGGCTCTGTATGAGCAGGGACATGTATATGCTTGTGCGCCCTCGATGAATACGGATTGCTTTCACTATCACCAAGTCTTTTGTGTGAAATACATGTAGACCTTGTGTGTGATTTTGGTATTTGAGTTGCCATTGCTTGATTTTGAAATCTTTGAATGACATACACGTACGAACTATTTGAGGGTTAATACCCATGTGTGGACCAATTGCATATTATCCCGTTAATGTGTTAGAATGAACTAACTAATTGATAGCTCTTAGGAGCATGCTAATATATAGTAGAGTAGCACTTAGAAGTGTGAGCGGAATTGTGGGTGTGCTCGATGTGAATCGAAATTGGACTAAGTAGGGATTAAGTTTCATACCTCCCCTACGAGAGTGTTATTGTTGAGGAACACCTTATGGCCAGCGACTATGGAAAAGAGTGGTCCGATGAGAGACCCTCATCTAGATGGAAATTTATGGATTAGTGGAAATTAGCAATGTGCTAAGTGAAGAAACTTAACTCCCTTATGGTATTCATAAGCGAGTGGACGGAATTTTCGAGGCCCCTTGAGAATTAATGGCGACGGCTAGACACCGTTAGTGAGTGTGTGGAGACATTCCTTGATAGTAAAGTAACTCTTAGTCGAGTGATCCACATTCATAGGAGACGAACGATGTATGGTACCCTGAGCCATAGAATTTAGTCGTTTTGGGTTGGTTAAATTGTACAAAGAGCTAAGGTTGCGTATTCTAGTGATATTACCTTGATGAAAGTGTTCTGTTCTAAGAATAAGCGTTAAGCAATGACTTGCGATGTTTTGATGAACTACCCTTAAGTTAGAAGGTTATATCAGTGCCTTCTTGGACTACCTAATCAAGACTAGTGTTAGCCTAACCGGCCGGTATGGAGAGAACACGATCGCCTAATCTTGGCAAATGATTGAACAAAGTTATCAATTGTGGTTCGGACAAGGAGTAATTTCGAGGACGAAATTTTATTTAGGTGGGGAGGATTGTAACACCCGTAAATTTCGGTTGTAATAATGACTCTTTATTAAAATTATGAGATTTAGAATTGTGGACCAAATCTTGTATTTTGTGGCCTAATATGTTAGGAAATTCAATTACGAGTCCAACGGTCCTTTCGAAATCGAAATCGGAGCAATTTTGTCTTGGCGCTAATCTCCGCGCTGATCTGATTAGCGCCATGATCAGCGCCAAACCTGCTGTTGAGTTCTGACCTGGTGTCGGTGGTACGTCCCGCGCTGATCTGATTAGCGCCATGATTAGCGCGGAGCAATTTTGCCTTGGCGCTAATCTCCGCGCTGATCTGATCAGCGCCAAATCTGCAATTTGGGAAAAACGGGTTAAATACCCTCCTCTCTTCTTTTTGGCATATCTTCCTCATTTCTCATCCATTTGGACTGATTTTTCTTCCTACCTTCTTCTCCTTCCAAGCTCTTCAAGACTCCATTGATGGATTGATGCAAGGCTAGATAGATTTGGAAGCTTGATCTTCATCATCTTCACCTTCTTCACCTCATCTTCCATCTCCATTGTTTCAAAGAATTGTGTTCTTCAAGTTCTAGGGTTCTTACTCAAGATCCGACAAGGTGAGCTATATATATACCTTTTGGGTTGGATTAATCTATAAAATAGAGTTGTAAACTAACCTAGGAGTGATTGGATTTGATTTTAGGTTCTCTCATCATCTTGACCTAAATCTTGGATTTGGGGGTTTTTCATCTCCAAACCTTCCCTTCCATACTTGTCTTAGATTTGGTGTTATTTTAGGTGGATTTCATGTTATTGAAAGTATTGGAGGTTAGATCTATTATTTTAGAGGGTGGAGATCTCCATGGCTTCATCTTCTTCACCATCCATCCACCATTGTTGAAGGTTCTTCATCCTAGGGTTTTCACCCAAGATCTTGAGGAGGTAAGTTATATTTATGGGTTTTAAGTGTAGATCTAGTCTTGTATGTTGTGGATCTAGAATTAATTCAAGATATTAACTTCTTATCAGTTGAGGTGTTCACTCAAGCTTTAAGCTAGGGTTCTTGGTGAATTTTGGGGCTTTCGGCTTTATGAGCCGCAAGGTGAGTTGCTAAAACCGTTTTGTTAAAACTAAGAGCACATCATCTTGTTTGACTTTACATGCCTTGCTTGGTATTGTGGATAAATCTGATTGTGGATAAAATGCCTAAATTTCTAGGTCTAGGATTTGCCATGAAATGATTAAATGACAAATCTCGTATGTATGGCTTAACTTGGACTATCGTATACATGAAATGATTCATTGTGTGCTACGAATGCATGAATTATATCCAAGTGATTACATGATGAATGCGTTTATGATAAATGCGTGTTATTAAGTATGTCATGGATTGATGCAAAGGATTGAATTCCGTACATGTTGATGTATATGAAATGAATGAAAGTATTGAGACTTTCGTTAATGCATAAATTGGATAACTAAAATGTTATGGAGCACCGCTAGTCAAAAGGTGGGATGTTATTGATCACTAGTCAAAAAGTGGACCGGGATGTCACTAGTCAAAAGGTGAGTACCCATGTTTTTACGAAGCATAAATTGGACAATGTGGCACTAGTCAAAAGGTGTACACTATGTCGTTTTTGAAAAGAGATTGATTTAAAGTGGCACTAGTCAAAAGGTGTGCACTTCAAGTTTACACGAGCTCGACTCAGTCTTGGGTGGCACTAGTCAAAAGGTGTGCACCTATGTCCCTCGCCATTCGTGTGGCCGCGAATGTGCCTGGCCTCTGAGGTTGTCAATTCAAGTCTTCGTAGGAGGACGACAACGGGGTGTCTCGTCGCTAATGTGTAACTTGCTTGGCAAAGTGGATAAATGAAATTGATTTAAAGTGGCACTAGTCAAAAGGTGTGCACTTCAAGTTTACACGAGTTCGACTCAGTCTTGGGTGGCACTAGTCAAAAGGTGTGCACCTATGTCCCTCGCCATTCGTGTGGCCGCGAATGTGCCTGGCCTCTGAGGTTGCCTATTCGAGTCTTCGTAGGAGGACTACAACGGGGTGTCTCGTCTCTGAGGTGTAACTTGCTTGGTGAAGGTGGGTCGCTCCCACGGTCGTCAAAATAAAAGATAAACCGGTTTAATGTGATGCATTTGTTGTTAATACACTTTCGTACATCTTACGTGTCTTAACATGCTTTTACATGTGTTTGTGTAAAAATTTACTTAAGTTATTATCGTAAGATGTCGTGAGGCAAAATCGTCAAAAGAAAGAACTCTCGTTCGATAAAACGTGCGATAAATGAAAGTAAGTTGACAGAAAGATTGATGACGCAGGAAAAACCTCAGAATCGAGGAAAAAACATGCGGCCGACTAAATAGGATAGTCGACGTTGCACTATTGATCACCAATAAGGGGTGATATCTTCGATGTTACAGTTGTATCGTACGATTACAATAAGGAAATTAATACTATCGAACGTAAATACAGAGAATAATATTGGTATTGCTATTTCTCTCTCGGAATCACTTGTCTCGAGTGTAGGATCTTGAATCTCTTTTATAGCTGCTTGGATCGTAATCGTTCGTTCATTATTGAGCCATAAATGCAACGGCTATAACTGGCGCTGGTTTCACGATCATAACGTTCAGGTTCTTTAATGAAAAGCGTATCTTGCTTAAATGGTCGGATTTAAGCTCGATGGACGATGGCTGTGCTTCGTGGTTATCTTGGATAAGCTTTCCTGCAATAAGAGCAAACTTGTACATGTATATTGTTAGTTTAATCGTACGATCATATGATGATATCGCACGATTATCTTCGATGACCACTTGTCTTTGTTTGATGGTAATTATATCTTTACTTCAGGACCTTACAGGAATATCATCCTGGAAGATATCTTACGATTCTAATCGTTCGATCGTTCGATGATAAAATTTCACCCAAACAGTTTGCCCCCAAGATTTAGAAAATATGTTATAGATTTTCTGAATCTTATACCTGTAAAATCAAATCGTTAGTACATTAATTTTATCATGATTAATTTGTCGAATATGAACCGGTTTTCACGTTAACGGCGTTATAACTTGGTTATTTTGCTAGCTGTCAATGCAACGGTTATATGGGACAGGTGTCGATGCTCGATTCGACCTCAATTTCTTGGGGAAGAGTTTAATTTCATATAAAGATAAGATTTTATCCATAATTATCACAAATCTTTTCCAATTTTGAATTCAAATTCCACTCCAACCGAATCCTTCTAATCTTTAAGAAGATTTAGATCCAATTCGCCTATAAGGTATCTTTCTTTTCCTTGTTTCAATTCAGTTCATGCGTTTGAAAGTTAGGGCTGAGAAGAATCCTAGGAATTTCGACTTGCTGCGTTTCGACAGATTACATAGGAGTTTAGATCGTCTTAGTTTTAGAGAAATTATGGAGGTTAAGAGTACAATCCAGGGAGAAATCGACCTAGTTCACCTTAGGAAACTTGCTAGGATGCCTAAGGATGCTGTAATCAAATCGCCTGGCGAGGTTAGACCCGCTGATGCTCCGGCAGGTTTCTTTGCCCTGTTTGAATATCCCTTTAAGATTGGGTTTACATGGTCTTACAGTCCTCTATCTCGTGCATTCATGACACGATTTAGTCTTTCTCCTGGACAGCTTATGCCCCAATTCTGGAGGGTCGTGAGCGTCATCGAACGAGTGACTGAAAACTGGGGTAGAGCTCCTTTCACCGTCGATGACCTTCTCACGGCGTATACCGTGAAGGTTTCTGATTACGATAGGTATGGGATTTATCCCAAGGGTAGGGGTGATGCCATGTTAGTACATGGTACCCAAGCGTTCGATCGAGGGTGGAAGGCTCGATACGCATTCGTGCGATCCTCGTCCGTTTTGGAGGAAGGTGGATGGGTGGCTCCAGAATGGAACCCACTAGGTATAGGTCGTTTTTCGTATTCTGCTTTGTTCGATTTTATCGTATAATTTCTTATCGTGTGTTTCTTTTTGCAGAGATCGAGTTTTCTTTCGAGGAATCCACCGAGGCTGTTAATCGTTTCTTAGAGTACGGTGATCAAGAAAGATCGTACGCCAGATCGAAGGGAAAAAGTCCAAGGGAGGATAGCGACGAAGAGCTTGAAGTTCAAGTGTTGAGTGAAGAAGAAGAAGAAGAAGAAGAAGAGATGGAAGGTAAATCGTACGATGATTTTTACCCTCTTTTTAATCTTACGTTTTCTTTTTAGTTTATCGTGCGATACTAACGTGCGTTTTCTTGCTTATTTCAGGCCAAAAGAAACCTTCGAAGAAGTTGGCCAACATGGCGGCGGCCAAGAGAGCCTTGGAGAAGAAGAAGGGAATTAGTGGTATGGAACCACAACTCAAGAAGACGAGGTCTTCTTCGGGTGCTTCGATCTCATCGAAGGATGCCACACGACAGGCGGACGATGTGGTTGACGCAACCCCGATCCACAGTGTTCCACCTCCTACGATGTCTCCCACGATGCCAAAGGAGAAGAGAGCTCCAGTCAAATCTTCGAAGGGGAAGGAGGGTGAGACATCGATCAACATATCCTTGCCCTCGAACTTCCTCGATGGTGACGTCATCAACCAAGATGACCTTTTCCCTGCCATTGAACAGTACTTGCTTCCATCGCAGAAGGCTCACATGGATACTCGTCGGATTGGCGAGCTTGATGCTGGTGCAGTTGGATACTCCTTCATGGTAAGTTTTTCTTTATCTTACGATGTTTTATCTTACGATGTTATAATCGTGCTGTTCTAACCATCTTATTTCTATATAGGCTTTCCAGGCATGTCTCGGTCTTCACCAAAGATTGGAGACCGTTCAGAGGGACATGAAGATGAAGATGTCCAGCGAAAGGGCTGCTGTGAACGAGGCTAAGAAGGCTAAGGAGAAGGCATCAAAGATGGCTACTGATCTGGAGGCCAAACGGGTTGAGGCGGATGATCTGATGGCGAAGTTGGATGAGGCTGAGCACGTTCGATCGGACCAACGTGCAAGGCTGACAGCGGCCAACAATCGTATCGTCAAGCTGGAGGAGGAACTTGCCGCGTTGCGCACGGAGATGGCAGATCGAGAGAAGGCCTCATCATCTGAGATCCAGGATCTCAAAGATGAGATGGTGTTATCCAGGATGGTGGCCCGTGCAGCCTTAATACGCCAATTTATTGGTGGCACGTACACCATCGAGGCTGCTAAGGGTGAGCTGGGGGCCTTCCGTGATGCGATGGGATCTGATGAACTCCTGGATGCCGATGATGCGAAGGATGCTGATGAAGAGGAGGAGGGTGCTGAAAAGAACAAGGAAGCTGAAGTCACGATGATCGAGGAGGAGGATAAAAATGAAGATGCCTCTGGATCCGGCATCGTGGACAAGGCTGCTGAAGTCATTCCTCCTATCGTAGAAGTTAGTGTAGGAGAGGGTGCTGGCGTAGAGGCCACCCCTGAAGTTTAAATTATCAATCGATGTAATCATAGTACTTTTTAAATGAAATTATCTATTTTTGCAATCGTGCGATGTCTCAGTACTTTTTATTTTTGTCCTAAGTACTTTTAATAAATAGATAATCGTGCGTTTTAGCTGATTCTGTGTTTAAGGCCTTAATTAATCGTGTGTTTTGACTTGCGATGTTTATCATGAGTCTAAGGCACTTTGAAATTTTTTTAGAAACGTTTCTGTTAATCGTGCGTCTGGCGTTTTGGCTTGCGCTCCTGCGATTTAAAATTGATGCATCTTTTTTTATCGGGCGTTACTTGCCATAGATCGTGCGATGTCTGCGATAGTCGTGCGATGTCTTGCGATAGTCGTGCGATGTTCATACGATATCGTGCGTTACCTGCGAATAAAATTGGCTAAGGGGTGGCCGTTGGATTGACCAACGGCGCTCCGATGCCTAAGTCAGTAATCGTTCGATAGAATAATAGTTAAGAAAATAAGAAGGGTTTTAGAAATAATACCTTTTTAGATGAGTTGCATTCCAACTACGTGGGATTTCATTACCTTCGATGGTTGAAATCTTATAAGCACCTTTCCCAATGATCTTAGTAATGATGTAAGGTCCTTCCCATTTAATGGAAAGTTTTCCAGCGTTCGATTCCTGTGTATTTGGAAAGACACGTCGTAGGACATGATCTCCAACTTGAAATACCTTGATCTTCACCTTTTTATTGAAGTAACGTTCGACCATGGCTTTTTGCGATGCCATTTTTTGAAAGGCTTTCTCTCTTAGTTCTTCCAAAGCATCGATATCGTAACACAAGTCTATCGAGTTTTGTTCAATCGTACGATGTCGAGCAACAGGAACCTGTGACTCGATTGGAAGGACTGCTTCACATCCATATACTAGGGAAAAGGGAGTTTGTCCAGTTGAGGTTCTTGGTGTCGTGCGATTTGCCCACAAAACAGATGGTAACTCTTCGACCCATCGACCCTTTGCAGCTTTCAACCTTTTTCGAATGGAATTAATAATGGTCTTGTTGCTGGATTCAGCCAAGCCGTTGGATTGTGGATATCTTGGGGTCGATGTAATGAGTTTTATCCCACGTTCATCGCAGAACTTTCGAGTTCTCTCACTTATAAATTGGGACCCATTATCGCACGTTATTTCTGATGGTACTCCAAACCTGTAAATAATGTTAGTTTGGATAAAGGAGATAACTTCTTTATCCCTAACCTGTGAGAAAGCTGCGGCTTCAATCCATTTAGAGAAATAATCAGTAAGAACAAGTTAAAACACTTTTTGACCTGGAGCAGGTGGTAATTTTCCTACGATGTCCATCCCCCATCGCATGAATGGCCATGGGATTAAGACAGAGTGTAGGGGTTCAGAAGGTAGATGTGACGTACCTGAGTGTCTTTGACAAGCATCGCACCTTTGAACATACCTTATCGAGTCCTCTCGAAGAGTAGGCCAATAATACCCTTGCCTCGAGATTCTGTTAGCAAGGCTTCTGCCCCCAGAATGGTTTCCACATTCTCCATCGTGCATCTCTTGAAGGATTTGATCGACTTGTTGCTTATTCACCACGCATCGTAAGATTAGACCCGTTGTGGATCTTCGATACAGTTGATCATCGAAAATCGTGTATCGAGAGCTTTTAAGTCTGATTTTCCAGGCCTCTAACTTGTCTTCAGGGAGTTGGTCATTCTTGAGGTAGTTCCATATATCATTCGACCAATCGTGGTTTTCTTCGATCATTTGAACTTCTTCGATTGTTGGTGACATAAGATGTATTATCGGAACACTTTCTAGAGTTGGTTCGTTGAATGCGGATCCCAAGTTAGCCAAGGCATCGGCTTGCATGTTCAGATCTCTTGGGATTTGTTCTATCGAGAATTTATCAAATCGTGTGATCTTATCTTTTGCAATCTTGAGGTACGATATCATTTTCGAATCTTTTGCCTGGAATTCGCCATTGATTTGGTTCACAACTAGTAGCGAATCACTTCGTACATGTAGCCATCGTGCTCCTAAGTTATATGTCATATCCAATCCAGCGATCAAGGCTTCATATTCTGCTTCGTTATTGGTAGTTTTGAACTCGCATCGTATCGAATACACCATATTGCCCCCATGTGATGATTTCAGGACAACTCCCAATCCTGATCCTCGTGCGTTAGAAGCTCCGTCAACGTGCATGGTCCATGGTTCGTTGTCGTGAATCATCACATTACTGATTTCATCGTACGATGGTTCTTCGATCCCAGGACTGAATTCAGCTACGAAATCTGCTAACGCTTGAGATTTTATCGCCGTTCTTGGTTGATACGTTAGATCGAAGCTGCTAAGATAAATACTCCACTTTGCTAATCGTCCTGTAAGTTCAGGCTTACGAAGTACGATCTTAAGAGGATAGTTAGTAACAACGATTATATGATGCGATTCGAAATAATGTCTTAACTTTTTAGCTGCAGTTACGAGGCCAAGTAAGAGTTTTTCCATAGATGTGTACCTTGTTTCGGCATCGAGGAAAGACTTACTTATATAATAGATAGGTTGCTGTTGTTGGTCACCTTCTCGTACGAGCACTGCGCTAACAGCGTTATTGCTCACAGCGAGGTATAATTGCAAGCTCTCTCCTTCGATTGGTTTCGTCAACAGTGGAGGATTGGACATATACTTCTTTAAGCTTTGCAGTGCTTCCTCGTGTGCCTCTGTCCAATCGAAGCCTTTGTTCTTTCGAAGCACGTTGTAGAACAAGTGACATTTATCGGATGATCGTGAGATGAACCTGTTCAGGGCCGCTACTCGCCCAGTCAGCTTTTGTACCTCCTTTACATTTCTTGGTGACTGGATTTCCAGGATTGCTTTGATCTGCTCTGGGCTCGCTTCGATTCCTCGTCGCGTAACCATATATCCAAGGAATTTACCCGCACGCACTCCGAAAGAGCACTTGGTTGGGTTGAGCTTCATCTTATATTCTCGTAATATATCGAACGATTGTTTTAGATGCCGGATGTGATCTTGTGATCGTTCCGATTTTACTAGCATATCGTCGATATATACTTCCATCGTACGTCCGATGTGATCTTTGAACATCCTGTTTACGAGCCTTTGGTACGTTGATCCAGCATTCTTGAGACCAAATGGCATTACTTTGTAACAGTATATGCCCTTATCGGTCATAAACGCAGTCTTCTCTTGATCGTCTTTATGCATTAGAATCTGGTTATATCCGGAATAAGCGTCCATGAACGTTAGTAACTCGTGCCCCGCTGTTGCATCGACCATCGCATCGATGTGTGGCAAAGGAAAGGGATCCTTTGGACAAGCTTTGTTTAGGTCCGTGAAGTCGATGCATACTCGCCACTTTCCATTCTTCTTTTGTACTACCACCACGTTGGCGAGCCAATCTGGATACTTTACTTCTCGAATTTTTCCTGTTTTGAGTAGATTTTCCACTTCCTCGTTGATCACCTTGTTGCGTTCTGGTGCAAACTTGCGTCTTTTTTGCTTAACGGGTTTAAACGTAGGATCCACGTTCAACTTGTGCGATATGATGTTAGGATCTATCCCCACCATATCCTCGTGTGACCACGCAAAACAATCCGAGTGTTCCTGCAAAAAAGAAATTATACTATTTTTTATATCGGGGGTTAGAGTTGCACCTACGAAGACCTTACGATCAGGATGTTTGTGATCCAACACGACTTCTTCCAATTGAAGATCATCATACGATCGTACTCCATCCTGGCTCTGTAATTGCTAGATATCGTGTGGTTTGGCCTTCATCGTAATCTTGTAGCACTCCCTTGCGATTTTCTTTTCACTGACTATCTCTTGCACGCCCCATGGAGATGGGAATTTGATCTTCTGATGATACGTTGATGGTACGGCCTTCATATCGTGGATCCAAGGTCTTCCGAGTATAGCGTTATAAGCGGAAGGACAATCAATGACGTTGAACTTTGTTTGCTTATTTATGCCTTTAGCGAAGACTGGTAGTATGATCTCTCCAAGAGTACTAGTTGCATCTCCGTTAAATCCGATTAACGTCGTTGTTCGTCGTACAATACTGGATCGATCAATACCCATGATCTTGAGTGTTTCTGCGAATATCACGTTGGCTGAGCTGCCTCCGTCGATTAGTACTCTCTTGGTTAGACAGTTACCAATTGTCAACTGAATAACCAGTGCATCATGGTGTTTTTGATGAGCGTCTTACATATCTTCGATATCGAACGATATCTTCGTTGCATCGAGCTCTTTTTCTTCCGTAGTCCTGGATTCATTTGGGATGGGATGTCCTTCAGGCCCTTCTCGTGCGTGCCTTTTTGCCGCAGAATAGGTGAGGCCACACACTTCTGATCCACCTGTAATGCAGTTTACAACCTTCGTTGGAACGGGTGACGTTGGTCTTTTCGAATCATCGCCTAGAAGGTTTTTAAGATGTCCGTTCGATTTGAGGTACGCGATCTCCTTCTTCAAGCTAATACAATCATCTGTATTGTGTCCGTGGTCGCTGTGGAAGTCGCACCATTTTGTTTGGTCTTTGTCCTTGCTAGGATTCTCTGGTTTTTTGGGCCATCGTACGTTAACTTCCAAGTTCCGTAGAGAATCCACCAAGTCTTTCGTTGTACCTGCAAAATGGTAAGTTGACAAATCTGGATATCTTACTTTACCTTTACCTTGGTTCGAACGTTTATTCTGATCGCGTCGGGAATTGTCAATCTTGTTTACTCGTTTAGGTTTGAAATCATGTTTCTGTGCTCCAAGATTTTTCTTATCGTTCGAGTGTTTACGCCGGAAAATGGCGTCATCTTCGATCCTCATGTGTGCCAATGTACGAGCTCGTACATCATCGAAGTTTTCTGGTGGATACTTCGTTAGATCTGTGTATAACTCCGAGGATGTATCTAACCCACGTTTGTATGCTTCGATCGCCGTCCGCACATCGCAGTTCTTAACTTCGATCATCTCTGCATTGAACCTGTTAAAATACTCATGAATGGTTTCACCTGTTTTTTGCACGACATAGTAGAGATCGCTTGTTTGTTTCTCCATCTTGCGACTGCTTGCAAACTGTCGAGTAAACTGGTTTACTAACTCAGACCACGATGCGATACTCTTGGGTTTCAAATTGATTAACCATTGCAACGCAGCTCCGGTAAGTGTTGATCCAAAGCCCTTGCACATGCATATTTCTTGAAACTGGGTTGGAATAGGAACTGTCAACACTAGCTGCTTGTATTGTGCGATGTGTTCCACAGGATCAGAGATTCCAGAGTATTTTGGTGTGAAGGCTGGGATGTTATATTTTTTGGGAATATCAACGAGAGCAATCTCATCGATATAGGGTGAGGCTTGGAATCCAGTTTTAGGTTCAACTTCGATGGGTACGGCAGCTCCAGGAAGTTTGGTTAACAATGTGAGCATTGCTTTGTTTTGTTCTTCTAACATTTTTAGTCAAATATCCACGATGTCATTGTGTGGTGGATTACTGGAGGTTCCTGAAACGTTCGATAAGTTTGGAATATGAGTTATGGGGGTAGCTGCGGTGGGAACGTGCGATATAGGTTCTGGAATAGGTATAAAGGGACGAGGCCCTGTTTGAGGTTGGTTGTAAGTGAACGTGGTTGCTCCTGGGTAAGGACCTGATGGTAACGGAGGGAAGATAGGACGTGAGTTGTTGACAGGAGGTGGCGGTGGGTAAGCTAACTTGTGACACTTGCGGTTGGATGAAAGGTTGTGATATTTGTGGCTGGACAAATGGTTGTGATATTTGTGGCTGGACAAATGGTTGTTGGGAAACATGGGGTTGATTTTGAGGGAAGAATGGCCTCGGTTGATGAGTGGAAACTGGGATGTGAGAAGTTTGCGGATTCGATGCTCTCAATCTAGACAGTTCGCCATTCATTTGTAAATTCTGCTCATTCAACCATTGGATTTGTTCTTGTGCTGCTGCCAATTGTTGTTGCAAGGTTGGTTGAGAACTGCTCGCCATGTTCCTGCACTTAATTCACAAAGAAGCTCGAAGAAATAGGTTAGTAAGCTGACGCTTTATCGAACAAGATTTTCTCAAAACGGGTCCCACGGTGGGCGCCAAACTGTTTGTGTAAAAATTTACTTAAGTTATTATCGTAAGATGTCGTGAGGCAAAATCGTCAAAAGAAAGAACTCTCGTTCGATAAAACGTGCGATAAATGAAAGTAAGTTGACAGAAAGATTGATGACGCAGGAAAAACCTCAGAATCGAGGAAAAAACCTGCAGCCGACTAAATAGGATAGTCGACGTTGCACTATTGATCACCAATAAGGGGTGATATCTTCGATGTTACAGTTGTATCGTACGATTACAATAAGGAAATTAATACTATCGAACGTAAATACAGAGAATAATATTGGTATTGCTATTTCTCTCTCGGAATCACTTGTCTCGAGTGTAGGATCTTGAATCTCTTTTATAGCTGCTTGGATCGTAACCGTTCGTTCATTATTGAGCCATAAATGCAACGGCTATAACTAGCGCTGGTTTCACGATCATAACGTTCAGGTTCTTTAATGAAAAGCGTATCTTGCTTAAACGGTCGGATTTAAGCTCGATGGACGATGGCTGTGCTTCGTGGTTATCTTGGATAAGCTTTCCTGCAATAAGAGCAAACTTGTACATGTATATTGTTAGTTTAATCGTACGATCATATGATGATATCGCACGATTATCTTCGATGACCACTTGTCTTTGTTTGATGGTAATTATATCTTTACTTCAGGACCTTACAGGAATATCATCCTGGAAGATATCTTACGATTCTAATCGTTCGATCATTCGATGATAAAATTTCACCCAAACAACATGTATGATGTTCGTTGATATTTGATACAACTCACTAGGCTCCTTTAGCCTAACACTTGTTTGGTGTCGATGTGTCTCTCAGGTACAAGGGACGCCGTTCCCAAGTAGGTGCCGGGATTGAGAGTGAGCTTTGGGGGATGTGTGAGGAGACCGGTCCTTTAGACTGCGCAGGCGTTGATCGTTTTGACAAACCTTTTGTAGTCTTTTCCTCGATAGGATTTAGACTAGATGGTTGTCGTATTCTTTATTCAAATTACGAATATTGTAATTATACACTACTTCATACCCCATTTTGGGAAGAGCTCACGCTTTGGCGTACATTGTATACCATCTTTGTTTGAAATGAAAGTTTTTGTTCGCCCTGATTTTAGGGTGTTACACTTAACTAGTTAATGACCCGTATATTATACGGGCATTTGAAACATGTTATTTTAATTTTTAATAAGAATAGACATTTACATGACAATTGTCATTACCATTTAAATACTTATGTAAATTATATGTTATATGACAATTGCCATTATAATTGCTTATTACAATAGATATTTTAGTTATCTAATAGCTGTTAAAATTTTAAAAATTGAAAATTTATTATTCTTTTGTCAAAAGATTTGAATTTCGTGAATGATTTTAAAACTGGAGGGATTGAGAAATAAAATATGTGTAGTGTTTTGATTTGTAGGATTTTAAATAAAATAAAAATATAATTATTTACAAATAATCTACAAAAATAGTTAGATTAAAAAGATGGAATCTTTAAATTTCTAGAATATTAGCAATTGAGTTTTAAATAAAATAATATTTCATTACTTATAAATAATATAAAAATAATTAGGTTAAAAAGATGAAATCTTTAAGTTTCAAGAATATGAATAATAGAATTGTAATAAAATCTAAACAAATTAATTTATATCTATTTTTATAATGGGAGGGATTCAAAAATAAAATATGTAGTGTTTTTTATTTGTAGAATTTTAAATAAAAAATTAAATACTTATAAATAATCTATAAAAATAGTTAGATTAAAAAGATATAATCTTTAAATTTCAACAATATCAACAATGGAGTTTTAAATAAAATAAATTTCAATTACTTATAAATAATCTATAAAAATACTTAGGTTAAAAACATAAAATCTTTAAATTTCAAGAATATCAAGAATAGAATTGTAATAAAATCTAAACAAATTAATTTATATCTAATTTTAATAATGTAGTTAAATTAAAAAAATATTCAATATTAAACTCATTTTGAAGGTATTGTCGAGACGATTATAATGGTATAATTTATTAAATAGAAAAAAAAAATTTAATACATTTTAATTAATATATATTATTATCTTAAAATGATAAGGATGTAAAGTGAAAGATGAGAAACTAATGGATAAAAAATAATTTAATCAAATAATTTTAAGGATAAAAAATGTAAATTATAAAGATAATTATGGTATTAAAATAATAAGAATAATTGATAACATCTTGATGATTCTTTTTTAATTGGCCAATCAAATGGCTCAATTTCATAATCATGACATTAGCAAAAACCTTTCTTTAATATATATATATATATATAGATTCTGAAAAACCAAGTAAAAAACTGAAAACGTGCCCTATAAAAATATTTGATGCACAATCATTTATACAATAAAATGATAAATTAATAAACCACGGTTTGAGAAGAGTTGGTAAAAAAGAGATGACTTCAATCCATAATATCACTTGTTTTTTTTTTTTTTCTTAAATATCTTAAAGGAAAACAATATTATCAAATCATTTTCAATTCTATAAAAATACTTATATCTCTCGATTATGATGTGTTTTAAAAATCATATAAAAGAAGTAGGGTCAAAAAAATACCCCAAAAAGACACTTATTGAAAACAAATTTAATGATTTATAATAGCAGCCTTGTTTTGGCCTTCTAGAATCCATATTGTCAAACACTAACGGCTTTACGTCATATATTCCCATTTCCTATATTTCTATAAATCTCGTGTGTTTTTTTAAATTAAATTTAATAATTTCATTTACTTTTTTTGTAATTACAAGTTGATCTTTTTTGTTTTCTTAAAAAACAATATCCTTTGCTAGACGTCAATCTAGTTTATGAAAAAGCATCTCAAATATTGCCAAACTTTTTTCATTTTTTCCATGATAATATATTTACATAAATGACGAACAACTATAATATATTTGATCATTATACATGCCATATAATTTATAAGTTAGTTTATGAAATATAACTAGTTTATAATGTAACAACTAACTTATTAATTAAAATCTAGTTATTTACCTAAGTGTATATAGCCCTGGAAATAATTCCTTTTTAGTTTTAAAGCAAGATTAATTTGTTCATGAATTGGAGTAGAGAAACATAAGAATTAAATGCGTCCTCGAGGGAATGGTCATAATTGTTAAAGAAAAATTGGTTCTTACTCGATAATTGACCTACAAACTATACCAAGTTGTTATGGCTATCTTAATTGGTGTTTACCAAGGTTTAGAAAATGAATTAGGTCCTATGTTGCTTTCATGAAAAAAGAGGGGCCTCAGCTCAAAAGTTTTAAAAAAATTGTCCTCAATCGGTTATTGGCCTAAATATTATGACAAGTTTGGGCCTCGTTTACAAAAACGAAAGAAACTTAATCAGGGCTTTCACAAATATAACAGACAAATTCAGTTCTTGACTTGATTGGTGTGACTGATATATGGTCCTTGATCCTTGAGCTATAAAACCAATATTTAACTTGTTAGACAGGAAGCAAGGGATGTCTTAGTCTCGAAAAATTGGCTCGAACTAAGGATTGGTCTCTGTAAGATCACCGATTCTATAACTTTAAACTTGACTCCACAACCCAGAGTAAGACTTAGCCAAATTCAACGAGACATCAACATTTTGATCAAAAGGATTAGATCTTTAATTACATTACCTCAGACTTATACTTAATTTTAATTAAGTTTGACTATTCATAAAATCAAGAAATCTTGAAGCACGCCAAAAACCTCATGACCACCTCCAAGGGATTTGCCACGTGTAACCCTGTTAAGGGTGCTGCCCCTAGAAACCCACAAAGACGACTAGGATAATAGATACAACATTTGAAAGTATGTATCATTGGATTGTCTAACTTACTTATATTTTTTTTATTCTGTTGATCAAAATGGCTGATAACGCTAAAATTACCAACACAAAAGAAAATATAATTGGTTTAATTTGAGATTTTGATTTTGGATCAATCTATAAACCGAAATTCAAGTGTTTTAAACAACCCTATAATTCCAACTAAGTCGAATTTTCATTTCGTGGTTTATAACTTTATATCAATCGTAAAGAAAATGGTCAAAGTTTATAAGGCCCAATAACACGTTTCTTCAATTCCAAATCCTAATGATCACAGTTTATAAGGCCCAATAAAGCCCAAAACTCTTAAAGTCCTTTGCAATTTGTTTTTTTTTTTTTTCATATTTAGTTATTTATAGTAAAATAGACCTAATATAATTATATTGTGCTAATAATCAAATAACATAGTAAGAATCACTTATGAGTGTATTCTAACAAATTGTACACAAGGATACACAAATTTAATAATAATAAAAGAAATCTTTTAAGAACTGCTAAAATTTAACTTGTGTTCTAGTAATTTTTCAAACAAATGTATATAACTAGGATATACGGTTTTTGATATTTTCCATCCATTTTGCCTTCTTCTGCATAGGGCTTAGGGGTAGGAGCAAAGCTAACAATTGAGTTCCCTTGTTTCACATAATTGCACCATGAATATGTTTTTTTGCATTGAAATGATAATTATGGTGTTTGATGTAATTGATTACTTGTTCATGGCATCCTTTATGTGTTGCATGAAATACTTGATAACTATGTGTACAATTTGCGGGGTGTGTGGGGATACATGGCCCGGAAGGGTATGTTGAGATGAGATATCATATCTCCTGGGAGTTAATAATAACCATACTCAAGAATTCGTTTATGAGCTAATGGACACGTTCCTATAGGAATGCGATTGCTTTCTGAATGTCGCGATGGGATTTGCTACCAGTGTTATGAGTTTCTCGTATACTGTCGTGTACTCGATGGGAATGAGTTACCCGAGTTAATTAGTTGGACCTATGAATTAAAAAAAAGGTTTGATTCTAATTGTGAAACCATCATGACTGAAATGAGAACTAGATTTTTGTAAAAAAGTAAAATAAAAATTGTCCAATCAACCACAAAACCAAAGAAAACGGCTTTTAACAAACATAGAACATTGGATTGAATCTAACATAGTCAATTTTGATACAACTTGAAAGCTGCAACTATTATCGAAAGACTATTATAGGTCCTAAGATGTATGGACAACCATATTTTAACATTTTCAGGACGCTTAAAAAACTACATTTAAAGTATACAGACCATTTTTTTTGTTAACCTATTAACAGGTGTTTCATAATTTAAAATTCATTTATTTGTGGCACAATTACCTACTCTCTTTAATTATTTATGTTCATACAAAAACTAAATTGGTGTTGTTTTTGTTGTAAATTTCTAACCCTAAGTAACATTTTTAAACTCCACATAGGGGTCCAACACTTTTTCGGTTGCATGCTAATTTGTTTATTGTTTTAAGCGTTATGTTAATGTTTTATCGGGTAGTTCTTTGAGGTTCATACCATAAGTTTTCATTGTTTGGTTGTATGTTTGGTGGTACTTGGTGTTTGTATTCCTTTGGTGGGTTTAATAAAATTCTGCTATTTGGAAAAAAAGTTAAATTTACGGTATATATACATTACATACATTAAATTATGTGTCCATGTAAACTTTATAATTTAATAATAAAAAATTCAATTAGTTATTGTAGTCAAATTGCATTTAATATATACATTTAAAATACACGTTCAAACGTTTTATGGTTTGACAATGCATATTCTACTTTTCACTGTTAAAATGACTAGAGAGAATTTACTTGTTTCAAAACCACATTTAATGTAGATATCTTTTCAAATAATAAACTCTTAAATAAATAGTATTTCCTTGTTACATGTTCTATTGTTCTTCATGATCAATACGGCTAGTCAAGGCATTGGTGAAAAGGGGGGCCTCTTCGTCGATGGTTTTTGAGCGTCTAATCGTCTATCGATATTGTCCCTTTCCTTTCCATTCGATAAGCTTATCTTATATACTTACCTCCACATGCTTCTACAATAAAGAAAAAGTTTGAAACCAACAATTAGACAAAGTGATGAATTACCAATAAATTCGCGAAAAAGTTGGTTTTAAATCGGGTGAGATTAGTATAAGTTAATAATGGGTCGAAAACAAAGTTAATAATGGGTCGAAAACAAAGTTAATATCAAAACATACACATTATGGATTTTAATGCATAATCTACAAGTTAACGAAACATAAGGTAGGACAAAACGATTTATCTTACCAATTAAAATTTTTGGTCATGAGAATGGCGTACTATAAGCCTCTCTTTTTCGTGAGTGTTAATCAGGTAAGACTCATTACTCTCACATCAATGGTAAGATTATCAATTAGCAAAATAAAAAGTAAGATTTTTGATAGAGATTATCAGCTCTGATCAAGTAAGCAAAGTACTTGATATAAAAAACAATAAATATTTAGTCATTAGTAAAAAGTAGTAGTTGCTCATTGAATAAACCCTCAAAACTCTATTTTATATCGATAAACATCAACACCATCAAGTAGGATTATTGGATTAATCGAATACCGAATTCACCTATAATTGTTGTTCTATGCAAGTGATTGATTTTGAAGGATATCTTTAAGCGAAATTTGATGGTATTTATTTCAATATTTTTCCATTCTTATTTAACTACTTTAAATATATTATTATTTAAAGGCGATATGTTAAATGTCGTAAGACATTGTGTGATGATGTGAAACCTCAAGCCTTAAAAGCAGGGATGAGGCCACAACAATTTTAAAAGTTATACAGTAAATTTGTATATCATATATATAGCTATATATACACATGATTTCTACTATTACTCAATGAGTAAATGCTATTAATAATATAACTTATGTTTTTTTTTTTTTTTGAAGGTTCACCTGGACTTTGGCCAGACTACATCCTTGGCAATTTTTACCGAGAGCTAAAGCATGCTCCCCTGGGATTAACACTCAGTGGCCCCTGGTTGCTCACCCCCGGATTCAAACTTGAGTGGGTTTTTCCCCAACACCAAGCCTTAACCGGTAGGCTACCTCATTGGGGTTTAATATAAATTATGTTATACACTGTAACTAAATAGTAAGATACTAAAAATGTATGAAAAACTAAAGTTTGGGTTTCAAAAACCGTAAAAGCTTAACGTGGACATCACATGCAAGCCTTGAACCGTAAAATGTAACTCCACCTATCACAATAAGCCTTTTAAAACATTGTTTAGAAGACATACTAAAATGACATTTTCATAGTTTTGTAAAAAGATGTATATAAGCTAAAGATGAAGTTGCCTCAATTTATCCCACCCTTATCTTCTAACTTTTTTATTTCTCCTTTAAAATCCGATTAATACACAAATATCTTTCATAGGGCATCTTCTTTACATGATTAATGGTCAAGCATAACTTTTAGGGAGTCGACATAATGAGAGATAGGGAATAGAGAATAGGCGGGGGCATGATGTCGAGCAAATGTCAACATAATTAGAGCCATGGTCAAGGATTCATAAGAAGTAGTGGCAACCAAGGTTGGCGATGGATAGAGTATGGATTATTCTGTTATCCAATCTATTTAAAATAACGGGTAACGGAATGAATAATTATCCATCTCAAAACTCTTATTCATATTCTACCCGACCTATTAAAATAGCGGATAATGAAACGAGTAATGAGTAAATTGTACAACAAAATTTTTATTTTGATCAACAAATAATATCGTTGAACCTCATATAAGTAAAATATAAGTTTATAAATATTATTATATATATATATATCTAATTTGTTCTTGTAAACATTTAAATATTACCACAAACATACTCATATTATAATATTTTAAAAATAATATAAAAGTTACAAGACAACATTTTTCGTGTATTTAATTAGTTATCCTTTAAACCGTTTTACTTGATAAAAAGTTGAATAAAGTACAAAGTAATATACAACAACACTATAAAAAATATTAAGTATAAAATTGATATAAAATTATCTGAATATTTAACTTTATATAATTTTACATACACACACACACACACACACACACACACACACACACACACACACACATATATATAGGTGAAAGTTCAATTGCAAACCACTTGTTCATTGTGAACGTGAGGACAAACGAGAGCGCGACACGTGGCAAAAAAAAATCTGACACACGCGACTTTTCCCGCGACTTAGTGTTATTCAGTCTGAATAACAGTGTTATTCAGACTGAATAACACTAAGTCGCGGGCTTTTTGGTTACAAGTCGCGCGTGTCATTCTGAATTTCGGCGACTTAGTGTTATTCATACTGAATAACGCTATATTCAGACTAAATAAAGCGTTATTCAGTATGAATAACACTAAGTCGCCGAAATTCAAAGTGACACGTGGCGCACTCTCGTTTGTCCTCACGTTCACAATGAAACAGTGGTTTGCAATTGAACCCACCCATATATATATATATATATATATATATATAAGTAAACGAAAACAATAGGCAAAAAAAGCACAACTATGGGAACCGGATCTCTGCTTTGATAAACCCGAGCCTAAGAGAGTTCCTCTCTGGGTTAATATTTATGGGTTACCCCTGGATGTTTGGGATTTGGATATTTTGAGCTACTTGGCTAGTGTTGTTGGAGAGCCAATTTCTGTAGATAGGTACACGGAGGAGATGTGTGAAACTAAGTCTGGCAGAGCTAATTTTGCTAGAATTTTAGTTAATGCATCGGCCGACTATGACTTGCCTACAGAGATTGATGCCATTATTTTGGGTAAACTGAGGAAATTTCGGACTGAATTTCTTTGGAAACCTAAGAGATGTAGCCATTGCAAGTTGTTTGGGCATGACCTGGATTCTTGTATTGTTAAGCCTATTGCGGTTATCCCTGGAAAATCTGATAAGCCTCTGCCTTCTGTTACTTGTGTTGGTGAATCTTCTAAGGCAAAAGCTGCTAATGATGGGTTTTCCTTTCCAAAAAGGAAAAATAACCCTAAACCTAAACTTGCCCCTTTGAAAATTGGTAGTCAAAAACCTAAGGTTACTTTTGCCACTGGTATTAAGCTTAACCAAAGGTATGTGCCTAAAGCCAATAAACCCTCCATTGACCCTCTTGACAAAGGCAAAGCAGTTTTGGATGATACTAAGGTTGCTCTTACAAATATGAGACCTGAAAAGACACCTATCAAGGTATCTAAGATTGAGACTGAAAAGATGCCTTCTCCTATTAAGGTATCTAATCAGTTTGTTGTGTTGGAAGAGGATCCGGAATGGATTGCTGATAAAAAAGAGGTTGACGATTTTGTAGAGAATCGTGGGGTGGGTCTTGAACCTGCGATTGTAAACTCATGGTCTAAACAAAAATTGGATTACTTCATTGGAAGATGGGAAAGAGTATATGGTAAGGATCTTGATGGGAAGCTTCGTGGTTTTACACTTCCGGAAAGGGTTGTGATTCCGGATGACATTGGTGATGAGAGTGAGTCTGATGATGATGTTTCGTCTGACCAAGGCGGTTTTATGGATGATATGGCTAAAGAAACCCCTTATGGCACTTGGTTAAGACAAAAACAGGAAGTTGACCGCCGGATTGCAGAGAAAAGGTGGCCTACTCGGAAAGGGCTGGGTATGTGGACGGAAAAGCAAGTGGACTACTTTTTCAAACAATGTGAGATGCTTCCAGAGTCTGATCGTCAGTTGATTCCGGTATTACGGAGCTAGATTAGTATTGGTTATTTTATTGGGATTGTTCCTAGTCCTTTTTGTACTAGGTGGTTTTCTTTGTTTGTTCGGCTTTGAGTCCCTGTCTTGTAGGGTCCTTAGCTTGGTTTGTACTCTTTTCTTTTTCTAATAAATTTTTTCCAGGGGTCTGTCCCTTTTTCTAAAAAAAAAAAAAGCGTATAAGTAAATAAACATGAAGTTAGTTAGATACCGTGAAAAAAGACTAGAATTTACGGGTTGATGAACGTAGGTATTAAGACGTAGAAAACGTAATATCCAATAAAGATACAAATGACCGAGTCTTGGTTAAATATATGTACATTGTACAAAAACGTATAATATATTGGGTTTGTTTTGTTTTAAAAGAGCTAATGTCTCCAATCTCAAAAAGTCATTAAACAATAATCAAGTAATATTGTTTAATTAACAACATAAAGTATTTGTAAATGATAAGCAACCTTACAAAAAAAACGTGTAAAATAGCACATAAATAAATAAACGGTGGTAAGAAATGAAAACATTATATTTTTGAAATAAAATAAAATAGAGTATGTATTTGTATTTTATGCGGGCGGCGAGCGTGTGTGTTATAATTCAGGTGGTGTGGCTCTTGCCTAATACTATCTTTTTGGCGGCTTTAAAGGCTCTCCTTCTATATTTTATTATTTACAATTAGGTATTTGGGTTAAGTTTACGTGAAATCAAGCTGTTTTTGTGAGACTGATGAAAGCAACACTTTTTAGATAAAACTTCACAGCAAAGCACTGTAAAGGTTAAAAAAAATCGAACATTCATCGTAAAAACATAATACCATCGAGGAAAAAAATCCAAAACAAGGTTACAAAACAAAACCTACACAGCTCAAAAAACTGTGAACGTAACAAATAAATAATTCAAATCTTCACAGCATTTTTGTTGTGAAAGTCAAAAAAATCGAACCTTCACATCCAAAAACACCGTGAATGTAACCATTTACAATGTTTATACGATGAATGTTCGATTTTTTTAACATTCACAGTGTTTTGCTGTGAAGTTTTATGTAAAAAGTGTTGTCTCACCAGTCTCACGGAAACACCTTGGTCTCATCTGATCCTAAGTCTTAATAAATAACATTAGATAACTTCAAAACATAACAACTAATAAACCCTATTGCAATGAAAATCTTACAAAATTTAGATGCAAATGATAAACCCAACACTAACCCATCCCATACATTACGTTACGATATATAAAGTCTAAACATCCCAAAATCAAATACTTACTACCCTTAAAACTACATAAACAACTCGAATTTCCAGTTTTACACAACCTCATTGTCGAGACCATCGCTACAACGACGTTTTTCCAAATTACTCGTCACACGATCCTTATTGGCCGTCAAAACTTATATCATTCTAAGGGTAATCAAGTAACAAATCTAACCATGTAAAGAATATCAAAATTATTTAAGAAATATACCTCCAATTGCTGAGTGAGTCAGATATGCCCCCAACATTATGGAATTGACAGCCGATTGTGAGCCGGTTGATATTGCCGGTATCAATTTTTTGTCCAAAATATACCACCAATCGCAATTTCCGTTCAAAAAACCTTAACCAACTTGACCATCCAATTCTCATTCGAGAGATTTGATCCCATTCAATAACCCACTGAACAAAAAATAAAAATAAATATTTATGCCTTTTTTTTTTCTTTTTTCCAAAACTCAAAAGTTTGATAGTTGGCAAAACAGACCACTATAATTCCAGACACTTACATTTATGCCTTTGAGTTACGATTTTCAGCATTTGACAACAATTTTCCTTAAACTTTCTTATATCCCACTTTTAGCCCAACAAAAATCCACAAATTTTCTTTTGTCAACTCTTTTTTTCTTTCCATAACATAAATATTTACTTGGCCCATTTTCTGGATTGGGAGATATCAGGTTTCGATATTAAATTTTTTTTTTTTTGCATTTGAATCTATGGTGGGTTTGAATTTTTGTTTGGTTTGAATGTGATTTGAGTTTAAATGTTTTATGGGTGTCAACGGTGACTAGTGGGTACCTGATTATAGCTTTTACAGAGAAAGTAAAGGGGATAAAATGATGAATTTGTCTCCTAATTATGTGAGGGACACATGACTCACTTAATGGATCTCCTCTAATGATGTTAAGCGGAGGGCTTGTTCGGGTTTCGAGACTCGAAGAATGAACAACCGATGTATTTTATGATTTGAGAAATTATATTTCCTCCTACCTTTTTAGCCTACCCATCCTCCTACCTACTTCATCATTTGACAAGTGTTAAAATTTATGAATATATGATGAAAGAGAATAAGTGTATTACACATGTCAAATGATGAAGTGGCTAGGAGGATGGATAGGTTAAAAAGGTAGGAGGAAATATAATTTCTCTTATGATTTTTTAGGGACAAAAAAAAACCACATATAAAGGACCACGAATGTAATTCACCCTAAAGTTTTAAAATACTAATTTTGGTTGATGATAATCTAACATACATGCCTAATGTTTATTATGTTTTTGCAAGTGGATCATCTTATGCTTACGTAAATTAAAAAGATTCTTAAAATTACTAATATTATTGATCCATGATTAATTTAGTAAGAACTAAACCTATAACTAATTTAGGTATCAATTGAACAAAATAACTAAATAATTGGTTTGATGCATGAGTTATAGTTCCCATATGGTAAAGGTCATGAGTTCGATTCCTGCTGGAGTCCATTGTGAGGAATTTTCCCTGAACGGGTGCCGGGTTCGAATCCCAGCTGATGCCTTGAAGCCCTTTAAATGGAAACTGAATGGCTAGATTGGGGGTTATTATTCTCCTTGGAAATGTTTCGAACTCGAATCATCATGACTTTGTGCCATGGTGACACGATGATACTCCATGTGGGCTCCATAAACCGGACCCATGGGGTTCGAGTGCACACGATCATATCCCTCCCTTCTTGGTGTTGGTGTGAGCGTGAAAAAGAAGCAGATGAGAAGACTTGGAATAAAAAGGGTCAACTGAAAGAAAGGGTCATGTTTGGTGTGCCGTGTGGGCCAAGTTTGATTCAAACCTCCATTATTGTTTCTATCTTCTTTTTCCAACCAATAACTAGAAAAATAAGAACACCCTAAAAAAATGGAATGTGTTATTTTTCCTATTTAAGACACACATATCGTTTAACTATTTAACATCTAAAACTTAAGAGTTTTTACCCAACATGTATAGTGTTGTGTACGAGTTAAAAGTTTGATCAATATGTTGGAGTTGAACTTCTAACACCTTCTACTAAGTACGGTCCTAATTAGATGTTGATCGAATATTTTTGTCGAATAATTGTACCTTTAAAGTAAATCAAATACCCTCAAAGTTGCTTAATTTCTTTTTTTGCCGAATTCCACCTTTTTGAAAGGATTTTTAAGTTTTATTTTTGTTTAATTCGAAGGACTCTTTAAAGTATTTTTGGTTGATAGGATTCTTTGTTATATTGGTTGATTTCGAAAGATTTTTTCTAGGATGATATCTCTTGTATGTTCTAATATGTTGAAACACATCTTAAAACTTAATCTGCATGCAAAACTAACCCCTCTTGACCTCTATTTAGTGCTTATAGTTAGATATTAAAAAAATGTTGTTTACTAAACGTTAATCTGGATAAGTGCTTAAGATTAAAATTCCACACTATCACTTACTTATCGAGTAAGGTTTTGGTCCACCAAAACGACATCGTTTGCTAAAATTTTCCAGATAACTGTGGTAAGAGCTTTCGTCATCACTTATCGGATAAGACTCTTGGTCCGTCGTGCCTTAGCGCTTACCGGATAAGATTCTTGGTCATTATCATAATCATCCGGTAAGATAATTTGACTTGATACATGGAAAACAAATAATTACAACAATAATTATCAAATATAACTAATTTTCTTTGATTCTTTATATATATTCATTTTTTCTTGAATATTTTCGTTCACTGAAATTCTTATAGCCCTCCATTGTTAGTTTTCAAGAAAAAAAATTAACGTTTAAAGTCTAATATATACTTCTGAATTTATAAATATATTTTAAATATCTTTTTGAATAAAAAGTATATTTTAACGTTTAAATTGTGATATTGGTAGTATTGTTGAAGGCCGTTGGTGGTGGGTTTAAAGACTATTTTACTTTCCCGTTCCACAAAAATTGGAATAAACTTGTTTGAAATTTTGATCTTGTTATTTAATAGTTTTCTATTTCATATATATTAATGGTTTAATACAGATACTTTTTAATAATATAAGTATAAAAATAACAAAAATAAAATTAAAAATCAACTATATATTATATAAACTTATTGAAAGGGGAACCTCTTTATAGACGACAAGTACCAAACATTATAATTTTCTTTAATAATGTTGTAAACGGAAAACAAATTGTTTTAAAAATTATGGATAGGATAATAATTCAGATGATATCATATTATTCGTTATTATTCTAAATTTAAATGTTTTTGAGGTAATGATATGACATTCTTTATTTTTTAGGTTTAATAATAATTCTTTTATAAAGATTATAATTATGTCAAGTTATCTTAATTATATTTTATAATTTTATATAAAAAATAATTCTACTCATACACCATTTTCTCAAATATTTTATAATATAATGTAGATAATACATTTAAATAACCTAGACTAACTAAAATACTTGCTTAAATTCAAACAACTTAAATATCATGATAAACTTAATAGAGTCTTGTAGCATGTATAATACATCAAAAACTATGTATTATCTTTGTGGTTGTTCCACTCAACTTTGGTTGTCATTTAAATTACTGCTATTGAACAATTTTATAATGAGCAACTTAATGATTTTTATGATAACTAACATTATTTTCAAAAAAATAAAGCATATGATACATGAATCAAGCTTATCATTAAAACATATAGCTTGAGTATATAATGGGTCGCTTGTAAAACATATGAGCAAGAATTTTGTATATGTTATGCATATCATACACCGAATTTGCGTGAATGCACCAAGGACATAAATAATTGAGATCATATACGTAAACGCTTATGCTAATAGTATCCAATCAATCTTAGTGATGAGAGGCACCATGTGACATATATTGTGACTATAGTACCATACTCTTGCTAGCCAAGCAAATATATGTTTTGGTAAAAAATTACACAATTAAATATCGTAAGATAATGTGAGGCAAATCCGTCGAGAGAAATGAATCTTGTTCGATAAAGACGTGCGATAAAAATAATTGAAAGACAAAGTAATTGATGACGCAGGAAAAACCTCAAGATCGAGGAAAAAACCTGCGGTCGACTAAAAGGGGATAGCCGACGTTGCACTATGTATCACCAATAAGGGGTGATGTTCTCGAGATTTACAATGCCGATCGTACGATTACAATGAAACAGAATACTAGATCGAATGTAAATTACAAAGAATTATATAAAAACTGCAGAGAGAATAGTATGTTCGTATAGCTTTTCTTGTAATCAGATGTCCTTCTAATGATGGTTTCGGTCTCTTTTTATAGTTGATGAAAATGTAACCGTCATCCATAATTATGTGTTTAATGTAACGGTCATAACTGAAGCTGAAATCTTGGTCGTAACGGTCGTGCCTTTAATGAGGAGCGTGCATTGATCTTTAATGGAAGAATAACTGTCGATACGCGACCATTGTAATGGTGAACTCCATCTTACGTAGCATAGTACTCAATTTCAGACTTTCTCAAAGGTGGACAGTTGTTAGATATGATAATCAGCTTGCCTGCATCAAAGATATAAACTTCGTATGTTTATGTTTAGATCGTTAGATATCGTACGATATTCTGCACAATAGATATTCAATGACTAGTTATCTTCGTTCGAAGGTATGGTTGTCTCTATTCTAGGACCTTATCTTAATACAGGAATGTCATCCTGGAAGATATCTTACGATTTAAATTGGTCATCGTGCGATCATAAGTTTTCACCCAAACAATACACACATTCATGATAGACATACCAATTCCTCACATCAATTATGGTCCACCATGCTATCAACAACATATTAACATGTGGATGCACATATGACCAAAATGTTTTCTTATAGTACATGACATCTTTGTAGAACACATGAAACATATAATATGCATATGTGATCATAATTAAATAAATCTCATTAAAACTCGGTGCAAATATTTGTTGCTTAGATTTACCATGCGTGTACACTATATGCACAACTTAGCATATGTTTTAAAGCCAAAATTAACTTTGCAAACAACATTATCTTGCCAAACATGCTAAAATTGGGCATACAATCATGATTATATACAACGACCGTGTCAAACTACAATACAATTTTGTTGGACATCTCAACCTTTTCCAATATTGTGCCAAAGTACTAAGCAACCATACATAGCTATATGAGTCTTCCAAAACCTTATTTTTGCAAATGAAGTGGTTGTTCAAACTAGTTTTTTCATGTGGTTTTTTTAGGGAATATGTTTCCTTTCATTTAACCACAAATTAAGCAAAAGTCCTCTCTCAGCTCATGTATAATTTAAAATAAGATAAAAGGAGACCCTTGAGCTTTCATTTATTACTAGACAGTCCCTTGACTTGAAGCTTAAAACGTCAATTGGATCCAAAGTCAGAGGTCGTTTATCACATGTTATTAGGTAAGCGCTTACCAACAAAATATTCAAAAGTATAGTGCCTGGGTTTCCTTTTTAATATAGTGCTTGGGTTTCCATTAAAAAAAACTACCTTATCATTTAACATCGTTGGCATTGAAAATGGATTGTTGCGAGCATTTTAAACCCGATAACCGCTTACTGCATTATTGTCATTTCACACATTTACCGTGTAAGAGTCTTGGTCATTGGCTCATTGTCTTATTTCTTACCGGGTAAGCTTCTGTCATGCTTAACTAATAAAGTAAATATATTCATAAACGCTTACCCGGTAAACATTTAATTAACAACCCCTTAAAATATTAGATAATAATATTATCTATGCTTAAGATTTCAAATCAATGTGTTTTGTAATTTATTGTTTAAATAAATGTTCATTGAACTAATAATGTAACACACATTGAATCATATTAAAACAAATTAACTTCATTTCCATTTTCATCTTCACTTTTATTCGTTTATTCTCATTTATTTTCAAATACGAACATTTATGATTAACACACTACAACAAAAAATAAATGTAATGAATGTTTAAAACAAATAAGCGTCTTAATAGAGTATTTTTATAATACAAAATAATAAACGTTCTATCTAAAATCGTTACAATAAATTTATAGAACGCATTTACTCGTCTTAACAAGTTTTTGAGGACAACTTCATAATAAAGTGTCATATTAGCTAACTTTATAGGATATTTTTTTTAAACGTCCTATAAACCCATCTTTTAGGACACTTGTGTTTATATGACACTTTTCAAATAGTGTTCAATAAGATAATTAATAGGACACTTTATTTAAATCGTGTTATAAAAAGCTTGTTACGATGTCCAAAATTGTCTTATAAATTTGTTGTAACGCTTTTAATATATAGGACATCTTTTGGTTTGGTCCTATAAACTTTGGTGATATATAACACACTATAAGGACACTTATTTATTTTAGGTGTCCTATAAAGTTAATTTTGTTGTAATCACACGAAATTAAAGCTTCAAAACCTCAAACATATCCAACGCTTTAGTCACCACTCTATATCATTCTACCTAAGAGCATCTCCAACAAATTAAAATTTTAATTTACATTTAATTTATCTTCAAAGCTATATTATAACTTTTCTATATTAGAGCAAGAAAAATTAAAAAATCTCTAAAAGTATTTACATTTATCTCCAACAATTACTCTATTTTAGTAAGCAAAACATTAACTATATTAATAAAATATTCAATATCTCTAATAAAATATTAGATTTCTCTCCTACATGGTTAAACATCCATTTTCAATGTTTTTCACTAGTGGAAAAAACTACAATATTGTTTCTCTATATTCTATAAGGTTTTAGAGATTTCTCTAAACAATCTCTTTCTCATTCTCTCCATTTTAAGATACAAGATATCATAGTTGTTGGAGCAAAACAACGATTAGAATCCCTCTTTTCTTTTTCTGTTTTTTGAACGGCAAGTTAAAACACACGCGCTCCAGCGCTATCGGGCCTCCAATTGGGCAAACTCACTAATCCGCTGTGACCCGGCCCAACCTATGACTGAACCCGACCGGCAGGGAAGTGGATTCCATAGAGTGGATCCTCCCATACCGGCCCCGAACATATCCCAAAGGACCAGATCCAAAGTTTGGATATCTTATAAATGTCATCCGTGAGATTCGAACCCTGGTAGTGTGGCTTTCACCCCACATCCTCCAGGGATGTTACCTATCCAACTAAGCTAACACCCTTTGATAAAATCCTTCTTTTCTTTCTTTTAACATAACTGTTGGAGATGCTCTAAACAAATTTAGATAAAACAAAACCGAAAAAATAAAGTTTTTGATTTTCAAGAAAAAGGGCAACTAATTAAAAGTTTAGGGAATAAAGAATATTCAATTTGTAATTATATTGTTTGATTATTACTCAATTATGTAGTGCTAACGAGACTTTTCCTAGATCAAAGTGTCATGCATGCCCTTAAAGAACCCACTATTCCTTTTTATTTGCTATTGTTTGAACTTTAGCAGACTTGTGTATCTAGAAATACTTAAATTTAATTGATCTTAACGAATATCATTTCTTGTCGTTTAGAAAAATGTATAAGCATTTAGAGATAATATTTTAATTCCAATTGTACAAATAAAGCACATAGTTTGATGTTTTCAATGTTGTTTAAGCTTAAAACTCCCCTTATCTTAAGTTGGACATTGTTTGGTTTATTCATAAAATCCAATGTTATAGTTTTGGCTTATCATATAATTCGACCCGACTTAAACCGCGTTCATACAAGATACTTAATTGTATTATATACATAAAGCTAGATTTTCAAAATGTTGTATTTTAGAGAAATGCGTACGCTTGGCGGTTTGTTTGTTTGTAAGGAAACATGTAAGTTAGAATATACTTCTTTGCCAAGTTAGAAAAGACTTACATTTACAGTCAACTAGCATAAAAGCTTGAACTTTGGTTTGTTCAAGTAGCTTCTACAATTCTCAAACTTGTATAAACTTATACTAAGAAAATGATTGAAATAGTTGAACTTCATGAACTCGATTATTCACATATTTGGTGATTCCATGGAATATGAAATATAATTTAATCTATTCCTGCGCATTTAAAAAAAAAAAGACAAAGTTACCTAAAAAAACGGTAGCACAATGTATCTGAGCAACACTACCACCGCCCTTATCACCCCTTGCCATCATTTTTTCGAAAGGCAAAAGGAACGCAAGGCCAGGAGCTTCGACAAAGCCATCACCCCCTGCCACCATTGGTGGTTGCAATGTCACCTCAACCACCATCCTTTTGTCGCCATCACCAATACCGCCACTTATTTTTATATTTAAGTAAGAAAGTACGAAAAAATAAAATAATATTTTACTCATTTATTATTATTTTATAACAATCTTGAAACTAAATATGCAAAAGCAACACATGCATATTTTAGTTCGTTTGCAAATATTATATTCCAACTCCAAATTCCTTTGAAACATGGTCAAATTGTTGATGATTTTAGTGTCATCAAAATTTTGGAGCATTGTGATTTATTTGAGATGGATTATGGTGATGAGACAAACATGTGTAAGTTAGGAGATGTGGAGTGTACATTTACAAATGCTTCTCCTATCACCTTAGACTATCACAAAGTAGAGGTCAAGGGGGCTGAGCCCCTAGCGATATTCCAAGAGGTTGATCCATTGGTTGGGTTGAGAGGCAGCGCCCCCTTAGATTTATTTTCCAAATCTTTGTTCTAAAGCTTAGAAATTTTACTAAGTCGTAATCTAGAGTTGTGCTTTCAGATTTAGAAAATCTGACAAGGTTCTTACTTTGGTCCCTAGTTATCTCTAGTCAGTCTTGGGCATCTCTGGTTGATCTACAAGCCATCTCTAAGTGGCCTAAGGCCTATATGTGGCCGTGTGTGTCTAAACATGGCTCCTATATATGTATCCGTAGCTCTTGACTTGCACGTTCCAAATTTCAGATTCTACTATAATTACACTTTGATCTTATTCATTAAATGATTATAACTCTCCTTTGATTTTATTTGTTATCAATTATAATGGTTAATCGTTATTAACTCTAATCTCTCATTTAACCATCTAAGACAAGAATCCGGATATAAACGTCTCAATATTTACAACTTTTTTGAAAAGAGAGAAATTCAAAAATAATCCTAATACGAAATTCGTAAATCCAATACTAGTAAAATTAAATTATTGTATTAAGAAAATGTACTAATACACGGATTTTTAGGATTGTCTAGCCCTTTATCATCTCCAATTCTCCATATACATATACATAGTTGATAACACAAACTTTATTATATGAAGTTATAACCAAATTCTACTTCTTTTTAGTTTCAATTTTAATTCCATTAAATTTCATTAGAGAAACAAATTGGCATATATAAGTAGATGGAGGTTCGTACGAAAAATATAATTTTTTAAGAAAACGCGAGGACCAATCTCAACCACTCATCTCGGTCAATAAAGACGGTTTTGACCTGTCCCCCTTAATAATCTCTACCCTTCCATGAATCGCGTCAATCCTTCGTGATCACATCCACCGTAACCGTGAGATGAATGGCTGAGTTACTCCTTACTTTTTCTTAAATTGACATGTTTCTTGTTTAAACATTCCCCTATATAAGTATCAAGACTTTAAAGGGAATAAACTTAAAAAAATCCCAATTAGAGAATTCCAAAAGAATATATAACATGCCACCTCAACTATTTGGCACATACAAGTATCCAACTCACCGTCCATTGATACCACGTAAGTAGAAAAGCTTTATTCTTCCTTTAATGATTGTATTTTTTTTAACTCATCAAATGTCTTTTTGTATATGATTTAAAGTTTGAATTGTTAAAAATGATGATTTTGTTTAAATGAATTTAATTAAAAATTAAGTTTATGTGTTTTTCAACTATAGAAGCTGATTTATATCATCAATGCAATATACAAGCAATGTATATTACAAGAAGAATTTATGTTAAAATGTTAAAATGTCAAAATATTATTTTTATTATTAGTTTGGAAGAATATTGCACTTAAAGTATATATCTTATATTATCATTTAAACATCTTACGTTATTATTTTTAAATGAATGATATATTAACTTTTTCACAATATTTGATGATTTTTTTTTTATTATCGTTAATCAATACTTATTAAAAAACACATCCTGCTTTTTCAGAGTTATATTATATTATTTAAGAAAATTTCTTAAATATTATTTTTGAACATTAAAAAAAAAAAAAAAACTCAAATGTTGTGTCTTGAGATGTACATTCCACAATTTTAATAGTTCTTGTATTCACATTTCACAACATGAAAACCACATTATTTATTTATTACATTAAGTAAATTCACTTTTGAATTTGTAAATTAAAACTTTTCATTTCTTAAAATCAAACAATGATTTATTTTTTATAACTTAGTTTCGACACATGTTGATATCTCATACAATAATCAATAAATATATAAATGAAAGATGTTTTAAATAATAATAAAAAAATAGTGATGTGTCACCATTTAAATGACATTTTAGGATATGCTTTTAATCGACTCATATATTTTTTTGCATTTCACTTTAATACTTGTTCACAAGTTTGATGCGATTAATGTCGACACATTCTTTTCATCCTGAAATATCTAATTTAATATTTCATCTGCTTTAAATATGATAAACTAGTTAATGGCCCGTGTAATACATGGACAATTTAAACATATTGTTTTAGTTTCTAATAAAAATTAACATTTGCATTATAAAGTTCACAAATAATTCACCACAAACCAAACGTAATATCCAATTAATAATATAAATATGACTTAGTTAATTGATAAAAGAAACATTAATGATTTAGTTTAATAATAACCATTTAGAAAATTATATATATAATATTTAAATTACTTTTCTTTTATTTTTTTATTCAAATCTTTCTTTGAAATTGAGTAAGTAGAGAATTATTATTTATTAAAATAATTCTAATTAATCAACGATTTAAATGAAAAAAAATTACTCTTGCTTTATTATTAAACATTTTAGTCATCTAATAGTTGTTAAAATATCTGAAATTCTTTTGTTGAAAGATTTGGATTTCGTCAATGATTCTAAAACGGGAGGGATTCTGAAATAAATTATATAGTGTTTTTGATTTGTAGAGTTTTAAAAAAAATTATTATTTATAAATGATCTATAGAATTAGTAAGATTAAAAGGATGGAAATTTCAAGAACATCAACAATAGCGTTTTAAATAAAATAAACTTTTATTATTTATAAATAATCTATAAAAAAATTTAGATTAAAAATAGGAATCTTTAAATTTCAAGAATATCAACGATAGAATTGTAATAAAATGTAAACAACTTAATTTATATCTATTCTTAATATTTACTAATATAAATAAATTAAAAAAATATTCAATATTATACTCATTTTGAAGGTATCGTCGAGACGATTATAAGAGTGTAATTTATAAAAAAGAAAAGCAAAAAACTTAAATGGTTTTAATTTATATACATTATTTACCTTAATATGATAAGAATGTAAAGTGAAAATTGAAAAACTAAGGGGTAATAAGTAATTTAATCAAATAATTACAAGGATACAAAATGTAAATTATAAAAGGGAAACTAATAAATTAATGAGAGATTTTAGGTATGTAAATTTTGGGAAAAAAATGGAAATAGATTATCACATCATCATTTGATAGAATTTGTTTAATTGACCAATGAAATCACTCAATTTCATTTTGATGACATAAGCAAAAACCTTCTTTTAATATATATAGATAGATTTTGATCATCATAACATGATTTTAATACACTCGATAATGAATGAGTTAGACAAAAATCAAATATCATCAACGTGATTTTAATACAAAATTTAGGGGATGTTTGAGAGTGCTTATTAACTTATCTCTTTATTAGCGGAAATAAGCGCATCCAAACATTTTAAAAATAACATATGACTTTTCTAAAATAGAGATAAATTATAAGCACCTTCTAATAAGCTCTCCTAAATATCCCTAAATAAATGCCAAAATTAATGACACGGTGAAAGTCTGAAATAAAACAATTGTAGTCTCATTATCATATTTATTAAATTATTTTATATCTCTTATGAATTAAAATCAAATATTGAGATAATTAATAGTATTATTTGGCATTAATTGTGTGATCCATTGACTTTGTTAATCATAAATAAACCATTTATTATATTTAATTTAAAAAATATGTAAGCATCAATATTACTAAGATTATTAATATCTAACATTCAAAGCATGTTAGTCCAATGGTAAGGTAATATTTTGAGGGTCAGTGGATGGTATTTTTAATTATCCGTGTTCGAACCTCGTGATGAACATGTGACGATATTCAGATCATGGACTTGTCGCATGTTGGGTTCAAACCCCATGATGAGCATCATGGACTTGTCACATATTGGGTTCGAATCCCATGGTGAGTATGTAGTGATATCCAGGTCATGAACTTGCCACAAACCAGGTTCCAACCCCCGTAGTGAGCATGTCATATAATGATATCCTTAATTGGGTAGGAAAGTGTATGTGTACAAAAAAAGAAGCTAATGCGTAATTGATGAAAAATATTTGGTTTTTAAGATAGTAATATGAAAACCACAAGGTCGTGAGATACTAGTTAAGGTCTGTAAAGAAAGTAGTTAGTTAACCCTTCTACCTCATGTTCGACTCCAGACACTTCCAGATTGTAGCCACTCAAGATTAACTCATGGCAGCATGTTTTAGCTGTCGGTAACCCTTACCAGGATTAGTCGGGAAAAAGCCTCGGATACCCTTAAAAAAATAGTAATGTAAGTTTGTAGGGTTCCAACTCAAAACCAATTGACAATAAGTGGAGTAGCTCAAGACCCTTATAAGCACATTACAAGTTCACTTTGTGCCTGACATTGGACAACAAGTAATATGAATAGAAATAAAAAGGAAGAGAAGAGAAGAGAAGAGGAAGGTGGGTTCTTGGCACTTTTAGGTATTCAAATTGTATGAGCGGATAAGAACGAACCACCCTTCTCTTTCATTCCCACTTTTTCCATTTCCATTTCCATTTCCATTTCCATTGCATTCATCGCCGCCTAAAACCAAAACTAAAACCCAAACCCTTTCTTTCATCTTCTTCAATTCTTCATCAAATTCTTCAAACTCAAACTGAAATCAATCCAACAATTATGGTCAGTTCTATTTCATTCAATTCAATTCAATTCTTTTTACAACTGTTTCTCTATTGTTGTTGCTTTATTAACAAATTGATGATAATAATAATGTAGGGTGTTGGAGGAGGACCTCTTGAAGAAGATAACAAATGGCCGCCATGGCTGAAACCTCTGCTTCGCGAAACCTTCTTTGTTCAATGCAAATTACACGCTGATTCACACAAGTCTGAATGCAACATGTTCTGTTTGGATTGCATCAACGGCCCTCTCTGTTCTCTCTGCCTCAATCACCATCACGACCATCGCGCCATTCAGGTTTCGATTCCGTCCCCCAAATTGTTTCGATTATCGTCGATTTTGACTGAATGTTTGATTTGTGATTGATTGATTGATTTTGCGCAGATACGGAGATCGTCGTACCACGATGTGATTAGGGTTTCAGAGATTCAAAAGTTTCTGGACATCACTTCAGTTCAGACTTACATTATCAACAGCGCGAAGGTTGTGTTCTTGAACGAACGGCCGCAGCCGAGGCCTGGAAAAGGCGTTACGAACACTTGTGAAGTTTGCGAGCGTAGCCTTCTCGATTCGTTTCGATTCTGTTCACTTGGCTGCAAGGTATGTAATACCATTATATATATACATATATATTAATACGGAAGGATATCTAAGCTATGCCTAGACTAATCCTGGCAGTTTATGACCATCGGACACCAGTGGTCAATAATTATTGTGTACGTCTGGATTCGAACCTGAAACTGGTGTTTTGTGTACTACGATAAATGGTGGTTTATGAATTAATTTTTTATTGGATGGATGATTAGACATGGTTTTAATTTCAACCAATGAAGAAGTTTGTTGGTTTTTGTGAAAATGATCACAAATTTGACTTTTTGATGAGTGGGAATAATATTGTGTCAATAAGAATCCAAAATGGGATTCTTTTTTTCCTTGTTTGAATGATTCTTGGTTATTGGAATGAGTTTTTGTGTTTTTGATTGATTGAAAAACAGATTGTTGGTACATCCAAGAATTTCGAAAGGACGATGAAGATATCGCCGGAGAAGAAGCATTTGATAATGGCGGTGTCTGATTCGGAGGATTCGTACGGCCATCTCCGGAGGCGGAGCAACCATAATAATGCCGGAATTCAGAGCTTTACGCCGTCGACGCCGCCGCCGACCGCCGCGAGCTTCAGAACAGCCAAGAGGAGGAAGGGGATTCCACACAGAGCACCAATGGGAGGACTAATCATAGAATGTTAAGTCAAACCAGCCCCTATACTTTTACTTAATTACTCAAAGGTCCCTTCCTTTTACCAACTTTCTATCAAATTGCAAACACAAGTGCTTTTTTTACCTTAAAAAGCCTGTGTGTGGAATTACCTTTTAAGCCTTATGTATTGTATTGTACAAAGAAGCAGCATATAGGATATAGTAATGGAATAGACACTCTTGGAATCGGAGGGGCAAAATTGTAAAAAGCTAAAGAATAAGGTTTGAGAATGTCAAATAGTTGGGTTGTAGAATAAGTTTTTTTTTGCTTTTTTTTTGTTTGGAAAATGTAATTATGGTGTTATGGTATGGTTTAGAAGGTATGAATGATGCCAATGTACTCATGAAATATACTAAAAAAAGTGAGGTTTATAATGGGAATAAAATAAGTTGTATATGAATGTTGTCCATTAGGGTGCCTATCTTGATTGGGATACTTGTGTTAGTGGGGTGTTTTGTGGTGCTAATCTTGATGGACATCATGGTATCTTAGCATTTTTAATTCATATTGCATCTTGTTGAAATTACTAATTTGTCCATTAACACTTGTTAGAGTATCATATGGTAGAACTTTTCAATAAGGTTTTTCTTTAAGTAAAATGTACATGCAAAAAGCATGCTTCTAAATGCAAAGTAATCAAAAGTTATTTTTGTGTCAATAAGGCTTTTTTATAAGGTTATGTGATCAATAAGTTCATCAAAAATGCTTTCTAAATAAGTTTATTGATGACATTATTATATGATGATATCAATTAAACCGATTTTGATTTGTATTGAGAATAGTTTTCTAAATGAATATTGGTTGAGAAGACTTGTTTTTTTAGATTGACATACCATCGTATTTTCTTATAAATGGTTATTACTTATTAGGCCATCGGTACCTGATTAGCCCCCTTGGCAAAAAGAGACATTGGCCCCCTCTAGACTTCAAATAAATTGATATAGATTCAAACATTACTAGTTCTTCGAAACTTTCTTTATTTATGATACCTTCTGTTTTTCTTCTTTTAAAATAGCTAAAAAAATTTAGGGAAAAGTACAAAAAAACTCAACGAACTATTCAGTTTTGAATGGTTAAGTCCTTAAATTATTTTTTTGAATGAAAAAACTATTAAACTTTTACATTTTGTATGATTAAGTCATTGAACTATTTTTTTGAATGAAAAAACCATTAAACTTTTTCATTTTGAATGATTAAGTCCCTGAATATTTTTTTCAATAAAATAAATTATCGATTTTTTAGAAATTGACTAGTTATATTCGTTTAACTTAATCTAATATATTTATATTTTTACTTTAAAACATTTTTAGTTGGTTACCGGTAATTTTTTTATTTTTGTTAAGAGGATATAAGTAACCAATTTTTGAGAGTTTGATGATTTATTTATTCAAAAATAATTGTTTAGGGGTTTAATCATTCGAATTGAAAAGGTTTAATGGTTTTTTCATTCAAAATGATAGTTCAGTGACTTAATCAATCAAAATATGAAAGTTTAATGGTTTTTTCATTCAAAAAAATAGTTTAGGGACTTAACCATTCAAAACTGGATAGTTCGTTGGGTTTTTTTGTACTTTTCCCAAAAATTTATTGGTTTTAAATTAGACATATCTTGTTTTATTGAATAAACAAAGTTTCTAAAATAATTTTCTTGTATCTTCAAAGGAGTTTTCTTGTTTACATATTTGAGTAACACAAACACGGTTATATTGTCTGAGTCATTCGTAATTTCAAAATCATTTTAACAACTATTTTTATGAATAAAAATTTAATCAAAAAGTTTACTTTATAATGGTATTTCCAACCTCCAAATTATGAGTTTTCTTACGTGGATGCACCCCTTAAATAAAATTACAGGCTCCTCCCTAAATGAATGTTTTTATTTTTGGAAAAGCCACTTTATTACTAAAACCAAAGTCAAGAAATACAAACATGAAATGAAATAACGGAACAACTAGAGATCCATACAACGCAAAATCTTAGTACCAAGAAAGTAGGAAACAACCACCACGACGTTGTCAACACCGAACCCGACGCAACAAGTATAGACCGAGACATGGGTTTGCAAGTCGTAAACCCGAAACAACCCATGTTGCCCGAATTCACATATTTGATCGTTGCTCGAGGTGCAGTTTTCCAAACCTCGGCCGAATTCGATTCCTATCTATTACACGTAACCTGTCTTGGATTCGATAGCCACAAATTCAAGTCAATCCTTATTTTGCCAATTCTCCTTTCTATCCATTCAAAGCTCTTCCTTTACAATTCAAAAAATTGTTCCTCCAACTTCCTTGCGTTTTTTTTTTCCGAATACAATTCAATTACGATGTAACCATATGGGATATAAAAACAACCACATCACCTCTTCTCACAGTCCCAGACTTTTTCCCATGTCCCACACGCCACTTGTCGTATCTAACAATCCGTTTAAAGCTCCAATGTTGCCTATATCCATATTCCACCAACGTATCGTCGCTTGCCATACCTTGTTTACCTCCTCGCATCGAAATAATGCATGATCAAACGATTCTACTTCCTTTGAGCATTCTGGACATAATGTGGAGTCCAACTCGATACCCATCTTGTCTAACACCTCCTAACTTGGGAGTCCTCTAATTCTCACCCTCCAAACTAGTATACATATTTTTTTTCGAAATTGCCTTTGACCATCTTGTCTCCATCTTTCAGTTCGTTGTTATCTCCAACTTCTCCTCAATCATCATCTTCAATTGATTTTTCAAAAAGCCTCGTCCGGTGTAAGTAGCCATTTTGCTTTATCTTCTTCAGTTGAGTTAGGTCTCCAATCCTCTAACAAGGTCAAAAAGATTGTCAAATTCACCCATTTCCCTCTATCTAATATCCCTCCTCCAACCCCATACCTACGATCAATTAATCTTCCCTAAATTGCACCCTCCTCTCCGCTACTTTGCCTCCTTACTTGCTTCAAGTCTCCAAAGTCGTTTAAACTTGCTAGTCGATAACTCATTCGATACCCACCTATCCGACCAAAAGCAAGTGTCACTCCCATTCCCCACCTCTTTCCTGAACGATGAGTAGAAGGTAATTCCCAACTTAAAAACCTAGTGTCTTGATTATATCCTAAGAGTTGCAACAAACAACTAGAGGGTGATTGTTTTTAAGTATCTGGGTTTTTGATATAATCTAATTTTTTAGACCTTAAAAGCATTGCTAATAGATTTTTTTTTTAAAGTTATATAAAAGGAAGATTGAAAATTCAAAATCAATCAAAAGAATTAAGGTTTAAACTACGGTAAAAACTAGTGTTACACAGAGGTATGAGCATTCTATCCATTGTGATAGAACTACGATTCCCTAAAATCTACTTAGTTCGGTTGGTAAGCCTTGGGTATGTAAAAATGGTAACGTCATAGGAAAGATTGTGGCCAATCTCTATGGAAATTCACTTTCGAGTGATGAGGACTTTTATAAATGCTTTTGTGACGAGTGTCTTTGACTGTCTTTTTACTATTGGTCTCTTAGGTGGTATTTACACTCATATCCATCTTTAATGTACTTGTTATATTTCATTGTGAAAATCATCAAAAATCGTCCAACGATATTTTATTCACCTTTAATTAACTGAAATCAATCTATTCTCGACTTAGTACTCGAAACCATAAAGTTGGATCCATATGAATATGATCTCGTTAATTTTATCTCTTTGTTACTTGAAAATGATCATAGTGTCAGATGTATATATGCATAGTCACTACGGCGTCATTGTGGCCACTATATGGACAACTGGACATATACGCCTTCCACTACCATCTCTCATGGTGATCATTTTTGGAGAGTTCTTTAAATTTGAAAATTTTCACACTTATATGAAGAATTTGTTGGTGCAAAAAATTTGCTAAAAATCTTTATTTTCTTCACTGTAAACAAAGTCGGCCACCGGGAGGGAAGTGAAATTGAAGCTTGATCCTAATATCTCTTAATTATCTGGCAAAAATTGATGTTACAAAGAAATAAAAAAATGAAAATAGATATTTATGGTATATAAATATCTAATATTTCAAAAGTTGCTATAAATACTTTCATCAATAATTCATAGTGTTTCTTGTTTATCTAGATTAATATTTTTTTTTTGTTCAAAATGTATACATTATTAAACCTAAAAGCATGCACTTATAGTAAACCTAGACCATGATAAATACGGTAATCGATTTTGTAAACATCTATATACTTTCATGTTTCCACACGTAACAACCCACTTATTCTATAGACCTATAAACCTAATTATTTTTATTTTTCCATCACATGGAAACATTTTTTTCATTTTTAACAAAAAACTTATTTACTTTTTTAATCATATCGTATCTATTAAAGTATAAAAGTTTTTGTGATATCAATTTAATGCTAGAGAATAACATTAACAATAAGTTAATTTTATCTATCAAACTCTAAATCATTTTAAAATATTATTAAATAAATTTTGTTATTATTGATAGATTAATGAATGACATAATGATAAACTTGGAAGAGCCATGAAAGCAAAGGTCCATTAGAAGTGGAGAATGACTCTATTATGATCTATGACCAACTTTAACTTTGGCAACATGTTGATTGGCTACTTTCTATGCTTCCAATACCCTCATCTCTAGTTTTAATAATCACAACCCTACCCTTTTTTGTCCTCATTATTTTGTACTTGTACGTGTTATAACCTCCGTATTAAAATCTAGATATTAAAAGTCAAGATAATAAACGTTTCTATCATGAAACGATGACAAAGTACAAAGTCTCTTCTAGATTCATCTAAGATGACGACGTAATGTAGAATTTATTTTTATACAAGTTCACATAAAAGATATTTTGTTAGAATTATGTTTTGTTTTCTTCAAATACTGTCATGTTTGGTTATAACATAAATATCTAAAGAATTACTAATGAAGTGAAAATGAATAATTAAGTCGACTATGTTATGCCTTAAAGTTCAAGGAGCATGATTAGTGCTATATGGAAATCGGGATGTTAAAGTGATGAAAACGAAAGATAAGAAATGTTCACAATCTTTTAAAGGTTACGTGCAACGGTGCAAGCCTATTACATAGCCTTTCTTATTTGGGTAAGTGACTCAAACATTTCCAATCTTTGAAGAAAAAACTAACCATAAGCCGTATGTCAACACCAATAATTACAGCTTAACATTAGAAAAAGTTAAAAGAACCTAACTGAATACAATAATACCAAACATAAATAAATCATTAAAAACAACCCATATTCAATAAATACTTGCATGCTTTCGAGATATCTGACACCTATAACATTTGATTGGTCATTATTATATATCAGTAATTTATCAAAATACATGAGTAGACAGATCCTTGTACTTTGAGGCGATTTTTATATGCGAAGGGCCAAAAAGGTATTTTAAGACACAAGTATTATATTAACCCCGTTTGCACTTGCCTTTCAATTTCCACCTCAAACCATATAAAATATGCACAACTTGCAAAGCTTTTAAGTGGGTTTTGGGTCCCATTCATAATCAACAAGACTAAGCCATGATGTCACACTAAACCTTATCTTTAATAAATATAAAAAGTAAAGCCAAAAAGGAAACACCATTTCATGCCACACCATGACTACAAGGTTTTCAATTATTAAGATTATATTATTATACAAATTTCTCATAGAAAGTTACTCAAATATTTGATTATATGTTATTATATTATACATTATGGGTGTAAAAACTATTTTATAAGTGAACATATTGTTTTTAATTGAAAATAAACTAGAATCATATTGATGTTTTTGTTTTTCTTTTAATAAGTATTGTTTACTTCCGTCCAACAACGAGATGATAATTACGAATGTATCTGATAATAACATCTAATCTTATTTTCTTTCTACCATTTGTTATTATCTGCTTTTGGATCTTGTTAGTCTTAATCTAGTTAAATAAGTTTTTGTAATGCTCAACTTATTTAATAATGATAGCTAATGGTCTTCCTTTTAATGCGTTTATTGTTAAAACGGTTCAATTTTGATTTTTTAAGTTTGAAGATTATTAAATGAGCTTAAGATTGATATATTTTTTTCTACTTTGAATAAATGAAAATTTAATTGTTGGTATGTTATTTAATTATAAGTTACATATACAATGTATGATATAAATATTACGCATAATTTGAATCTTCTCAAAGTAAAAGTGTACGTAATAAATGTTGGTCATTTAAACCAAAACGAATAATATATTTGATTCAAGGGAAAAGTCCAAAAAAACCCAACAAACTATTCCATTTTGAATGGTTAAGTCCCTAAACAATTTTTTTGAACAAAAAAGTCATTAAAAATGGAATAGTTTGTTGGGTTTTTTTGGACTTTTCCCTTGATTCAATGAATAAGTACAACTTATTAAATATATAACTATAGAAAAATTTCCTATGATTAAACTCGTCAAATTGGTAGTGGAAGTTGATAATGAAAGAAAGGTGTGACGTGAACCAAACTTAGCAATTTGAATGATTGTTTGTGTTTTGGATTTTGAAGTTTTCCTATAGCATTTTTGAGAAGATGAAGGTATGAATGAAAATAACATTTTGTCTAATTAGTGTTTAAAGGTAGACATAAGGGTATTTTGTCTAAAGTTCAAACACACATAAAGTTACTTGATTTTGTTACTTTGACTCCAAATAAAATTAAAAAAAAATTATAAGATTATTAGCATATTTCCATTTAATATTCGATAATATGTGTAATCTATTTTATGATATCATTATTTTTTAATCCAACTTAGCTGTATTTTGCAATTTGGATTACAATTTATTTTTATTAAAGATAATTTAATTCTTTTTCATCAATTGTATTCTATTTATACTAATTATTGGAATGAAAAACACATACCTAATAATAAATTGTCCCTAAATTATGAAGGTAATAATTTAGTTCGTATTTTTGTGGTTACATCGATCATTTAAATCCAATAAGACAATAATTGACCAACAATAATTATATAAACATAAAACGTGAAACTCAATTGAAAAAAAAATTGACTTTTAAAAAGATAAAAATACCCTTGCTCGAATCTTACATTACTTCATCTAGGCAAGTTATTATAACTTTTTCAACCTAAATCCAATATAAACAATTAGATTATACATGTTAACTAATCAACCAATAACATAGATATAACTTCTTTTAATATTTAATTGAAATTTTTTAAGAACAAAATAGAAGATATAATTTAAAAAGTCATGAAAATGGCATCATGGCGTCTTACCAAAATTAGAATTTAGAAGCACAACGTAAACTTTTACAACAATGTAGGGATGGTACCTATGCCAAGGTCCTAGGGAAGTTTACGGGTATTTTGATTCATGAAATTAAAAGTTAAACATGCCTTTTGATGATTTTAAAAAGACTTAAATCATTTATGTTTACATTCGTAAAGAAAATACTTTTTTTTATTAATTGAATTATCTGAAAAGATTGATAGCCTATGAGCTTTGTAGGTTGGGGCCGGAATTTAAAAAGCTTGTTGTTTTCTAGTGTTTTATATAACTTATATATATGGTTGCGTTTTTTTAGTAAAATCATAAATTAAAGGATTTCTGTTTGTTTCCGTTGAAAAATGGTTTTACATTTTTGCCTTGCCTTTATAAGCTTTTTAATACACCTATTTATTCTTGTTGGTCTCGATACTTATATTGAGTGGTTATATCATATTCTTTTAGTACATATATTTTGGTATATATAATTATTTTTGTTTAAAAAATACAAAATTTCACTTCTTGACATATTATTTAAACCAAGTCTTGTGTTTAACATTTCTATTTGATCGAGTGAGCATGTGTTTTTTGCCCTATAAAACAAAAATCAAAGGTACACTTTCTTAGTTTCATACTCTTTTACAATAACGATAGTCGATATTTGATTAATCAAGTGATTAGGTCTATACATTTTGAATCTATCATTATGGTTATGCACATTATAACAAGTAACAAAATGAATAATCCAGTAAAAGTTTTTTTTATCTATAAGATAATAAATAATCCGATAATAATCATCATATTTTAGTTGGTCCGGGCCTATTTTAGTCCCACCAAGATTGATGTGGTAGTGACAACAAGGCCCCATTGCATCATCTAAATATGTACTGATATAGTCCATGACAATTGCTTCTTTTGATCATCTGTTTCACCAAACATTTAACCCTTTACTTATGTTTTTTTTTCTCACAATTTAAACATCTTAACACAAGTCATGCAATAATGAAAATGATGTTTAACTGAAACTGTAAATGTAATAGTTATAAGTTTTAAACTCCATGTTAACAGATAGTACACATTTTTCTTAGGTAACCTTGCTTTTTCTCAAAAGAAAGAGAACAGGTTCAGGTTTATCAATTTCAAAGAAACGTTTATATTTAACTATTTGAGTTTGTTGTTTAACTAGTATGTTCAAAACTAGTTCAATGCTTTAAAAATGCTAATGAGTTTATTGTTTCAAGCTAATTAGTGAAAATGTTTAATTACATTAGTCATTACATTCTCATAACATCTTTTTTCGTGAAACATGTATTTCATTAGCATTTTTAAAACTTTCAAATGTAACAAAATTAAAATACTTTAAAAGTAATAAATGTGCATGTATCTTATTTTGTTAAAAAAAGCCTCAGCCCTCATGGACACTTTTTAAATAATCCTTTTAGTATAGGCAATGTGTTTAAAACAAGTGACATGTTTACTAGTTGTTGAAATCTTTTTTGGGTCAAAATAAACTACAAATTTTCATATAAAAAAGAAAATTAGCTTATAAGAATATTTTTAACAAATTCTTCAAAACTTATGGTAAAATGATAAGTAAGAGATAAAATATGAAATTCTTCAAATTTGAAGAACTACCTAAAAATAATTATGAAAGAGAAATAAAATTTTATTATATTTCATCAATAAGAAATCTTGATATTAAATATTCATGAGAGAAAAAACATGTTTTATTAAATGTATTTTCTAAAACGGAGAAAGTGTAGGAGTTAAATGTATTTTTTTATGGATTTTGAATATTGATTTTATGTTTAAAGAAATTTTGAAACATGTAGATGTTCTAACACCTTCGGGACTCTTTGTTTTTTTTTTTTTTAAGAAAACCTCTGAAGTTTTAACTGTTCAAATTATTTTTACATTTAAATCGTTTTCTTTCCCCACATTTCAGACTCTCTTAACCCCTAAATACATCTGAAACAATAAGTGGTATAAATGCCTCTTAATCACCGCTCAAGATCACATATCATCTCTTTTCTCTTAAGACGCAACCTTCAAGTTCATACGATCTCTAAATCAATTTCAACTCAAATTGAAATCGAATCTAGTCGATTTCAAAAACGACTTAAAACTAATCCAGATATACAAAAACAAACAGTCTTATTGAATACGGTTTCAAACTTCAACATCACCTCATATTAATAATAAGTGAAATAAGACCTCAGACCTTTGAAAAAAAACAAACATCTTAGACTTTTTAAATAAGCTTGGTCCCAAAATCTAGTTCATGTCCAACATTCCCTTGGTCAAAGGGTTTTAGATTGTAATGCAACATGACTAGTAATAGCATAGTTACAACATGATAATGTGATGGTGAATATACGTGTATAGGTATTGGATCGATAAATTTAGTATGTATATGTAGGATTAGCTTCAACTAAAACCTTTAAGAAGTTTCAGATGCATGTTTTTTATTAGATGGGTGAAATTATGGCCAAAACTCTAAGTCGATTCAAGGGTTTCAATCAAAAGAAGGTAAATTTAAGTATAAATTTCAAACTTGGTAGTATATTAATGTTCAATTTTCTAGTTACAAATCGATCTCGAGCTCAATGTCAATCGACTAGTGCTTTGTAAGTGTCTATTCTTCATTCACAGTAATAGCGATGGATGCGGTGGTGGCTGTTCATGGAAAAA